>JASDQU010102586.1:106771-131250 GCA_032191745.1 Picea mariana | reverse complement strand
TGTTTGATCATTATAAATTTCAGATATATGCATCAGATTCCTTTCATTTCTGACGACTGCTTGGATCTTACACTAACCCACTTGACCATGGTTGGGGGGATGGTACCCTAGAAAGCTTGTACCCATAGGTTTTGGTTAGCCACCAGGGGGGATTTTGAAGATCCATCATCCGTTCCCATCATATTATCACTTTTACATCTTATCTCCCATTCATCTATCCCATTCCCCTAGTCTAGACATTAGGATGACTTATTTTTGGGGTTACACCTTATCCTGTGGGAAGAAGGGGCTAAAATCCCAGGGGGTAAAAGCAACTGGTAAGAGATAAAAGCAATAAAAAATAAAACCTAGAGATGCCTCGCCCAGGGATCCCCAAGAAGGCAATAAAAGGCCTCTCAATAAGAAACAAGAGGGACCCAAAGAAAGATAATAAAACAAGACCTAACCAAGAGGATGGGGGGTCTCATCACAAGCCAACCCATTATGTTCATAGGTGCCTAGTGGTATGACATTGCCATTATCTGGTTACCCCGCCAGGGAAGTGACCTTTGGTTGCATGGCCAAGGGAGAGGAGGTCTCATCACGAGCCAACTTTATCATCTCTGTGAAAGTACTTGTGGGTAACACTGTCAGCTCTGGTCACCACACCAAGGCAATGTCCTCTAGTTAGACCTTGGAATAAAAAGAAAGAAAAAGTAATAAAGAAAAAGAAAGAATAAAGGCAATAAAGGTCTTGGAAAGAATTGCATCCATGACAAGTACAATTCACCTCCTACAAAGGCACCCACAGATAATATCACCCCTGTCTTCCACTATGTCTGGACATCCTTGGACCACAGCACCTCATGATACATGGCTTGGATGATGTCCTCTGGAAACTTTGCTTTTCTTATGAATGCTGGCCCAATAGGGCATTTTGTCTTTTTCTTCAGCTTTGTATAGTAGGTCATTGTAATGCCTTTGAGCTATTGGATGATATGCTAGGGGTTTTATGCATGCATTTGATAAAATTAATGATGAAATATGATTGACATTGCTATGATACCTAGGACTAATGAGCCCATGGAGGGCGAAGTTTTTGATGTGCAGGACCATCCCCGATGGATAGGTACCAAGTGGACTGATACACATGGGGAGATGATTAGTTCAGACCTCCATGGGGCTGAAGATCCCATTAGATGTTTGTTGGGACCTCATCAGGGGCAGAGACAGGACAGTGATCGATCGAGCCTTTGCATGAGAGAAGAAGAAGGATATTTTCATCTAGGATGCCTTGGCTGAGCCCAACCCTAGGGGGTTGACCCACTGCAGGTGGAACGTGTCATCCTGATGGCCCAGGACGTCATCTAGGAGCCCTTGACATCACCTCCAATGTATGGTGCCTTGACAGAGCATTTTGTCATGTGTGGCAGAGTTTGGAGGCCCAAAGAGGGCCAACGCTTGTCATCTTGTGCTATGTTTTTCCCTAAAAAGGGCCAATGTCTCCCTCAAATGGGCTAGACGTCTTGCTTATTGCTCATTTAGGGTTTTGCTTTAGTAGTTTAATGTAAAACAGTATGATTTTTAGTTGTTAGCCTTGTCGTCTATTTTAATGACCTAATTTTAATTAAAGGCATGAGATGATATAAATTGAGGATGTTTTCCCTCATTTTGACATAACACAATTCACTCACACTTGTGAGGTCTGATTTTTGCTCCCTTCTTGGGTATATTTGCTTGCTAAGTGAGGTGCACTTGCTATTGGAAGGATATTTTTGGCATTTTGTGGCATTTCTCTCAAGGAAGGTTTACAACTAGGGTTTGCTTATGCTTCTCTTCATGATATGTAAGTGAATTTTCTTGCAAAACTTCTTAATTGAATGGTTGTAGGTGTAATTTCTTGCATTTGCTTATTAAATTGTTGATTTAAAACCCTAGGTAACAAGCACACAAGTAGGTCATTGTTACATGTCCCCTTAGAGAGAGATTTTTCAGCCATTGAAGAAGAAGGATTGAGCCTAGCCTTTGCTACACTCATCTTGCTTCTTCCCTCAAGCTAGCATTGAAGTTTATAGGTTGAAAGAGGGTGACGTCCTAGGCCTAGGTTATCCACACCTAGGGCCATCATCTTCTAGGGTTTGAAAGCCTTGTCCTTACAACACTTTCTCCCTTAGATCTATTATTTATGCTAGCCATTTTTGCCAAGTTGACCTAAAGAAGGAGGAAAGACCACGAGGCCTTGCTTAAGAAACACCGGAGTGAGCCTCTTTCCCCTAGGGTTCTGATTCTAGGGCCCTGTCGTTGCAACACTTTAAAACCTTTCCCTCCAGTCTTTAAGTCACCATCCTTTCAAAACCTTGTGCCCTTTTCTTATTTGACTCCATATACCCTAAGGCACTGATATTTGACCTCCAACGTTGAATTCTTAGTGTACAAAACATTTCTCAAAACCTTAAATTTTGAAACCCTAACTAACAAACTAACTTAATTAGGGTTGACGTCATAGTTGGTTATTTCATCTTGACGCAGCAAAAGTTGAATATGAGCAATTAGATGATGATTTGAAGAATTTATTGAGCAAATTGTTGATTGGATACATTGTAGGCTTAATCATCTTAATAGATATTGATGAATTGATTCTCTTTCATGGTTAATTGACAAAACATTGACTTCATTTTGTATCTATTACTTTACATTTCTTATTGAATAATAGTAGATAGTCATTGAAGTACTAACCCTTTGAGCTATAGCCTCCATATATATATAGTATTGTTGTTGTTTTGTTCCGGGCAGGTGTTTTCAATAGGGCATACACTTCATTTATTAGCTGATTAGCCAGACTGTCTGACTTTGGTGGTAACCTGTGAGGAGGGAACTCTAAAACTTGACTTTATACCTTTTGCCTCTTCAAAAACCCAAGTTGTCAAGGACATCTCCCTTGGGCTAACCTCCCTAAACAGAAAGAACCTCCCCATTGAGGTGACATTGGGTGGGGAAGGTTCCTGTTACGCCAGTTTGATCTCTATCCTTTAGCCTTTGACCTAAACTACAAACTGCGCGATAACATAAACAAAACTAGAATATAATGTAACCTTTCCTTGAATGCAACTCAAAACAAAAATAGCTCTGACTAAGAATGGTCAATCATCATTAGCATCTACTCAATTGTAAAAGGGGTCATAAGTACAAATCACTTTGTGTGATTGCGCAAACTTATAATAAACATATGGGGAGACTACAAAATATTTTACCCGAATTTCATCCTACAAGAAGATATATTGAAAATAGAAAGGAATTTAGAAACCAATAATTGAGTTTGCAGAGTGAGTTACCTCATCTGTGATTTTGGTGAAAAATAAGGTTGTTGGGCAGCCAACTACAATATGTTATAGATGGATCAAATAGTTTTCCATCTCGTTAAAATACACCATAGAAAAGGAGGCGAAGTGTATTGAACCCAGACACTAACACAGATGTTCCATGATGACCCAATTCTGCCCTAGTATAATCAGGATAGCTTATGCCCATAGGGTAATGTGCCCATTTATCCTCTGGCTCACCCAAAGCTTCCCTCCTAGGGAAGATAAATGAAGAATACTTAAATGAAAAAGGTTTTAGGTCCTCAATCCTGTTTCCAACGGATAAAATATCTCTTCAATGGCTCTTCTGGACTAGAATCAGAGGGGGATACCATTGACACTTAGATTAATGTGTGAATCAAGGTACCCATCCTTCCAATCAACGAATCAAAGAATAGTCAAAACTACCGTACCATATGAAGGAATGTTACCGGGTAACAAAAAATAGGCTCTTTGATAATTTACTTGTGCCTCTTCTTGTTGCGGCAGGAGAAGTGAGATGATGATTCATTCAATGAAAAACAAACTAAACAGGAAAAATGTGATACCTATAGGCCTGGTTAACTTGGTGGAGAGATTGAGGAATATATACATGCACCGGGTGTTTGAAACCACCAGCCACTCGGCGAAGGAAGACATCCAACTGCTATGCATGGCTAGAAGCGGGAATGTCTTCAATGTTGCAAGATGGAAGGTCCTAGTGGGGTCGCATCTAATGATTTTATGATTACCTATGCCTCTCAGTTATGCCATCTTTTCCACTCAATATCCAATGGAAAGATAGTCAGAATTAACTGTCTTAACATGGTTGAAACTTTATTTTCATGCAGTCGTTTGAGTTTGTCTACTTGATGGCACATCAGATAAAGGAGAAACATCCATCTAAAATTATTCACTTTCACAAAAAGCTAGTCTATTGACAAAACATTACCTATCAAATTGAGAAATTTGTCAATGAGGAATAAGTTTCACATTTCTATATTACAATGCCACAGACCAAATTATCGATTAATTTGATAAAATATTTAATCATTTGAATCTATGTAATCAGACACACATCATTATAATTTACATGTAGACCCATGAACAACAATTATTAATTAATTTGATAAAATATTCAATCATTAGAATCTTTGTCGCTAGCCACACGTCATCGGTAATTACAAACAACCCACTTGCACATTGAAGGTCCCAAAACCCTTCTATATTTACTCTTATTCAATGGTCTTATCCCCCAGTTTGTAAATATAACTATAATTGGCCAAGAGACTATGGAGGACTAAATATGTGTGAATGTTTGATTTGATGAACCTTTGTATAAAGGGTCTATGTATGGATTTTATGTTATTAATAGAAATTGAATATGTGTTGCACAACTGCTGAAAGGGGGAAAGTTTTCCAAGATAGACCATGGATGCTATGAGAGAGATGGTGAAGGGAAACCAAGAATGGTTGAGATGAGCCTCACCATACGAGTACCTACTAGGTGTAATTGCTCAATAGTCCTCTGACCTAGAAATGAATTACCAGTTAGGCTAGTAGTTGGAAGGCCATTCTCAAGAGTTAATGAGGAGATGTGGTAGGGTACCCATTTGTAAGGCTTCCAGGCCTGGCCATGAATGGGGATTCAGACCCACACAACCTTGTTGAGGAAGGAAAGAAAGGAGGTAATTCGAGGACAAAGACATATCTGCAGGATAGAAGAGTAGACAAAAGCACTCTCCCGAGAAGAGAAGGGAAGGATACTTCGACTCATAAGTTGAAAGGAAAATATGAGAAGTAAGCTCATTTTGGTTGAAAGAATCCATGGATAAGGTTTGGCTACAAGTTGATAAACGAGGTTGACGAGTGACTGAGGAAGTACTCATGCAAACCTCCTTTCTTGGAGTATATAAAACCAGACACCTAGTTCCTGTGGGAGGAGGAGAGTAACCTTCGTCCCTGACTGTTTTGGAACAAAGATAAAGAATCTCTCTCAAAGAATCATGGTCTAGCTTGGGGGTGGCCAATGGTAAATCCGTCAGGAGTTACTGTTCTTATGGTTGGGAGGAAACAAACACCCCTTTCAACAATTACTCCACATTTTCCAGTTCTAATAAGTATTTTCATACTCTGTATAATATATTGAATGTGATAATGAAAGGTCTGTGTTTATGGTTAATTCTTGCAGTGTTTGAACAATTATTAGATAGGTTCTTTTTCTTTTGTAAACTGTTATATTTCATGACTTTCAATTTATCTCAATTTTTCTGCTAGATAGTTATGAGATGTGAATCCGCAAGAGAGATGGGGTAGTATGGACTAAAACGTCTAAGTCCTACCAACCCTTTGAATTTTATCTTAGCGGGAATGTCAAGTTCAAGATCCTGTGGGAGAAGGGTGTTTTTCCTTTAGATTAACCATCTATTTGACCAAGGGATCATGTGTGTGTCCTTAACCCAAATTATTTCTAAAGGATTAGCGCTTAGCCCCTAGAATTTCCAAAGTATCCATGTGACTAGGGTCTGGGAACCCTGCACCAGTCCAAAAGGGGCTAGCTCTTTCGGGACTTTGAGACTGGTGACTCCACGATCCTAAAAAATAGTCAAAGACCGAAGTCATGAATCGACGAGGGCCGTCAATTTGGGGACCCAATGTAGACCTATACCCGTCGTTATATCAGACGTAGGAAGGGAAGTGTTAACCACTTCAGCGAAGTGCTACTTCAGGGGATTAGGAGTGGTCTAGCGTCGAAACTCTTGAATGTCGAAGTTGTGAAGTTAATCTAGACCCTTGATAATGGAGGGACATGTGTCCACTGATCCACAATTATGACATGTGTCCACTGATCCACAATTATCTGGGAGTCTGGTTATTCAATGATTTAGAAACATGCGAGTTTCCCCTGAATCTCTATAAGCTAGAGTAATTCTTGGTCGTAGACGCTAGGTACACATGGCAACAAATCCAGCATGGTCCGGATTGAAAGTCGGTAGACACACACACTGAAATCCTGAATTTCTATCTATTGAAGTGACGTGGACCGTCGATCCTCAGATCCTTTAAGATCCTTCCCAGTCGTTGATCTAAGGTACCCACCTTCGACTACCCAACTAACCGGGAACACATCGTGGAGTGACATGTGGGCCCTAATCATCCCCGTCAAGTGTTGACCTTCGAACTAGGATTGTTGGATGAGTGGATATGTGACATGTGATCCTCTAGTCTAGAGACTTCATACTCTGGAGGAGCCTGACCAAGAGTTTACGAAGTATGGAACCGTTGAAGTCGCGAGCGCTGAATTAAATCTCGACTATTGGTAGGATGAGGACACTTGGCACTAGATTAGAGACTCCAGAGACTTATCTCTTCAAGGAATTCACAACATGAGGGGATAGCAAGCTCTAAAGCCCGGAGCCACGAAGTAATGAGAACCATAGATCTATGGATCTACGTGGAACCTTACAGACTGTTAGATTGAAGGACTGAGAAGCTATCAGTCTATGATGACATGGCTTGATGATGTCATTCGAGGTGACATGGACCCACATTATGCGTGCCACGTGTCACCCAGTTTTGGACGATTCACATACCCATTATCCTTGTTAGAGAATGACATGTGTCACCCCCCTATCGAGGACACGTTTCACCCCTTGACCCTCACCGTGTGTCAGCTTCTGGTTCACGCCTGCCTGACCTACATGGCTAGTGACGTGATCGAGACTTTGGGAGTTCAGGAGATGTGGGGCGTGGTATAATATAGGAACTTCCAACATAAAACTTCGATCGTCGAAGGGATAGAATCACGTGGCGAGATTTTGGGAGTTTGGGATTTTTGGGAATAGTATGGAAAAAGGGATGTTGATGAAGATTCTCGATCGTTGAACATCGAAAGTCCAACAATGATCACCGATCACCAAAATGCCAAACATGTGGAACGAATACCATCAAACATCGATCGTTGAAGGGATAAGCCACGTGGTGATACTTCGGGACTTCGGGGATTAGGAAAAAGTTATGTTCAACACCAAGTACCGAAACCCCCTTGTAACCATTTATCTTGATGGAGGATGTGAACCGTTGATCCCCTCCGCTATTTGACGATCTAAGAATTTGACAACACTTTTGGAACTCACAAAGTCTGGGAACTTCCGAAGTACCGAAACCTTTGCTAATGCAGGCTCTTAGCTCCTGCTTTTCAGCCCGAGGTCACGAGGAAGACCCCTCCAGTTGGTTCATGCACACAATGAGAAATGTAAGTTTCGGGGAAGTTGATTAAGAGGTTTTTTCTTATGTAAGGGACCGAAAATGAATCAGGGAAAGAGAAAATTTGATTCCCCATCCCTAGAAAGGATAACTAAGGGGTTGGGTATGTTACAAATTGGTATCATAGCATGGAAACATCACTTGGTCATCTAGATTTATGAGTGAAACAAATTGAGTAATAGATTGAATACAATAAACATGGAGATATGAATAATAACACAAATATCCAGTGAACAATATCTTCTGTTGAATAATGAAATAGGATGAAACTGTAAAACTGCAAAACTGAAACACTTGCTCGAATGGTGGTAGCTATCTCTGAGAAGAGATGTGACTGCTGCATGCATCCGTCTGAGCGTAATGAATTACAATGAGGATCTAGAGGCCTTTTTTATATTACTCATGAATGCCAAAACCCTAGACATCCAAAAATCTAACCCTAGGAGGTGAAACGTCAAAATTCATGTGGGCCCCTATGGGTAAGTTGGTATATCAACTTCCCAGGGTCGTAACTTTTTCATACAACCTATGTTTTAGGTGCATGATAGCCCATTGGAAATTTCTTTCAGAGAACTACAAGTTTCGTTGTCAAACTCTAACTATGTCTACAGTTTGAGTGTGGCGAGTCAAAAAAACAATGTTTAGGCCTCCAAAATGGCCCTAGAAGTACAACAAGATGTGCTGACATGAAAACATAAAAAATAAGCCAATTGGATTAGGTGAGAGGCCACCAATATCCACCTGGAAGATGTGTAGGGATTTAGACAACCCTAGAAGAATAGAAACCACAATTAAAAATATGTACAGAAGGACGTGTTGAACTAAAATGGACAAGAGGAGCCAGTTGGAATAGGCGGGTGGCCACCAATAGCCAACTGGATCACTTGGCCTGCCTAGGCTCATGTACGAGTCACATAAAAATATTATTAGAGAACCTATGGGGTAACACCCTACCTTACCCCCCATTCTATAAGAAACTTGTTTGGACCTCTACTGAAGAGAGGAACGAAAACCTTCTACTATTGATATATGTTTTGGAAGCCTGCACTGTACATTGCTAATGTTTCAAAATAAAGAACCGACTTCAACTTGCAATGATATGTGTTGTTCATAAATTTGTAGATTGGTAACGAACAATTTTTTTTTTATCATCATGCAAGAAGTCAATGAACAACATGAGAACTACAACATAAAGGATGGTGACACATCAGGAGTTGGGGGGAGATCTCCCACAATAGAGAGGAAGAATATGATGAAAGGAGGGTGGTGGAAACCCCTCCAAATTTTGCCAAAACTGTAAGAAGCCTCATGGAATAATTACAGAGTTATAATGTTGACAGTGAAAATTTGATCAAGGTGCAGGAAAAGTAGACATAAATTAATGCAGTCCTACTGCAAAGTCTATCAGATATACAAAGGCAACTGCAACATGGTCCAACTACTAGTCATGTGGAAAAGAATCATAGTAAGAAAACTCCAAGTCCACCTGAGATACATAAACATGTTCCTGAGAGTGGCCACACCAGGAGGAGCACCTCAAAGAAGGCCCAACATGGAGCCAAGATACATTCAATGGAAGATTCCTCTAGTGAGAAAATTGACAACTCCAAGGAATCTTCTAGTGGAAAAACTAGTTCCCATTATTAGACAAGAGGAAAGAACAGGAAACATTCCAAGAATCGTGACCCTGAAGAATTCAATAAAGCCAAGCCACCCACCTTCGATGGAGATATTAAGAAGGGGGAAGAAGAAGAAGTTTGGATACTCGGCTTGAAGAAGTACTTTAGATTCCATGACTACTCTGAAAACTTAAAGGCTTGAATAACCATTTTCAACCTGAATGGGAAAGCTTCCATTTCATGAGAGGACCTTAGGAATGTGAAAGGATTCCATGAGAAGGAATTGTGATGGAAACAATCTGAGAAATAATTCAAGAAGAATGGGTTTAAACCCTTGAGATTTAAAAACCCTGGTAAGAGCTCTAGGATGAGCCTTCTTTCCAGAAGTGTATCAATTTTTTTTTCCCTCCCAGAGTGGGAATAAACCATTCATAGAAGCTCCAGGTAAGACTGATAACACGAAGAGAGAGCCCTTGAAATTTTAGGGTTGTGGAGAGGAACATTTGTTGAGGGACTACCCGCATAGGCAGCAGAACAATGGAAGGTTCTACAACGTCCAAGAGGATACCACAATCAATGATGTGGCTAGGAGTTTGCCACAAATTTATGCAGCCTTGGATAATAGAAAAGATGACCACCAATATTCAGTGGTGGAGATGGAAGGTACGATTTCCAACCATGTTATTTCCATTTTAATTGACCTTAGTTCTAATTTGAGTTATGTTGCCCCTCAAACTGATGAGAAATGTAAATTGCAACAAGTTAAACATGTTAAATCATGGTTGGTACAACTAGCCACTAGAACCAAAAGAAAAGTAACAGAGGTCATACCAGCATGCCAATTTGTCATGAGTAGGTTTCCCACCCAAGAAGACCTAAACATACTACCTCTAGGATCTTATGACCTACTGATTGGCATGAACTGGTTGGCTTCCCACAAAACCAAGTTGGACTATTAAAATAAAACTCTGGAGTGTGAAAATGAAGAAGGAAGAAGGGTAACCCAGCAAGGGATTCAAAAGCATGTCTCAGTGAGACAAATATCATCCCTCCAAGTGAATAAGTATTGCATAAAGAGATGTCCCTTGTATGAAATACAAGTACTAAAGTCTGTTAATAATGGCAAACCCAGCCTAGAGAACCATCCCATATTAAGAGAATATAAAGATGTATTCCCAGAAGAGGTACCAGGTTTACCTCTAAGAAGGGTATTGGATTTTCAATACAACTTGTACCAGGAGTAGTGCCAATGTCTAGAACACCCTATAGAATGTGTACATCAGATCTAGTTGAGCTCAAATTTCAGTTGAAGGAGATGTGGAACAAAGTCTACATTCAACCTAGTGTGTCTCCATGGGGAGCACCAGCCTTGTTTGTGAAAAAGAAATATGACACACTCAGAATGTTCATAGATTATAGACAACTCAATAAGATGACTATCAAGAATAAGTATCCCTTTCCAAGGATTGATGACTTGTTTGACCAATTAAGAGGTGCTACCATATTCTCCAAGATTGACTTGAGGTCTGGATACCATCATGTCTGAATTAAAGATGAATCTATCCACAAGACAACCTTTAGGACAAGATATGGTCACTATGAATTTGCGGTGGTGCCATTTGGGCTTACCAATACACCAACCACTTTTATGTGGTTAATGAATATTGTATTCAGAAAGTTCTTGGATAGGTTTGTTTTGGTTTTCATTGATGATATCCTAATCCATTCCAAGAATAAAGAAGAGAATGAAGAACATCTCAAGCTAGTACTCCAGGTACTAAGAGAACATCAGCTCTATGCTAAGCTTAGTAAGTGTGACTTTTTCCAGAAACAGGTCCACTACCTAGGCCATGTTATTTCTGAGGAAGGAGTGGTAGTTGACCCTGAAAATATTAAATCCATCATGGATTGCCTACCCCAAAGGATGTATTTGATATCAAATCCTTTATGGGCTTGGAAAGATACTATAGGAGATTCATAAAAGGATTTGCCAAGATTGGTTGCCTAATCACCTCCCTTCAGAAAAAGGGGGTTAAACTCATTTGGACATCAGAATGTGAAGAAATATTTCAAGAGATGAGATACCTTATAACCAATGCGCATGTGTTGAAGATTGTAGACCCAAACAAAGAATTACTTGTGTGTACAGATGCCTGGAAGGAAGGGCTCGGAGGACATGTGATTTTCTACGAAACCATAAAATTGAATGAACATGAAGTCAATTATGTGACCGGTGATATGGAATTGGCTGCCATAGTGCATGCCTTAAAAATGTGGAGTCATTACCTCTTAGGTAAAAGATTTGTACTTATGAAAGACCATAGTGGGTTAAGATTTTTGTTTGACCAACCAAAACTCAATGTGATACAAGCTAGGTGGATGGCTCTCTTTAGTGAGTTTGATTTTGAGATCAAACATATCAAACAAAAGGAGAATAGGGTGGTTGATGCCCTTAGTAGAAGTATGAAAGCGGTTCACTTGGCAGTTGTAAGCACTAGTGAATCAGACATCCAAGAGAGGGTCAAAACTGCACAAGAAACATATGCATTTTTCAAGACTGTGACATCATACCTAAAGAAAGAGCCCACAAGGATGAAGTATGAAGGTTATCATATTCTTAATGATGACCTGCTAACTTACAAGGGTAGATTATACATTGCAAATTGTGATGACTTGAAGAGGTTCATAATGGATGAACTACACAAAAGGCCATATACTGGTCATCCTGTTTGTTATCACATGAAGTTGTCAAGGGTCACAACAGTTGTCCAAATATTTTTCTTGTGCAAGAAACAACCATAAGAATAAGTGCAACATTCAGAGCAGTCTATTTTTGGGCTGAAATACAAGTAGTGGCTGGTTTCATATTTCAACGATGGAGATCCCATATACAGTTTGGATTAGTGGCTCTCAGGTGATCGGGATTTCAAATTAGTGTAGAGATTAATGACTAGACAAAGGAGCCAAAGTCTCGAAGTAAGTTTGAGTCATTGAAGGCTGAGGACACGTGTCAACAGATCTCACATTTCAGAAGATTTACTTCGAAAGATTGCGGGAGAAAGCAAAAGAAAATGCCCGAACTCCCAAAGTAAATCTCGGTCATCCAAATCTAGGGGACACGTGGTGGCAGATCCCTCACTTCAGAGATTCAACACTCCAGAGGATTGTGGGAGTTATGCATTAAAAATTCCCGAAGAGATGAAGCTCGAACTCCCGAAATAATTTTTGACTGTTGAGCTCAAACCAACAAGGAACGTTGATCTTGGTAGTAATAGCACTAGAAGCCTCGAAGTCCTAAAGGTCCCGATGTAAATCTTGGTTGTCCAAATCAAGAGGCCATGCAATGCCATATCTCTCACTTTGAGAATTCGACACTTCGGAGAATTGTAAGAGCTATGCATTGAAAAGGCCCAAAGCCCAAACTCCCAAAGTAATTGTGGGTCGTTGATCTTCGTAGTAGTAAGTAGGGTCCATCCAAGAACGACACGTGGCAACAAAAGTGGGGCTTTCCCAAATAGTAGATCGTGATCAAATCAACGGCTCGCGCATATTCGACATGTCAAATTTTCATGAGGATTAGTGGCTAGGCAGAAGCTCCGGAGTTGCGGATCAAGCACCACACATCCTTCTCCATCAGGCGATCAATATCTACTTCAAGAATCTAGAATCCAAGAGTTTTATCTCCTCCCCTCTCGCTTTCATTCGGATCATTTTCTCCTGAAGTCCGTGGATCGTTGTCGCATGTCCATCCAAATCTAAGGGTGGTAGTTTTCTTCAAAAATCCAAGCTTCGGGAGTTTCAGCATCTCGACTCCTGGTTTCATTTGGAGCATTTTCTCTTGGAGTTAAGAATCAAGCATCGTGTGTCCTCCTCAGATCGATGTTCATCGTTCACTTCGGAGCTTCAACATTAGTTTTAGGTCACCATGTCACTTCGGGCCCATACTTGTGCCAGCTCTACATGCAGACCCCTATCTAGCTCTGAAGTCCAAAGTACATAGCAATCATTAGCGCATACATGTGGCACCCTTATCAGTCATGACATGTGGCATCCGTCTAGCACTGGCACATGGCACCCATTTCAATCATTTTCGAATGTGCATTCAGCCTATTTTTGAGTGACACATGTCACTCCTCCGTCTGTGACACGCCATCATATTGATGTCAAACCTCCATGAAAAATCATCCTCCTGGAAGTGTTCTTGTTCAACAGCAAAATTAGTGCCATATCAAAGCGTGGTTAGAAGGATCCTAGGGTTGGCGGGCAAACAAAATTTAGCGGTGGCACTGAATTTAGCAAGAAAGCCCAGATCATAGATCGGGACCAGATCAACGACCACATTTCATTACGGGGCGTAACTTTCTCAAGTTTTAAAATTATTGAGCGGTCCCATAATCGAAATCATGGTATAGTAAAAGAGCGATGTGGTAGAAGGTGGTGAATTGCGGGCTCAAAATCAGTGTGAATCCAAACCACCTTTGACGGTCCCGCAATCACGTGCTTGTAAGATGTCCGATCCAAGAGCAGCGCGTGGCCACCCCCTAGACATTAAGCCTCGTCGTGATCCTGAGAAAAAGTAGTTAATGACAAAGGAGTGGTGGTTGAAACCTCAACTCACTCCATAAATATAAGTCATGGAAGGATCTAGCCATGGAGACATAATCATCAGCCTGAGGTACCCTATGGAAGGTTTTTCTTGCATACCCATGATGATATGAGTTTGCGTCTGACAGGAGGATACATGTACAGTCTGACAGAAGAAGGCACAAATGAAAGGCTTTCAATGCAGTGGCCCGATCATGCTTCTGGTAGTAGTGAATTGATCTGAGTATAAATCGAGGAGTTCAATATTTTGTTAGGGTGGTCAACTGGTTGAGCAAAGATCCCTACTGTGTAAATTTTTTATGCCAGAGTTGTTCTCTGGTTATGTATCAAAATTGAGACTTTCGCATTAATAGAATTCAACTTCTCTCATCTCTTTGTAAAAACTGTGCTAAAACACTCGGGCATGGAGGATCCAATCAAGGGTTGTAGTTCTATTGTAATGTAGGTTTGATTACAGTATTGTTGTGACCAGTTTTTGTCATCTTCTTTGTTGTTGTATTCCCTCTTATGATGAAATGCTCAGGCATGGAGGATCCAATCGATTCACTGTAGTCTCATGGTAATGTAGGTTTGATTATTATGCTGTTGTGACATATTTCAGTGTCTGAAGCTTGAGTTTGAGAGTGCTCTTGAGCCTGCATTTTTCTTCACCAAGCTACTTGAAGGTCAGATGCCCATGGAAGTCTTTTTCACCTATCTCACTAATTCTTCCTTCTTATCACACTTAAACTCAAATCACTGATTGAAGTTAATGAGGACCTCACTTCCCTATGCATTGCTTGTCTAGTTTCTGTGTAAAAATCATTCTTGTACTGAGTTTTGTCCATTTGACCTCCATTCATAAAACCAACATCCACCAAACATTCTGATGGGTACTGGGCTTATCCTCTTGCATTCAGAGGGTGACTCTCAGTACTAACATTAATGGTTCCATTGTTGGGGACGAAAAATGAAGAAATCTTCCCCGGGAGAATGACAACGAACAAATATGATCTTTGATGGTGAAAAAAGACCAGACACATTCAGATTGCATATCATTCACCTGACGACTCCATGATTAAATAATCCAGTGGTGACTCCACAATTTTAAGAAGTCATATTTTCAGATGGAAGCCATCTTGGCTCAGAGGTTTTCTCCTTTTAATTTCTCTGTTGTTCCTAGTTTTCCAAATGGTGTTCCCACTGTGGATGAGTGGGTTGATTTTTTTCCCATGTTTAGAGAACATAGAGATGGCAACCCTGTTGAGAATTTTCTTGAGTTCCATGAACTCATGCATCAAGGGAGAATACACCATGAGGATGAATTAATGAATATTCTCATGTTCTCATTAGAGGGGGATGCTCGTGAGAGGTATCAATCCTTGCCCCCTGCCAGCATCTCCTCACTCAAAGAGTTTCATGCAGCTTTGAATACTCATTGTCAAAAGTTTTATTCCTTTGAGTTAATTTGTCATAGTTGTTGTGAGGAGTATAGATATTGTGTTCAGGATATAGTTCATTCTTACAAAGGCTGTGAGAATGAAGGAGATGCCTTGGATGAGTTGACAAATCTGGTAAAATCACTTTCTACAGAAATAGAGAAGTTAAAATTTGAAAAAAATGCAGAGGATATTTCTGTTCATGAGACAAATGTTTTTGGCAGTCCTGTTTATGATGAAGAAGTGATTTCAAATACTGACCAAAAAAAACCAATTTTTTATGAATATCCCAGTGAATATGATGAAGAGAAGAGCCTCCTCATGGCTTCTTTGGAACCTTGTAGCATGGTTCTTGTATATGATAATTATGGATTTGATCCTTGGGAGAGCCATGAAGGAGAAATGGAAGAGCTAAGTGTACAACTTATCTCATCTCCAGCACTTATAAATGAGAAACATGTTAAAAATAAGCATCCATTCATTGATATACATGAGGATATTTCTTACCATCTGCTAGTAGATGTTATCGGAGCAGGCAAAGGATAAGTGGACCAGCAACCCGCATCACCCTTTTACTCACCTATGCTTGCCACAGACATTCAACTAGATGTGAGCAATTGTAAAGCAGACCAGGCCTTCTGTTACCCACCCAATAAGTTTTATCACCTATTATATGACCATGTAGGGGAGTACATGGAGTTGCATTTCCTCAATGTATCGAAGCCTCCGAGTTTTATTTTATTTTCATCATTAGGAGGAAATCCAAAGAATGTAATTAATTTTCTATCATGGTTTCATTGTCCCTTGTTGATCAGTGACATAGTAAATAAGTTTTCAATTAGAAATTTACTTGAATGGCTATGGTGGAAGTTTACTTTCACCTAGCACGTTGTAAAAAAGTCAGTTAGTCTAGGATTGTACATAAATAAGCTCCTTCTGAAGCACATGTGTTTGTTTTCTAATTGTAAGTAGAATAGTGTACATATCGACATCTTGCCGTCAACAAATGTATATGAGCTCGACTCCACAACCCATCAACTAAGGCACTAGAACTGCATATCCTTGGAAACTCACAGGGAGCTTGCCATCCCCTTTGGAGCCAATGTTATCACATGAAGTTTTCAAGGCTCGCAAAATTTGTCCAAATATTTTCCTTGTGCTAGAAAAAACCATAAGCACAAGCGCAACATTCAGAGCAGACTATTTTGGGATGAAATACAAGCAGTGGTTAGGTTAAATTTTCAACGGAGGAGATCCCGTATACAGTTAGGATCAGCGTCTCTCGAGTGATTTCGATTTCAAAGTAGTACAAGGATTAACGACTAGATAGACAGCCAAAGTCTCGAAGTAAATTTGAGCCATTGAAGGCTGAGGAAACATGTCAACAGATCTCACACTTCAGAAGATTTACTTCATAAAATTGTGCGAGCAAGCAGAAGCAAATGCCCGAAGCGCGAACTCCCGAAGTAAATCTCGATCATCCAAATATAGGGGATAGGTGGTGGAATATCCCTCACTTCGGATATTCAACACTCTGAACGATTGTGAGAGTTATGCATAAAAAAGTCTCGAAGAGCCGAACCCGAACTCCTGAAATAATTATGGACCGTTGATCTCAAACCAAAAAGGACCGTTGATCTTGGTAACATTAGCACCAGAAGCCCCGAAGTTCTAAAGGTCCTGAAGTAAATCTCGGTCATCCAAATCAAGAGGCCATGCAGTGCCAAATCTCTCACTTTGGGAATTTGGCACTTCTTAGAATTGTAAGAGCTATGCATTGAAAAGGCCCGAAGCCTGAACTCCCGAAGTAATTTTGGGTCGTTGATCTTCGTAGTAGGAAGTAGGGTCCATCCAAGAGTGGCATGTAGCAACAAAAGTGGGGCTTTCCCAGATCGTAGATCGCAATCAGATCAACACTCATGCGTATTCAACATGTCAAATTTGCACGAGGATTAGTGGCTAGGCAGAAGCCCCGAAGTTGCAGATCAAGTGCCACACATCCTTCTCCATCAGACGGTCAATATCTACTTTGGGAATCTAGACTCTGGGATTTTTATCTCCTCCCCTCTCACTTTCATCTGGAGCATTTTCTCCCAAAGTCCGTGGATCATTGGTGCGTGTCCATCCAAATCTAGTGGTGGTAGTTTTCTTTGAAAATCTTGGCTTCAAGAGTTTCAACATCTCGACTCCTGGTTTCATCTGGAATTTTTTCTCCCGGAGTTAAGAATCAAGCGTCGTGTGTCCTCCTCAAATCGATGGTCGTCATTCACTTCGGAGCTTCAAAATTTGTTTCAAGTCACCACGTCACTCCGGGCCCATACTTATGCCAGCTCTACATGCAGACCCCTCTCGAGCTCCAAATTCCAAAGTACATGGCAGCCGTCAACGAAGACATGTGGCACCCTTATCAGTCATGACACATGGAATTCATCTAGCACCGACAGATGGTACTCATTTCAATCATTTTCGGATGTGTCTTCAGCCTATTTTTGAGTGACACATGTCACCCCTCCATCTATGACATGTCAGCATAGTGACGTTAGACCTCCATGTTAGATCATCCTCCAAGAAGTGTTCTTGTTCAGCACCAAAATTAGCGCCATCTCAAAGCATGGTTAGAAGGATCCTAGGGTTGGAGGGAAAAAAAGGTTCAGCGGTGGTGCTAAACTCAATAGGATATCCCAGATCACAGATCGCAACCAGACCAACAACCATGTTTCATTGCGGGGGCGCAACTTTCTCGAGCGTTAAAATTATTGAGTAGTCCCCCAATCGAAATTGTTGTATAGTAAAAGAGAGACGTGGTAGAAGGTGGTGAATTGCGGGCTCAAAAGAGAATCCAAACTGCCTTTGATGGTCTTGCAATCACATGCTTGTAATACATCCAATCCAAGAGTAGCGTGTGGCCTCCCCCTATACATTAAGCCTTGTCGTGATCCTAAGAAAAAATAGTTAATGAAAAAGGAGTGGTGGTTGAAACCTTGACTCACTCCATAAATAAAAGGCATGGAAGGGTTTGGCCGTGGAGACAGAACTGTCAACCTGAGGTACCCCTATGGAAGGTTTTTCCTGCATACCCATGCTGAGCTGAGTTTTCTTCTAACAAGAGGATACATGCACAGTTTGACAGAAGAAGGCGCAAACGAAAGGCTTTGAATGGAATGGCCCATTCACACTTCTGGTAGTCGTGAATTGATCCGAGTATAAATCGAGGAGTTAAATATTTTGTTAAGGTGGTCAACTCGTTGAGCATATCTCCCTACTGTGTAATGTTTTGATGCTAAAGCTTTTCTCTATTTATGTATCAAACTTGAGACTTTCTCATTAATAAAAGTTAGATTCTCTCGTCTCTTTGTAAAAACTGTGCTAAAACACTAAGGCATGGAGGATCCAGTTGAGGGTTGTATTTATGTTGTAATGTAGGTTTTATTACAGTATTTTTGTGACTAGTTTTAGTCATCTTCTTTGTTGTCTTATTCCCTCTTACACTAAAAGGCTCGGGCATGGAGGATCCAGTTGAGCTGTTGTAGTCGCATGGTAATGTAGGTTTGATTATTATGTTGTTGTGACATATTTCAGTTTTTGAAGCTTAAGTTCGAGGGTGCTCTTGAGCCTGAGTTTTTCTTCACCAAGCTCCTTGAAGGCTGGATGCCCATGGCATTATTGTTCATCTCTCTCACTAAGTTTTCCTTCTTCTCACACTTAAACTCAAATCACCGACTAAAGTTAATGAGGACCTCACTTCCATGTGCATTGCTTGTCTAGTTTCTGTGTAAAAATCATTCTTTTACTTAGTTTTGTCCATTTGACTTCCATTCATAAAACCAACATCCACCAAACATTCTGATGGGTACTGGGCTTATCCTCTTGCAGTCAGAGGGTGACTCTCAGTGCTAACACTATTTATCAGAAAATGATCACGACCACTAGGAAACTATTTTATTGGCCTAGATTGAAAAAGGAAATAGTTGATTACTTAGCTAAGTGTCTAGAGTGTGAGAAATTCAAGTCAGAGCATCGGCAACCAACAGGGTTGTTGCAACCCCTACCAATTCCCTAATGGAAATGGGAAACCATATCCATGGATTTCATCACGGGATTACCAAGATCAACCAAACATAACGATGCCAGAACGATGCTCACTTCATACCTGTCAAGTCAACTTGCAAGGCAATAAATATTGCCAACATCTTCATGAAAGAGATATTMAGAATGCATGGCATGCCTAAGGAAATTATATCYGACARAGATACAAAATTTACTTCAAACTTTTGGAAATATCTGTTTGTTGGTTTTGAAACAAAATTTCTCTTTAGTACATCCTATCAACCTCAAAATGATGGGCAGATAGAGAGGGTAAGACAAGTATTAGAAGATAAGCTAAGGATGCATGTAATGCATCAACCCAAGAAGTGGGAGGACTACCTACCACTGGTAGAATTTGCTTACAACAATGGCTATCAAGAATCATTAAAAATGAGTCCTTTTGAAGCCCTCTATGGAAGACAATGCAACATTCAAATAAACTGGAACAACCCAATAGACATAGTTACCATCGGGCCAGATATGATAAGGGAAATGGAACAACAAGTGATTCAGATCAGGAAAAATCTAAAGATATCCAAGGATAGACAAAAGAGCTATGCAGACCTGAAAAGGATTCCTAGAGAGTTC
Organism: Picea mariana; assembly: GCA_032191745.1. Taxonomy (NCBI): domain Eukaryota; kingdom Viridiplantae; phylum Streptophyta; class Pinopsida; order Pinales; family Pinaceae; genus Picea; species Picea mariana. Next base: position 111,351 of record JASDQU010102586.1, on the reverse strand, counting down.
AAAGCAGGGGATCATGTGTATCTTCAAGTTAGACCTAGGAGAAGCTCCTTAAGGATGAGAGCTTGTGCCAAGATGGCACCCTGGTATTCTAGACCATTTGAAGTTTTGGATAGAGTGGGACCAATATCCTATCTGCTAGCATTCCCTCCCACAGTGAAGGCACATAATGTTTTCCATGTTTCTTTATTAAAGAAGTATGTACATGATTCTAATCATATTATTGACTAGTATGTGATTCAGGTGGAACCCGAGGGATAATTCCTGCTAGAACCTTAATTCATAATAGAAATAAAGGAAACCCTACTCAGGAACAAAACCATTGAACATGTCAAGGTGCAGTAGAAACACTTTGGCCTAGATGAGGCCACATGGGAAATGGAGGATGCCATGAGACATGCATATCCATTTTTTTTTACTTTTGTACATACAAAGCACATCGACATATAGAACATCGAGGAAGGTGTTCGTTTAAGGGGGATGGGATTGTAATACCCCTATTTCTCCCATTTTGTAAATATAACTAGAACTAGACAAGAGACTATGGTGGAATAAATATGTGTGAATGTTTGATTTGATGAACCTTTGTATAAAGGGTGAATGTATGAATTTTTTGTTATTAATAAAAATTGAATATGTGTTGCACAACTAATAAAAGGGGGAAACTTTGCCAAGATAGACAATGGATGCTATGAGAGAGATGGTGAAGGGAAACCAAGAATGGTTGAGATGACCCTCACTAGACCAGTACCTACTGGGTGTAATTTCTCAACAATCCTCTGACCCAGAAATGAATTACCAGTCAGGCTGGTATTTGGAAGTCCATCCTCAAGAGTTAATGAGGAGATGGAGCAGGGTACCCTTTTGTAATGATTCCAGGCCTGACCATGAATGGGGATTTAGACCCATGAAAACTTGCTGAGGAAGGAAAGAAAGGAGTTAATTCGAGGACAGAGACAAATATGCAGGATAACAGAGTAGAGAAAAACACTTTCCCGAGAAGAGAAGGGAAGGATACTTCGACTCAAAAGTTGAAAGGTAAAGATGATAAATAAGCTCATTTTGGCTGAAAGAAGCCATGGACAGGGTTTGGCTACAAGCTGATAAACAAGGTTGACGAGTGACTGAGGAAGTACTCGTGCATACCTCATTTCTTGGAGTAGAGAAAACCAGACACCCAGTTCCTATGGGAGGAGGAGAGTAACCTTCGTCCCTGACTGTTGTTGAGAAAAGAGAAATAATATCTCTCAGAGAATCATGATCTAGCTCGGGGGTGGCCAGTGGTAAATTCGTCAAGAGTGACTCTTCCTAGTTGGGAGGAAATAGACACCCCTTTCAGCAATTACTCCACTTTTTCTAGTTCTGATAAGTATTTTCATACTCTGTATAATATATTGAATGTGATAATGAAAGGTTTGTGTTTATGGTTAAGTCTTCCAGTGTTTAAACAATTATTAGATAGGCTCTTTTGATTCTCTAAACTGTTATATTTCATGGCTTTCAAATTATCTTAGTTTTGTTGCTAGAAAATTATGAGATGTGAATACATAGGAGAGATGGGGTAGGATGGACTGAAATGTCTAAGTCCTACCAACCCTTTGAATTTTACCTTAGAGGGAATGTCAAGTTCAAGATCCTATGGGAGAAGGGTGTTTTCCTTCAGATTAACCATCCATCTGACCGAGGGCTCATGCCTGTGTCCTTAACCCAAATTGTTGCCAAAGGATTAGCGCTTAGCCCCTAGAATTTCCAAAGTACCCATGTGACTGGGGTCTGGGAACCTTATGCTAGTCCAAAAGGGGCTAGCTCTTTCGGGACTTTGGGACTAGTGATTCCACGATCCTCAAAGATATCCAAAGGTTGAAGTCGTGAATCGATGAGGATCGTCGATATGGGGATCCAATGTAGACCTCTACCCTTCGTTAGATCGGATGTAGGAAGGGAAGTGTTAAGTGCTTCAACGAAGTGCTACTTCAGGGGATTAGGACTGGTCTAGCATCAAAAATCCCTAATGTTGAAATCGCAGAGTTAATCTAGACTGTTGATAATGGAGGGACACGTGTCCACCCATCCATAATTATTTGGGATTTCGGGAAATTGACGATTTAGAAACGACATGGTCTGGAGGGAAAGCTGAGAGACACACACACCGAACTCACGAATGTCGAACTACCGAAGTGACGTTGACTGTAGATCCTCAGATCTTTCAAGATCCTTCCTAGTCATCAACTAATTTTGTTCCTTGAAACCAATAATACATAGTTATTGAGGTTGTTGGGTATTAAAAAATAGGTCATGCCTTCTTCTTCCCAAATGCACCATTGAGCTAAGTTTTGTAACCAGTAATTAAGTTAATAAATTAACTTAGAGATAGTTTTAATATCCATTCATTGAAGGCATTGAACAATTTGGTGGGTCGTACGCATCCTCAGAGAGGCCATGTGGTACCTTGGGTTGGTCGTAACTCTTTTCTCTTGTTTGTACATTAAGATAAATTCTACAACCATCATATCAATTGAAATTGTACTTGAAAAAAATATCTTTTTATTTCTTAAAGCAATGTAAAGGAACACGCCCCACTAAATAAGCGTTTGTATTACACTTAATTGTTCCATTAAGATTTAAATACACCTCTTCATTGTGTTCAATTAAGATTTAAATGCACATCTTCATTATTTTATTAATTATAGTTATATTTTTTGTCCGCATTTGAAGACATATCGATCTCATTGTTGGGTAACATTTCCATTGCACTAAGTGTTCCTTCTCTTGGGTATTGTTGGAATGTTTTTTCCTTTTCTTAGAAAATTGAGATTATGCATATATGTAAATAATTACACCCATACATACATGTGTGTGTGTGTGTGTGTGTGTGTGTGTGTGTGTGTGTGTGTGTGTGAGAGAGAGAGAGAGAGAGNGGAATCCAAGTTCAAGATGGTTCCAAACAATTTTCTAGATTTTTAGCATAAGGGACCATCACATCCAAAGCCATCACAAGAGGGTTTTCCCACATCCAACAACAAATTTGAGGTTCTTAGGAACATAGAGTAAATGAAGAAGGAAGTTGAACAAGATCATGCAGCAAATCTTAGCTCTAAACCAGCTCATTCTAGTAATGACACAAATCCATCCCTTGAGGATCCAATGTCCAATGGTCAAGAAGAAGAGGAGGAAGCAAGAGAGGAAGAGTAAAATGAAGAAGACATGGAAGAGTCAAAGGAGGAAGACAAGGAAATAGAAGAAATAGAGGAGGAAGAAATGGATTCATGTTATGAGGAAAATCTCTCTATGACTAAGGGAAAACCACAACAGACAGAACGAAACCCAGAAATCAAATCTAATCTCAAGTATGCTATATAATTTAAATGCTAACAAGACAAGGCTATAATCCTACCTTGTTTGTATGTTCGATGAAGACCATCATTGAACACGTGACCCAAATATTTATACCTGCGACTACTCCTCAACAACCAAGAAACGAAAGCATGTGGTGATGATATATAACACTGACATATAAATTAGCATAATCCATTAACATACATGACAAATACGCCCATGGAAAGTAATTCAAATATTTACAAGATGTCAATTGGATGAGAAAAGAGTATTTCTATTAATGTAATCAACAGAAGTACATAGGTGACAAACTTTTGTAAAGACACATATCAGAACCGAGAAACTAAGTCACTCTAGCTGGGCCTCCACCACTTCAATCCTTCGTAAAGGAAATATCACATGTAGGATTAAATGAGGTTATCCATCACAAAGTAGGAAGATCTTGGGGGTTTAACACAAAAAGTTCATACTTTCAAGGACAAAGGGATGTAGACTCAAAATGAAGTGAATTTCTTCAAAGTGTCTTTGCTCTCAAAGTTGAATTATTTTTAGGCTTGGATATGGCTCACTTTATAGCCTCCAAATGGAACTGAAGGGTCGATTCAGAGTGTTTCCAGTATATGGAAGGTCAAGGATCATGGATCCCGTGACATGGCATGGAAACCCAACATAATTTTTAATTTTTCACCAAACCCGATGTACGTGAGTTGTAGTGGATCAATCTGTGTATATGTCTATTGTATAACTAATAGGGTGCATATATGTACAAAAATGTGTATTTTTGGCTCTGGAGTGAACAAAAAGGGGACTTCAAGTCTGTAGAGGAAAATGGAAGGCCATCCAAGCAAGATGCATGGAGTGAGGCAATTTTTTCTATAATAGATACCCCGTAATGTGTGAGGTCGAAGGAGTATCTGTGATGGCTGAAATATATTATAATTCCTAGAAGTGGTGTAATGAAGACTCAGTTGGAAATATTAGTTACTCATGAGAATATTACAATCCATAATGACTTTGTACACATGGTTGTCAATCTGAATTACATTGCAGATCCATGCAGATATATATCAAATAGTTTTTCATGGTCATGAATAGGAAATAAAAAGTGGTCATATGCCATAGGTTTTCATAGTCACGAACAAGACATAGTGGAGTCTAGTATCAAAAATCAACTGAAGATATCTGTATACAATGGAGTACAGTTTATTCTTCCATGATCACTAAAGTCATATAGGTATTGGTCCAAT
>JASDQU010102586.1:83991-96069 GCA_032191745.1 Picea mariana | reverse complement strand
GCATTGTCAGAAACAATTTATACTCTTTTTTGGTTATCTATGGTTGGCTGAACTGGTTTCTCCTCCTGGAGCAGTTCAGTAATTACAACCAATTAACTCTGTCTATGTATTTTGGACCCTGGTTCTGAGAAGGACTCTTATATTAATACAAACTCTTACTTACAAAAAAAAAAAAAAATGGAGTAGAAGGAAACCATCAGTTAGGCATATCAAAGCCTTTGGATGCATATCTCAGGCTCACATTCTAGATGAAAATTAGAAGAGGTTGGATTCCAAGAGTATGCTACTTGCATCATAATGGGATATTCTGAAGAATCAAAACCCTATAGACTATTTGATCCAATAAAACAAGAATTGATTAGTCGAAAACAAGTTGTCTTTGATTAGAAGAGTTATTTGTGCTACTCCATTGACATATTATTCTTATGTTTTGAACCATGATTCAATTGAAAATTTGCAAAGCTATGAATCAACTAGCGGGATATCCAAATTGTCCAGTTCAACCACTAAAATGAATATCACTAATTATGAATCAAATAGGGCTACTAAATTGACTACTAGTTGATTTTTTGATGATAAATTGACTGACAATATGGATGAGTCTATTCCAATTGCATGCACTATTTAAATATACCCTCCCAAGGAGTTTTTTAATCCCAAATGCGTAAAAAAACCATTGATGTTGATGAAAGTGATGAAATTCATGCCATTGATTAAAGGAAGACTTGCAGTCAGAAGTATACGCATGTTGTATAGTGTGCAAGATGCGTATATGTGGAAAAATATTAATTTTTGTCTCTGGATTTTATCAACAGGGAAGATAAGTCTGCATAAGGAAATGGAATAAGGCCCTTTGTGCAAGATTTCATAGGGTGAGGCAAATATTGCTACAACAGATGCTGCCTAATGTGTGAGGTCAGAGGAGTATCTGCGATGGCTGAAATATATTATAAATAACCCAGAAGTGGAGTGGTAGGGGACCAGCTGGACAAACTTGTTACTCATTACATTCTGCACTGACTTTGCATACATGGTTGTCAATAAAATTATACTGCAGATCCATGTGACAATATACCAAACAAGTGTCTGTGGCCATGAATAGGAAAATACAAATGCGGTTACATGCCAATAGTTGTCATAGTCATGAACAAGGCCCGATAGAACTAGTCTCAAAACCAATCTGAAGATATTTGTATACCATGGAGTACAATCTAATCTCCCATGATCACTGAAGTCATATAGGTATTGGTCCAATGAAATGGAAACAACAACTCAAAAAAGTTGCAGTCACACAGTGATGTCTTCAAGTCTTCTACACAATCCGCCAAGGGTGAAAGTCTACATCATGTGAAGAAAGGAGTTGAGGTCGAACATAACGAGACATCATTTGATTACCGATCATTGATGTATACTATTAAAAAACATGATACATCCTACCGATAATGAAAGTAGGTATCGAGGCACTGAGTACATTCTTACAAGTGTGAATAGAGGAGTTGGTGTCGAACACCTAAAGAATTCATCTATCAAGAGACATTGATGTATTCCCAACTATCGATGGCGAGAGAGTTTGCCACTGATGACTGCAAGCCTCAAGGTACTCATAAGACTCTAGGTCTCGTTTCCAGAATAAATGGGTTGAAGTCGATGGAAAGAGACCCGTTGAAAGGAGATCATTAAGGCATCTCTCATTAGTCAGCATGAGGTACAAAGCAGGAGCTTCATGATTTGGTGGAAATCGAACGAAGAACATGTTCATGAACCAACGACCCTGTGCATCTTTTGCGTGTGCCAAGTGCAAGCAGTACACGAAAAAGACCCTCTGAATAGCAGCCAATGATGAAAACTGCTGATAAAGGCGAGGAAACCACCAATAAATCTAATGGAATTCAAGACACTGCATGGATCCCAATGTGTGAATAAATGTCTTGTCATCGAACATAAGGGAAACCACCCAGTTAATGACCAATGATGAAAGTAGGGACAGGGTGCATGATAGGACTACAGTATCATGTGATTCTGAGACAAGCTAAAGGTATGGTCGACATGAAAAGTCAAGAGTTCTGAGGAGTGGTCAACATAGGTTGTTATACTTCCTTTGAACAAGAGCATGAGACATATAGAGGACTCCCGCAACACAGACCCAATGATGAAACCATGAGATGCAAGAGGCATCAATGAAATTCTCTGTAGGGATCGGAAGAGTAACCAGTCGATAGAGAAGACTTTGTAACGAGCTCATCTTCCTAAGGCCATGCTAATCCAAAAATTATGATGGTGAATGGACTCAATAACTTTGTGCTCTATTCAAAGGCGACACGACTGCTGCCAATATAAGATAATATTCCCTTCTCGCCCGTCTTTTTTTTTTTTTCATAGACAAATGAATGTTATGATATAGAGGAGGAAACGAGTGTCGCAAGTAAGAAAAAATAGTTCCAGGAGTGGAACATACCTATGCTCAATGTAGGGAAATGCATGTGGGAGATGGACACTTGGGGGAATGTTCCCTCCTAGGTATAGGGTGTCAAATTGCGAAGGATATAAACAAGGCTCTGCTTGGTTGAGGATTCAAAACTACTGAGGCAAACGGTTTATAATGCAACGCGAGAACTGGATATAGGCTCAATAGTTCAAGCAAGGGAATGAGATGCAATCACAACTTAACGACCAAAAATGTCCTTTTTTATGTCTTTTAGTCTACTTGGTGTAAAAAAGGGATAAACTTATGCCAAATAGACATCTTTTCAAATCCAATTTATGAGTGTGAAAGAGACAAGTTCACTCGACAATCTTTTCACTTTTTGATAACTAGTCGGAAAAGAGATTAACTAAGACTCACGACCTTGCAAGTACAATTTAACGAGCATGAAAGGGACAAATCACTCGGTAATCTTTTCATTTTTTGAAAATGATCAAAAAAGAGCTTAACTAAGACTCACAACCTTTCAAGTCCAATTTAACGAGTGTGAAAGGGACAAATCACTCGGAAATATTTTTGTTTTTTAGACGAGTTGGAAAAGAACTTAAATCAAACTCATGGATGTTGTTCTAAGCAGCATATAATAGGGGAGGTCAAGGCTCCCGTGTAGGAGTTCTGTAAACAGTCAGAAATTTACCCAGAGCTTACACAAGCTTGGGAAAAACTAAAGATTTCCAAGTCGAGGAGGATAAAATACTTGCATATGTTACCTTATCTACAATATATCAAAGAATTCCCCTTATCTGGAAGGGTGTAGAAGAAGGAAGTCGAGGCTCTACAAGATCATTCCAATTAAAGGAAACCACCCTAAGACTTTGAGGGAGAATACTCGAAGAGAGTGGAATGCTCCCTAGTGAAGAAGGTATAGAACTAGAAATGCTAAGGACATGGTCAAAGGATGCATCACCCTCCAAAAGAAGAGTGGGATTGACCGAATATTGCATCGGCAATTTCACTTCTTTAGGCTTATCACTCTCCAAAAGAAAAGTGGGATCGGCAGAAGATTGCATCGGCTTGACCACTTCTTCAACCGTTGGTTGAATAGGATGCAAGACAACAAGTTCAAGAGATGCATAAACCCCTAAAGGAAGAGGGGTGTCAGTTGAAGATTGCATTGACATGACTGTTGTATCAACCAAAGAAGGTTGGGAAGCCAAAGATGAATCAAAACCCAAAGGGCCCCCAGGAAAGGACCACGCTTCTTGTACCACAACACTAGACGAGCACAAACAGGTAAGGTGATCTCCTTTGCAAAGCCTACAAAGGAACTTGGGCTTACATTGTACATGTCTAGGCTTATCAATCGTATGAATGCCCCCAACATGACTTGCAGTGGTTGGTGGCATGCTCCCAACATGACTTGCAGAGGCTAGTAGCAAATCTCCAACATGACTGGCAGAGGTTGGTGATGAATCCCCAACATGACTAGCAGAGGTTGGTGATGTATGTGCAGTGTGACTAGCAATGACTAGACTCGTGCCCCCAGCATGACTTGCAGTAGTTGGTTGTTGGTCTTCAACATGACTAGCAGAGGTTTTCGACACATCTCCAACATGACTAACAAAGGTTGGTGATATAATGCCAGTATGTGGTTGACCATCACAAGATGCAGTCGAGGAAGGTAGGGTCCAAGGATCGTTAAAATACGAAGTGCGGAAAGCAATGGACCTCCCAATCGAAACAGGCCTACTGAACATGGAATAAACATGGTGACTCGGTGTCGTGAAGTCGAAAGTACCGATAAGGGAAGAATACATTCTGACATCGATATTCTTAGTTGTCGGCTGAGAATTTTTTATCGCAGGGATCAACGGTCCAATAGATGCATTAGGACTATAGTACACAAAGGATAACTGATCGATTGTCACGATCTTCCCTTCATGAGGAAAAAAAAGAGTATGGAAGACGAATGATACGACGGAGACCATAGCATAGGTCCAATTGCACCCTAGTAACAAGTTATAATCAAGAGGCACATCAACTCCCTCTACCTCCACCTCTACCATCTTCCCACCTAACTGGATCGGAAAGGCAAGGAGAATACCATGAGGGTGGAAGGAATGACCGTCAAAAGAAGTCAACATGTTCGATGAATTGGAAAGAGTTAGATAACCGAGAGCTTTCAAATAGACTAGGGACATCACACACATAGCAACGCCTTCATCAACAACCACATGTTTGATTGTATACTTTGAGTACTCCATGTGGATTTGGAAAGCCACATGGTAATGCAAGTGAGGCTTCATATATGTGATGTCTAACTTGATAACTTTTGATCCACTTGGTTCTAGAGATCCTAAGGCAGAGATTAAGTCATTCCTCTATGAAGGACACGTCTGGAGTACCTCCAAAGCCGACATTGCACAAGGGGTTTGACCTAGGTCCTCAACAATAGAGTAGTTATGGGCGACTCTAGCATTTGGATTATGGGTAGAGAGCTTGAGTACTCCTTTCGGAATACGAGGTGGTGGCTTTGGTTTCTCAATCTGTAAATTCATCTCTAGAGGAAGAGGAGGATATTCTAGACCAGGAATAGCTTGTGAAGAGATATAGTCTCGAGATCGAGTGGCTACATTAACTTTCGCATCGACCATATTGATACATAAACGGTCACCATCTTGCGACAGTGGGTTTTGAATCCCACCAACTGCATTTTCGGTGTTCAAGGAGCTCAAGGCTACGTGTTGATTATGTGGGAATGGATTCGTCAGCACGGCGAGTGATTGAGATAATAGCCTCGCAGCTTCTTCAAGTTTGGGGCATAAATGGGTAAGGTGATCATCTATGCAAAGCTTACAGAAAACTTCACCTTACGCCTTTATCATTTCCCCTCTCCAACATTATTATTATTATCCTTGGGGTTATTACCATTTTTCCCACCCTTATGGTTATTACGTACTTTCTTCTTATTCCCTTCTGGTTGTTGGTTATCATTTGGGTTGGCCAACGATTGCATGGAGTGGACATCCGCTGACTGAGTGGGGTTGGAAGACAAAGACGAGGTTGGTCCTCCTACAAACTAGCTTAAAGACAACTCTTTCATATGTCTTGTCACTAAGTCTACGGACTTTACATTGGAGACACCTACAATTCCATCAACATTAGGTCCGGGCTTTTCCTAGGGTCATAATTTGACCGCGGTGCGTCTGGAACAAGGTGATATAACATCCCATACTGAGCGTATATCAAGTCTAACTATTGGGCTCTAAAGATCACCTCTTCTTCAGTGGTAACCCAAGAAGTAAAAACATCCTTCGATATAGGAGCGTGCAAATACCTAAGGAACCATTCTAAAAGAAAGGCCAGGGGTATAGGGGTCTTAATCAATCTCTTTCATCTACGCCACTCTTGGATATGGTCTGAGATATGAGTGGCGGTATCCTGGCATAAAGTTGACAAAAATTCTAATCCAACATCATAACGAATGGGCAACTGGAAGTGGTTAAGGAAGACCATCACCAACTGACTAAAAGTCCCATATGCCCCCTAAGTAGCTCAATATACCATTTCGTAGCAACTCCGATGAGGGTGCGTTGAAATAATTTTAATCGAATAAAATCGTCGTTAAGGGAATTCAATGAGAACCAAAGGTGAAAGGTAGTGAAGTGATCACCAGGATCCTCTCCATTCTTACCCTCGAACTTCAGGATATCCAAAGGAAGCTTGGTGGGGATGGGGGGCCATGTAGGATCATGACTCACAGGGTCATTCATTAACTTAGGCAAGTATGGCAGATTAAGTGTGGCCAGAAAAGGGAGATAGGGTTATGACATCTGGCCCCAAGCTCCCTAGAAATATTGTGCTTGAGGAACTACAGGCCATCCAGGGTTCTGGTAAGCACCATGGCCCTATCTGGTGTTATAAAGCCCTCCTCCGAGCTGATTCATAAAAGGTGGGTTGGGCATCATTCAAGTAGGAATGTTCTATTGAGGGTTATAGAAATTCCCCCCATCCGGATTAGATCCAGGTTGGGGGTTTCCTAATGCATGAAACTAACCTCCTCCAGGTGGGAATCCGGAGGATAGAGGCAGATTCGTCATGCCAAATGTATTGGTCAGAATCTGCACCGAGGAGGTAGGGTTGTAGGACAGAACTTAAGCTGAAGCTTGTTCGCCAAGTTGATTATTCCACCCAGAAGTAGGAGGACCGGTACCGGGGTTAAAAGTAGGAATGCCTCCCATATTAGAAGTCATTTGAGGGATTTGAGATCCACCAAACGAAAAAGGAGTGTAGGGAGGTGTACTGCCCCCAAGCCCAATGCTAGCATTAGGGCCAACAACTGGGATGGAATTCGAAAACTGCGAATTAAAGTTGGGCATACCATAAGAAAAGGGACTAGAAGCCATAGGGATGGCATGAGCATTGTAGCCCGGTGAGTGTCCAAGAGGCCCAAAGGGGTTCAAGGCAGTAACTTGAGCATTTACTATAGGCTGAGCCATAGTAATGATAGATGCCTCTGGTACTACAACCATGGAGGTTGCAGGAGTCGAAGGGGTGCCATTAACTATAGTAGATATGGGAATTGAAGGGCTCCCAGTGTTCTGAAGACTAGGTTTAGTACTCATCCTTGTAGAATCACAAGTCTGAACAATGGATGTGTGTGTACCACGTATAATAACACTACACCTTTTAGAAGGAAAATACTCAAAAACCGGTGGTAATTGTAACAAGCGACGGGACCGACGGGGAGGCTGGTCCGACTCCATGATGACTCAAGACTCTAAAGATACAAAATATATCCTAAGGCCCACTAGTAATCAAAGAGCACACCAAAATTCAAATGGCCAATATGCATACAAACTGGGTAAAGTGGTTGAGTGGCTTCCCTCCCTAAAGATGGTATGTCACGCCCAAGAGGGGCCTGAGACTCCCTGCTAAAGATTGGAGGTAACATAATCAGTTATAAGGGCCCTCATGGGCTTAACAACTAGTCGGTTAGTTCCCCCTGGAGAGGTAATCCTCCATAAAGGTTGTGTGTTTTTCGACCCTTATTTGACCCAGGGTACCTGCAAAATAACCCCTTCAAGTAACCTATGAGACACCTAAGTCAAGCAACTAATAAACCACTGTATAACCAATGCACAGGCGAGCAGTCATAAGTCAGGTCCACTGTATGGTCAGGGTAGAAAATCCCTAAACCTTGAAATCACCGCCTCTCACAGAGGTAAGGGCACTAACAAGATCCCCAAATACGAATATTCCCCAGAAATATCTATGACGCTAGGAAGGTATCGGGGGGATATCCCTTCAACCAACTTCGTGTGACCTCGTGATTAACTTTGGTGTGAGTGGAGCCTCCTGATCTTACCAACTATACAATGGATTTATTCACTCCCTGACTTAGACACATATGTCGATTTAATTTCCTTGGAGAAGTTTACTCACAAAATCCTATTCCAAGGCACTAAATCCTAGACTAGTTTGTGCACCCTAGAAAGTAAAATTGTGACTAGTTAATTTTAAATTATAGCATTGATTTTAATGGTCGTGATTACTCAAAAAGGTATGGTAGTGAAACTCATGGTGTTATGACTCTGCAAGAAAAGTAAATATGAAAATAATGCAAAGTCCTAACTTTAACTTTCAATGAATGATATGCTTTTTTTTTTATGTCTGGCGAAATAAACAACTAGTTGGGAACCTACTCGCGTTACAAATGGTGGTGTTATCCAATTTCTACCACTATAAACTCCAAGCGTGCCCACGATCCCCCTTACGCGACACATAGGATAAGTCGGGGGGATTTGAACTCGAAACCACATGGAACTTCATATCACTTCATATTCACGACACTTGCCAATTGAGTTGCCCCTCGGGGGCTATGAATGATATGCTTTTAAAAACTAATGCAATTTTCAAATTCAACTCTATAATTTAGAAGTAAAAATGCAATCTTTTACTATATGCACTAAGCTAATGAAAAAGATTCGAAAGACAAAAATGCCAAGCAATGCAAAATGCCTATTTTTTTTGTATTTTCAATATAACAAAACTGAAAATGCATGGACTGAAAAGTAACTTGATATATAACCCTACTGTGTATAAAAGAGATAACTCAAGTAGGATACCAAGAAAAAAAACACCCAACCCAATGTATAAGGACAATAAAAAATGAAAAATGATGAGAAAGACTTCACCCATAAATTCAACCAAAGAAGGGTTTCCTGTCATCCCACAAGAACTTAACATGCACTATAGACACCTAAGAAGAATCAACAACTATCAAATCCCACCCAACAACCACCAGACCCAGAAAACAAGCAAGGCAAACTGATGTACGCGACTATTCAGGCAAACAGAGCATATATACGCATCTTGCAGTGAGACAACCAACGTATGTATGCAACTGTCAAGGAAAAAGGTGTGTATATGCGTCAAAACAAGGCCAGACAAGGGAGAAAGGCTGAGAACTTAGACCTAGAGTGACTAAAAACTGTCAAGCAATGATGCAACAAGAAACACAATTGAAACGAGAGCAATCTAAGAAGAAAAGTACGCCAAACCCTAAGAAAGAAGATTCAATCCCTAGTATGGTCACCAATTTTGTTAGGAGGAAAATCTCTATATCGCTAGGGTAAACCACAATAGACGGAAATGGTTGCATAAATCAACTCTATCCCAATAACATGCTATATAAACCAATATGAAAGCGAGATAATTAAGAAGCCTACCTCATCCAAATGTTCGATGAAGTCCACCATTGAGCACTTCAACCCAAAGCTATATACCTGCGACAAGTTCTCAACAAACAAGAAAATCAAGCATATGGTGGTAACATAAAAGGTTAGCACATTAGATATCATAATCCATTAATAAGCATGAAAAATACGCCCATGGAATAATAATTCAATATATTTGCAAGATATCAATTGGATGGGAAAAGAGTATTTCTATTAATAAATGATTAGCAGAAGTGACAATGCTACAGACTTCAGCGTCAGCACGGTTCGGAACCAAGAAACTAAGTTCCTTCCAACTGGGCCTCCACCACTTCAATCCTGTCGTGACATGGAAACCCGACATTTAATTATAAAATATATCTTGTCGTGACATGGAAACCCGACATTTAATTTCATTTTCTGAAACAAATCCCGATGTACATGGGCTATAGTGAAGTAGCCTACGTATATGTATGTTGTATAGTGTGCAAGATGCGTATATGTGGAAAAATATTAATTTTTGTCTCTAGATTTTATCAACGGGGAAGATAAATCTGCATAGGGAAATGGAATAAGGCCCTTTGTGCAAGATTTCATAGGGTGAGGCAAATCTTGCTATAACAGACTCTAAGTTTTGTTGGTTTTCCTAGTTAAGGGTTTCCAGGCTGAATATATGTGTATTGTGTGTGTGTCATTGTAGTTATTTATTTTTTTATTAAGAATCCATATGCATTTTTTAACTTCAAAGGTTTAAAACTTATAGTTATTGACTACACAATTACGTTTTCTCCTCTAGATAAGATGAATTATGTATAAATTGTCCTTTCTCTGAATGCTAGATCTCGTTGGGAGGTACATAATATGGATGTGAAGAGTGACTTGTTACATGGGGATATCACTCAGAAGATATATATGGAGCAACCCTAGGTTTTGTACAAGATTATAGTTTTGTTTGCAAATTGAAGAAATCTTTGTATTATTTGAAATGGGCACCTAGGGCATGGTATGAAAACACTGATAAGTTATTTGTCCATCTTGGTTTCAAGCATTGTGAATCAAATCATGGTATTTTCTCACTACATGTGAATGATGTATTTCTATTGATTATTCTATATGTTGATGACTTGAATATCACTATGAATAATGGTGATCCAATTCTTGGTTTAAATCCACAACTGGAGGATACATTTGAGATGATAGCCTTGGATTTGCTTCCTTTCTTTCTTGGCATCCAGGTTATGCAATTGGATGATGGTATCTTCATTTATCAATATAAGTGTGCATTGGATATATTTAAAAGGGTTAAGACATAAGACTGTAATCCTTTTTCTACTCATTATTAGTATGGAATTAAATTAACTAAACATTGTGATTCTTCGAAGGTTGATGATACCTCATATTTCTTTTGTTGTTAGTTTGGTCTCTAAGTTCATGCATGATTCAGAGAGAAATCTAAAGACTACAAAGATAATTGTTTAATATGTTAAAGGCATATATCATCTTTACATTATGTATTTCAATAGAAATTTGAATCATATGGCCATATATATAGACTTTCACTAGCCTTATCATGGCAATGTTTAGAAGTCAAATTTTGAATATGTGTTTCATCTTGGACCTAGTCTAATTGTTTGGTCATGTAAGAAGCAACAATTTTCCATTCAATTTTACCATTGAAGATGAATAAAGAGGAGTAGTGAATGGTGGAACTGAGGTAGTATGGATTCACAACCCAATGGGCGAGATTTGATTTCTTCACATATAGTATACTATAGTGTATTATTACAATTAGAGTGTAATACAAGTGGCTCATAACATTTTTGCACATAATAATATGAAGCATGTTGAACTTCATGTGCATGTGCAATACATGTGGCTCATAACCCTATTGCACATAGTAATATGAAGCATGTTTTGCTTCATGTGCACTTAATCTCAGGCAATTGGTATAGGGGAATGTTGGAAACCTAATATGTCAAGGTTATGGTATCACTCACTTGTGAAAGAATATGAAACATCAAGTGATAATAACAGTCATCAAGAGTTCAAGAGACCCCTTGGAAGACAAATCCAAAGGTCTAGCTCATGTATCTATATATGTATCATATTAATGAAATTCAATTCCATGCTTATCTCCATTTGCTCATTTTAATAGTGGTATCAGAGCTCTTAGTTCTTAGGACCTGAAATTCGCTATGGTAGTTGTCCATATCATCCAAAAACGCCTCTCATATTCCCTGAGGTTTGTTCCTCTGCCTACAAGTCTATCCATCTGCCTCTATGAGTAAAATATCCTATGCGTTAGTCTTCCTCAACACCATTCACACCCACTTTGGTGTTAGACATGATATGACCATCTCATAATTATGTTACCTCTTCTACTCATATTCCAGGAAATCCTAACCCTTGAAGTCGACTGTTGTTGTTTGTGGAAGAACATCATATTGTCTGCGCTTAGTAAAATTGGAGGATGGAGCACTTGGCGAGTCTTCCTATTCAGAGGATTTTCAACCACCATATCTGCACTTTCACCACAAAAATAGATCCATTTTTGGGCCAAACCATCTTGTAAACCCTACTAAAACCCCCATTGTCAAGCAACTCATCCTTGCAGAAACCCTTGGTGGTGATGTAGAGCTCCGCATAACTGAAAACCCTCGGGTTATTAGAGCTAAATTCAATGGGATCTCTCTTCCATATTGATAGGTGACTACATCATCAGAAGTAGACAAAGATATTTATAGGTGATCAAACACAGAGTACAATCCCATTCTTCAATAATCTATTTCAAACAGTAAAATTGATTTCGCAAGAGAAGATATTACTAAAGATACACAAGATTTTGTTCAAAATTGTTTGAAAGTTTTCACTACATTCATTCACCATTGGAATTTTGTGTTTATGGTCTATCTCATCACACATGATAGTATAGTAAGC
>JASDQU010102586.1:50981-63734 GCA_032191745.1 Picea mariana | reverse complement strand
ATGTTATCAACCAATCACCAACCTTTGTAAGTCATGTTGGAGGTGTGCAACTAGATACTACTATTCATGTTGCGGGCATTGATTTTGTTGAGAAGCTTGGATGGATAGGACATAATCCTAATTTCCCTTGTAATATTTGAAAGGGAGATCACCTTACTCATCTATGCCCTGGCATTCCAGAGGTACAAATATTGTGGTCCATGTCTGCAATCTCTTCTGATTCTGAGTCTTCTAAGGTTTCCTCACAGTATTTTCAGCCTTTGGTTGATGAAGTGGTCATGTCAATGCAGTCTTCGGCTGATCCCACTCCTCTTTTGGGGGGTGATATGCATGTAGACCATGTTATCTTGCATTCTATTCAACCAATGGTTGATAAAGTGGTCACGCCAATGTAGTCTTCGGTTGATCCCACTCTTCTCTTGGAGAGTGTCGAGTCAACCAAACTGGTCATGCCGATGAAATATTCAGTTGATCCCACTCTTCCCTTGGAGAGTGATGTTTCTAATGACTATGTTTTTAACATTTTTGGTTTAGTACTTTCAGAACAAGGGGGCATTCCGCTCACTTCGAGCACACCCCCTCCAAGCCCTAGGATGGTTTCCTTTGATTGGAATGACCTTGTTGAGACTCATGTTCCTTCTTCTGCACCCTTTAAAATAAGAGTTGAAGTTAATTCAAATAACATTTACCAATGTATTGTAGATGAAGGAGACTCCACAAGTATTTTATCCTCCTCGGCTTGGCAGGATTTGGGTTCTCCCAAGCTTGTGTTTGCTTCGCATGAGTTGTTGTCTTTTGATAGATGTCCTAGTGAATACTTGGGGTTTCTTCCTCATTTTCCTATCTCATTAGGTGGGAAGACTATCCTTATTGATGTTATAGTGTTGCAAGGCCCGTTAGATTTCAATATGATTCTTGGGCGTGTTTATGTATATGCTATGAATGATGTGGTTTTTATGCTCTTTCAGTGACGCATTTCCCTCACAATGGAAGCATTCTCACTGTCGAACAACTACCA
Organism: Picea mariana; assembly: GCA_032191745.1. Lineage (NCBI taxonomy): Eukaryota > Viridiplantae > Streptophyta > Pinopsida > Pinales > Pinaceae > Picea > Picea mariana. The sequence continues at coordinate 62,716 of JASDQU010102586.1, read as the reverse complement.
TATAATAATCACTATCCTAATACAGCGTTATTTCAGGCTGCCCCTTTATATGTTCCTAGTGGTTTTGTAGACTCTACCCGAAGGGACTCCCTCATGAGAAAACTTTGTTGTCTTTCAATCTTGACTTAAATTTTGAAACCAACATCCAACGAGACTATATTTATGCTTTTCGATCTTGTCTGGATCAAATGAGAAAAGTATCCCCCTGGAGTCTTCTTTAAGACCTTTTTAGACTCTTTAAACATGAAAAGATTGTTGAACGATCTTGTTTCCCTTCATGCTCGCCAAACTCAAATTTTAAGGCACATCTATCCGTTGGTATTTTACCCCTTTTTCGGTCCAGACGATCATTTTTATGACAAAAGGTATGCTCTAGGAACTTTGGTTCGCTAGAAGAGTATTCTCATGCATAAGTTTAACCCTTTTTTGGGCCTCAGGGACTAAATCTTTGAAAAAGGAACATTCTCCTTGGTTTTGGTTTATCACCTTTTTCGGGCCTTGGAGATTACATACGAAAAAGGAACCCCCACTGAGTCCATACTTAAGCTCTTTTCATACTCCCTAAAATTGAAAAGATCGTTGAATGACCATGTTCCTTCACACTCGTTAAATTGTTCCAGAAGAACATATACTGACATGATTTTAACCCTTTTTCCATCTTGTAGATTATAACGTAAAAAGGTATGACTTGGGAGATTCGTCTCGTCAGGAGAGTTATCCTCAGTAAATTTTATACTTTTTTCGGGCTAAGGATACTAAACTCATAAAAAGGTATTGATTCCATAGTTAATCTCTTTTCAGACTCCTTAAAATTGAGAAGATTGTCGAGTGATCTTGTCTTTATCACACTTGTTAAAATGGTTTTGAATAGATGTATTTTTGGTGCAAGTTTAACCCTTTTTCGAACCGACTATACTATCTCCGAAAAAGGTACTCCCTCGAGTCTTATTTTACACTTTTTTAGAATCTCTAAATGTGAAAAAACTACCAAGCTTACCTTCTTTGGGATCGTTAAAATTACATTGAAGGGGGTTTCATTGTGTCTTTCTTAATCGAATTTGCATCTCCGCGTCTTTGGCCTAATGTCGGCTCCATCTTTCTCTCAATTGAACCTTTGAAGTATGCCTTATATGCAAGCCTTGTAGCACTTTTTGCCTCTACGACCTGACACCTTGACCCATGGAGGAATTTTCCCCGAGTGTCATTTTCCCGCACATGTCTCGTTGCTCTGAGAATTAGTATTTTCCTTGCACTTGGAACTATTATGATTTCTTGCAACACTCGTTCATCCTTCTTGGACAAAGCACACCCTTTCATTTGTTTTCCAAGCATGGGGATCTAGTATGACCTTAGGAAGTTTTTCTCGCTACATAGAGTTGTTTCCTCCTCCGTTTGGTTACTCTTCCAAACACATGGAGAGTTTGTGTTGTCTCCTGCATCATGAACTTATGTCAATGTCATGCTGCCTGAGTCTGATCATATTTCATTCTTTTGTCCATGGTAAGTTTCACCCAACCTGAGTAGGACTTTGTGCATTTTGTCTCTTGACCTCATGAGTCAGCCATCCCAAGAGTCTAGTCAAGTCTCGATTCAAAATCGATGAAGTTCTTTGCCTGATCATCGAGATCCTCATGTATTTTCCCAACAAGCCATCGAAGACCTCAGGGTAGTGATTTATACACTCCTATTGTACTCCTACCTGATTTTTGAATATCTTGAAGTTGTTTCTTGAGCTCTGAAGGCCTCATATCTAGCCATCGGGCATCACTATCTTCTTGAAGATGGATACTATATTTGTATATATTTGATTTTGAGATGTAGATCCGTTGTGTATTTCTCGCGGCTACACTTTATATAGTTATATGACATGGATTTGAAGTGTATTTGATTGTCATCGATGATTTATTTCATCCCGAGCATGGGTATGCCCGTCTTAGAGAGACAATTGTTGTTTTGTAGATGGCACCTCTCAAACTTTGGTCCCAGGCTCACTCATTTTCATACATTGGTAAAGATATTGTAATGTATTTCGGCCATTAGTTTCTCTTCTGATCTCACACATTAGGGGGCATCTTTTATAGCCCTAAATTTCTCTACACATGCATACATGGCCTTGGCCCTCTTACTTGCATTCTTTACCAAAGCATTGTTGAGTAGCTCTTCTTAAAAAAACCATTTTTTTGAAGATGTATGTGCCCTGTACCATTACTTCAAGCGTACATATGCTTTCTACACCACTACAGCTCCCATACATATGCATGTTGCACCATTACAACCCGCGTATACTTGCAAAAGTTGCAAAAAATAAAAAGTTGTAAGGAATTCGTTGAAATTGACGAGCTATTAGAAGTTCCCCAACTAATCCACCTGTTATAGCTTGTCACCCAACCGAATAAACATCCTTTTTTTCATATAAAAGGAGGTGTTGGGGTCTCATTTCACATCTAATCATAAGAACAGTGAAACTCTGCCTGATTTCACTTCCCCTCCTTGCCCAAGATATTGTTGCCTTTTGTGAGAAATTGACTCAACATGCCCTCATTAGCCCCTTCTTCCTCCATTTAACCCATTCACTTCCCTAGAAGAGATCATAAGGTTGAGAGGAGAAGTTCATAAAAGGTGCACTTGGAGCATGGTGAAGAGGATCCTAGACCAGGTTCGTGGAACGGTGGCCAACTTAGATTGTAAAAGTATAATCTTCGTGTTCTGAATAAAAGAATTACATTTTCCTGTCCAAAATGATGGTGTCTTGAATACTTTTATTGATTTATGCTTGACATTATAACATCTAACCCTAACTTATATATGGAATATCATGATTTTAGTTCTCTGTTTGTCAATCTTTGGATGCAGGTCAACCCTGGGAAGAGGCATGTAGTTAGTGGAACTTCCAAGCACGAGGAGGTCATCACCAGACATGGGATTAGAGGTATAGTTACCCGAACTCCTTTTGATTTGCTTTATTTATATTAGTTTTGGTATGTTTAGGGTAGTATAGAGAATTAATTCTATTTTAGACGGTTAATCGATTTGCCTACATTCTAAACCCTGGTGTAGTTAAAGGGGCGAGGGGGTTCCTGCTAGCAAGGTCTGTGTGTCTAAAGATAGAACCAGGTAGAAATGCATGGGAATCATTGGTTCATTAGTTGTGAGTGCATGAGGAGGATCCTCAAACTGATAATTCATCCTCCTTTGGTCCGTAGGATACCCCACAAGGTATCCTTCTTCCTATAGGGTGGTTTGTGCCCACTTGGGCATATGTGGTGGCTGAACATCTACATGCTCATCATTGGCACACTCATCATATTTTAAATCATATTTGCAGCTCATATATTAACCGTGATATGAGTGAGTGAAATCATCATCACTGATTTCTAGTGCATGCATTGGTACAAAGGTATCTACATGTGGCACTAACGGTGCATGCAAGGGAGTTTCCTCAAACTGAACATTGTGCTCAATGATGATCCTCTCAGTAGACAGATCAAGAAACTTATAACCCTTCACACTATATGGATATCCCACGAATATGCACGTTGTACTCTGCATATCTAATGCTTTCCTCTTTTCAAAGGGTATGTGGGCCCATGGATGTGATCCAAATATTCATAAGTGGATGAAATTCAGATTTTTTCCACTCCATGCCTCAAAGGGAGTCTAGTCCTTGAAAAATATGTGAGGAGATGTATTCTAAATGTGGTTGGCACAGTTAAGTTCCTTCGCCCAAAGCTTGGGTGGTAGAGATCTTGCATGTAACATGCAAGTGGCCATCTTCTTGAGGGATATGTTCTTCCTCCTGGCTACTTCGTTTTGCTATGAAGTGTAAGGTATAGTGTTTTTCATTTGTATACCTACCTCCGAAAAAATATGTTGGACATATCGGTTCACATATTCCCCCCCATTGTTTGTGCAGAGGATTTTGATCTTTCTTCCATATTGAGTCTCTGCATCTAGTTTGAATTCTTTGAGATTCTCAAAAACCTTGGACTACTACCTGAGAAAATAAACCCAAGTGTATCATGAGAAATCATCAATAAATGTAAGACAATACCTTGCTTTGTTGATGGAAGGATGAGGAAAAGGTCCCATCAGATCACTATGAATGAGCTCCAAAGGATAGGAGGACCTCTAGGAATTCCCTTTCTCAAACTTCTTGTTGGCACAGAGTAGACCCAGGGTTCAATGCTTCAATAGCGCACCAACAAAACCCTAACTATCGGCCCTTTCAACAACACCTGCGAATTAGATAAAGTATCACCCTAGGTAGAGGTAGGGGTGGTTACAGGACTCCAGTGTCTGCAACCTTAGCTGGGACACAGATCTATGATTACAATACTCTAACAAAGCACTTAACAGTCAACATTCCTCAGTAATTAACCCTTATTCACATCACAAATCCAAGCCCTAATTATAGAGAAGTTAAATATTCAATAAGATCCAACACATTTGATCACTAAGAACATCACAATAGATCATATCTGGTACTTATTTACATCACCAAGCACTAACTTATCATATCAGATACATCTAGACATACATTACTACACTAAGCATAAATCATATGAACAATAAAACAACCATAATGCACAAAGCAATGACAACACATGATATACATGGTTCACCTCCAGCCTGGGGCTACGCCCACCAACTCTTCTTCTCTTTATTGTCTTCAGTCAATCATCTACATGCACAAGGCCACAAGATTCTACTTTGCATAGGAAAGAATATCTATGCGTACTCCACCAGATCCTCCTTCCCCGAGCTAGCTTACAACACAAAGCCTTTACATAGTCACTTGCACTTAACCTTGCCAGCATCACACAGAATGCAAAAGGAATTTACAACTATCACTTGCACTTAGCACAACATCACACATATGCACATATTGTCTCTTCTTACATCGCCTAGACATCTATTTATACATTACAAAAGAGGCCTAAGCATGGGTAAACCCATGGGCCGACATCCCCATACCTGTTACATAAGCCCAAAACCCAAAAATCCCTAAACACAGGGTTGATATCCCGCGATCTCCGATTCAACTTGCGCTCCACCTTCGACAGCCTGTCGAAGTCCCAAAAAGGGTTCAAAAGTGACCAAGGATCTTAAAAAAATGGTCAAGGTCCAACAGGCCCCCAACACTCACTTGTGACTCGTCCCGAGTCACTCTGATATGGGTAATTTTGCCTCAAATTCCTCGAGCCTGGCTTGATCTGCTTCGACCTGTTGCTTCACCAAGGCCTCCTTCTCAGAAAACTCTTGAATAATTGCCTTGTTCATAGGTCCCTCTAAGCATTGTTCTACTAAAGTGACTACTTGTTCCATCTCTTCTCCTCAGCCTTCAATTTCCTCAAATAGTTGGCAAGCTTCATTCTAGACTTGTTGGAGCCTCTAAGTCACTTCCATGACTTTGCTCTGTATGGTATGGACCTACTGCTGAGAAGTGCATAATTCTTGGGATATTTTCATTCTCTCCACTACTGATAGGAGCTTCAAATGCGCATGTACTATCATCACTTGTTGATTTTCCTTCTGGAGTTGTGACTCCAATGTCTTCAATTTAGGGTCCTCAGTAAGTCACTCGTAAGTATGCACACTTCTACTAATAAGTTGTTTACATTCCAAATCTAATGCTCTGATCCTCTCAAATGTGCTCTGGGTAGTGGCTTAACTTTGGTATTGCATGTCTTGCAGAGTACTTGGTATTGTTTGTAGATCTAGATCTGTTATTCTCTGTTGAAGTTGTTGGATGGCTTCAACAATCTTCACTACTTGATGCTCCACTGGGTATTCCTCCTTTTTATCTAAGCCCATCACAGAGCGAAGTGCTCTGATGACTGCTTCTTTTACTCCAACCTTCTCCGAGAGAAGTTGTTCCTTCTCTTGTTGGATCTGTGCTCCCTCCTCTTCAAAATTTGTTTCTAGGTCATCCTTTTCCTGCTGCACAACTCGGTGTTTCTCTATCACTTCCTATTGTGCTTGCTTCAGGGCCGATGTGGCCTGTTTTGTTTCTTCTTGTGCGCAATGAAGGCGAGCTTCAGTCACATCGGCTAGTCTGCGGAGTTGGGTAGGCTCATCTCGCAACTTTGTTTCTTCTAATGGCGGTGGCGGAGTGGAAATTGCGCATTTGGAGTCAAGGACCTGTTGTACCCCTTGCATTTTTGCTTCAATTCTTTCATACATGGTCTCTTGATTAGCTTCATTTCTCTTCAAAAGATCTTCTGAGGTGTCAGATACAGCTTCAATGATGAAGTCGAAGTCATCGAGTGTGAGCACAGTCAATCATAATTGTTGTTATAACCATTTGGGAACATCAATCTAATGGTTATAATGCCTCAAACAGTCATATCGCTCTGCCATAGTGAAGTGCCAATCTGAGCTGCTCTGATATTTCGATGAGGTTCAAATTGTGGAGACCTTCCTTCTGTGATGCCTTTTCTGAAACTTCTTGTAATTTCTCCAACTTTGCTTTCTTCTTGCTGAGCTTTCTAGCCTTCTTCCCTGTGATCTAGGTCTCAGTATTCCTCTTTCCATTCTGATTCTTATCTCCTCTTGGCATAGTAACTTCACGTTGTTGGTGGTCTTTCCTAAGGTTCAAGGGAAATAATTATTCTTTGTCTAGGGTAGGTGCTCTACTCTCCTGTACAAACAGATGTTTCAAATCTTCTTGCATTCTTTCAACTTTGACATCCAGATTTCTGGTCCTCAGTAGCTTCGACTGGTTTTCTTGTTCTTCCAATAAGTGTGCTATTCTCTTAGCCATGAAGTCTCTTAGTTCTTTCTTTTTTTGTTCTAGAGCTTCCTCCTTTTTTCTTCAGGTTTGATCTTTCTCAATCCAGGTTTTTCCTAGTAACATAGCAAATGGGGTGTTGTTATCAATAAATTTAACAAACTCAAATTCTTCCTCTGTCGAAGTTCCATGAGAAGTCATAGATGTATGGGTAAGTATTCCACATAGCATTATCATCTTTCCTCTAAATAATCCTATTCCTCCCAATGAAGGAATCATAGCAGGTTTTCCCAAAATTTCCCAGGTTCTTTCTGTCATGATATTCACTTGTGTTTCCTCATCTAGAACACAGTCTATGTCGAAGTCTCCTATTCTTATTTCTATGCACTCTTTCTCTTTGAAGATCTCTGATAAGTTGATATCTCTATGGTCATTCAGGGTTTCTTTCATTTGTAGTAATATAGTCTATGATTCTTTCTGGGGTTCTTCCATGGTCTCAGTTTCTTGGTCTTCCTCAGGGTTTCTTGTCTCATATTCATTCTTTCAACCTTAGAAATCATTCTAGGGATATCCGGAAGTTCATGGTCCATAGATTTACAAAAAAGACAACTAGGTCTTCTACCAGGGCATGCCTTAGCAAGGTGTCACGGTCTTCTGCAACTGTAACAAAGAGTTAATCCTCTCTTTCTCTTAAATGATCCCCATCCTTTCTTGTACTGCGCACTAGGATCATGGAAGCTAACGTGCAAAAAATTATTCCTAGGATAATGCATCCATTTGTTAGTCCAAACATTCTTTCTATGCATAGGAATAACATATCTTTCATTATTTATATCAGATCTACTCATATCAAACCTTATTTCTTCTAGTTGTACCCTAGTTTTCAGATTAGGATCAAATCTATTAAATATACCTAGATCCATTCTTTCGAAATACAAATTTTCACATATCTTACCTTTCTTAGAGCACAAAGCTTCCAGATCTTACCTCTTTTTGACAAAAAGTTTCACTGATCTTACCTCTTTTTCTTAAGATCTGATTAATTTCTTAGCACAGAGCTTTGCAAGTCAAGTTGAATACTATGCACTTAAAGTGACAAATCTACGCACAGAGCTTTCTTTCTTTTCCTCAGTTCCCAGCAATCACAGTTTTAGGTCTTGGCAACAGAACCATTTGTTGGCATAGGGGCAGAACCAAGGTTCAATGCTTCAACAACGCACTAAAAAAACCCTAAATACTGGCCCTTTCGGCAACACCTACGAAGCAGATGAAGTCTCACTCGAGGTAGAGGAAGGGGTGGTTGTAGGACTCTAGCTTCTATAACCTTAGCTGGCACACAGATCTGTGATTACAATACTCTAAAAAAGCACTTAGAAGTCAACATTCGTCAGTAATTAACCCTTATTCAGATTGCAGATCCAAACCCTAATTACAAAGGAGCATAGCATTCAACAATATCCAACACATTAGAGGACTAAGCACATCACAATAGATCAGATCTGGTACTTATTTACATTACCAAGCACAAAGATATTGTATCATATACATCTAGACATACATTACTACACTAAGAATAAATCATATGAACAATAAAATAACCATAATGCACAAAGCAACTACAACACATGATATACGTGGTTCACCCCCAACCTAGGGCTACGTCCAACAAATCTTCTTACATATTGTCTCTTCTTACATCACCTAGACATCTATTTATACATTACAAAAGAGGCCTAAGAATGGGTAAACCCATGGGCAGACATCCCCATACCTGTTATGTTAGCACTAGGAATCACCTTCAAATTGCATGGAAGGCAAGCCCAGTACCCATCAGGTTATATGTGAATGTAAGAGTGTTTTAATGGAAAAGGACTCAAAATGATAATGTTCCAACTCAGATAACAGGGATAGCATGCACCAACAATCAAGGTCTTGGCTAACTTCAATCAATAATTGGGAGTAAGTATGAATAGAGGGAAGACTTGAATGAGAGGAATGTAAGGGCTGTTGTAAACATCAGGTCTACAAAAGCCTAAGGAAGAAAGTTTCTTAACACAGGATCTTCTTGAAATTAGAAACTAAGGAAGATAAATAAATGTCATGATAATATAATGATCTAACATCCACCATAACATCACTACAATCATTCATGTGAATCATTCAAAGCATGAACATTTAGCATCAGAAGCAAATAAGATGAAAGAGAAGCTGATTTCTATTAGTCAAAATATCTTAATTCCAGTACATAACCAAATCACAGTCACTTCATCAAAATATTACAGTCTAAGGGAGCCTTTCTCAACCATCCGAACCAACTAAAGAATTTGATCTATCTATTTATAACAAAGGGGGGAAACAGTTGGAGGTACGAGGTGGCCTCCTTCCCCTGAAAAATATCTAAACATTTATTTGATCTAACAACTTAGTTAACAACCTATGCTATAAAATAGGAAAATGTTGGTGACTAATCCAACAATCTTCAAGATGACTTGATTCCTACTTGTTGCGCATCTCCTTGTTTTCCATGTTTCTTTCAAAATCATGTGGTTGTCCTCATGATGCTAGTTGTTGTTTCTACAATATTATCCATCATCAACTATCCAAAAAGTTGTTAGCTTAAACCTCTTGAATCCATGGTGTCTGTTGGTAGCTTCTTTAGGTAGCACTCTGAGTAGCGTATTTCACAACTGGACAGGTAGAAAAGGTAGTGCATTTAGGTACCGCCACTATGTTGTGTATGTGTGAAAACCTTTTTTCTCTATGAAATATTAGGTAGAAAAATTGTGTAGTGCCACTGCGCTACGCCTTTGCGCAGACGTTGTTCTCTACCAGATATTAGGTAGCACATGTAGGTAGCGCCACTTATGTTGTGTCTGTGTGTAGGTTTAGGTAGCACTGTCGAAAAATGTAGCACCTCCAATCTTGAACATGTGCAGAGCAAGTGGTGGCCTTGCAAAATGTCAAACCCATTATACTTAGGTGACTTGGCAACGCTGTGGGTAATGCATTTTTCCACTAAGGGAGTTAGTAATTTGCAAAATCCCAAAAATATGATAATTAAACTCTTAGAAGCCTATATAGGTGGCAGAGGTAATATTTGAATAACAGTCTACCCTCTTAAAAAGGAAACATCCTCAAAAATGGGGCGCACCTTTCGCCAACTATTTTGCTACCTTGACACTTAACCTCACACTCTTTTTGGTAGAAGGAGGATCTTCATTTGGCACAGCAGGCTTCTTCTTCTTAGCAATGACTGGATTTTTCAGTGGGGTTGTGCTCTCTTTGATTGTCGATGTCTCTTTCTCAATGGCAGTATCAACCAATAACTGCAAGTTTCTTTGAGATACTTCATCTTGAAAATGTTGCAACTCTGCCTTGAGTTTCATGTTTGGAGATTGAAAACCTCTATTCTTACTATAAAGGTTCTGGAGCTACCTGTGAAGGGGATGGGCCTTTCTTGCTACAAACCTCTCCAAGTCAAAGGTATGGTTGTATACATCCATGAGCTCTTTCATTTTCACCCTGTCATACATGGCCTCTATTTTCAACTGAGCCACCTCTTTTCTTGCATCCCTACATTTCCTGATAAGTATTTTAAAGTTTTGACTGTCAGGTGGAGTAGTGACATGCACATTCTCAAGAGGTTTTTTCTTATTCTTCTCTTCCATCTGCATAGGAATTGCCTTGTTTACTTCATCAGTCTTCTTGGTGGCTTTGTTTTTATCCTTCTTCTTTTGCACAGGGGTTTCCTCTTTTCTTTCCACAGGATTTCCAATGCCTTTACCCTTCTTATTTTGTACAGGGATCTCAGGTAGAGACTGTTCTTCGACAAATTCCCTAGGAATTGATGATCTTGTGAAAGGTCTTCAGCCCTTGGTATTGATTGTTGGAGGATAAGAGGGGAAGTGTAGATTCTTTCCTTTCTTGGATATATTTTTGGTAGAAGAAGGAACCTCTTCTAAACCTGGTGGAGGAGGTGGTGAAAAATATCTTTGTGGGGAATGACAAGCTTCCTTATCAGCTCTTGTGACCTTCTTGCTGACCTTTGAAACTTGAACATGGTCTCTTCCCTTTCTCTTCCTACTAGTCCCTTCTTTAACAATATTGATGGGTGATAATGGACTTGCATTCAGTGATTGAGGAGTAGGTGATAGATCCAACTTGAAATGAGAAGTAACAACAAAATGCTCCCATGAATTCTCTTTCTTACCCAATTCCTGAGAGACTAGCATTCTGATCAATCTAGAGTGGAAAAGGATAGAATTCACATCCTTAGATTTGGATTGAATCATGTCTGACATCTTACCTATGCTCCTTAACAAATAATAGGGGATATTCATTTCAACTTTACTAGTAAAATGAAGCAAAATCCTTATATGGTACTGGTACAATGTGTTAAATCTCCCGTCACATGTAAAATATCTCTGGATGATCTTCAATATTTTGTCAAACTTTTCAATCAATTGACTCCTTGTCACACCTTTAGACAAATCAATGGCTTGATGTTCAGGTTTAAAAAGATCTTTGGCATAGGTTGAACTCAAATCCATGGTTTTTAACCACTTTTGACTTGTAATAGGGATTCCTGTTGCAGCTGACACCTCAAATTCCAAATCCCCAACCTTGGTTCTTCTGCCATAAAAATGTAATGCAAATTGTCTTGTTACCTCTGGATGGCCTCTTTTCATGTTCTGGCCGAAAGAGAGGCATCCCACTCTTTGAAAGACTTCTCTTACCATGGGCTCTGTATCAAAAAGATGCATGTCCACAGGTTTTGTCCTAACCACCTTGCCACCTTTGTGTGTCTTCCTCGATTGAGGAGTCTCCATGTCTTAGAATGAGAGATTTTAAAGGCTTATGGGATAGTAATAACCAGGAAGACTTAAAATCGGGCTTCAAATGTACAAGGCTGACCTTTTAAAACAGACTGGTGCTAGTAAGCTAAGCTAGATTGTGGGAATTACACCCTTAGATTTGTACAGGTATTTGAGAGTGTATACAGTGA
>JASDQU010102586.1:39552-50961 GCA_032191745.1 Picea mariana | reverse complement strand
CTTAGAATGAGAGATTTTAAAGGCTTATGGGATAGTAATAACCAGGAAGACTTAAAATCGGGCTTCAAATGTACAAGGCTGACCTTTTAAAACAGACTGGTGCTAGTAAGCTAAGCTAGATTGTGGGAATTACACCCTTAGATTTGTACAGGTATTTGAGAGTGTATACAGTGAGGGGGTAATCTGTAATTGGCCCTTTTCAACTGAGTAAAAACGCTTAACTCCAAAATGAAAGGAAGCAGAGGAGACATAGAGGGTTTAAGAAACGCCTCTGGGTAGTGCGATACGTATGCAGAGGATAGGCTATTTAGGTGCTTGCAACTTCAATGGATATGGAAGATAGAAGTAATCAGACCTAGATACATGCAATGGAGTTCACAGGTCTGTGGAGTGAACACCTGTTGGAATCTTCAGTGAAATATCAGGATGAAGGTACAAACATTTCGTCCCTCAAATCTACCTCAGCATCAGATTTAGTCACACTATTGTCGCCTGGTCAACACTATGATTTTGAGAAACGCAATATTCTTGAATTTAAAATCATAAACCATTATCAGGTCTCGTAAATGCGATATCTAAGAGGTATCTTTAACCAACTCCTAGAACTTAAAACAAGGAACATGACATCAGTCGTGGAAATCATGACTCCTGGTGGAAGTATGATGAACATGAAAGATGCTACAGAACTTTCTGATGAGTGGGCAGCGCTCCAATTCAAAAAATGATTGGGATGGTAAGAAAGGATAGCGAGGCATGCATACAAGGTCATGAGTGAAGAGAAAGGTGAGTCACATCAGTCTAGTCATGGGAGAGGTCGACCCTATTGACAAATCATGAAGGGGACCAAAAATTTAAATCATGAACTAAAGGTTCTAAATCCAAAAATCAAATTAAGGATCACACATGAGTTATGACTGAAAATTTTATTTATCTAAGGGGATCTAACANAAAAAAAAATCTAAGGCTTAAAAAAAGGCTTAAAACAAACTAAAATACCCAAGGCAATTTAGTGTGATAATAGTGGCTCCACAGGGGATGACAAGCTCCCTGTGGGCTGCTAAGAATGAGTAGATTTAGTGCCTTGTCCTAGGGCTATGGGGTCAGTTATTGAAACAAACAAAAAAAAAAAGATATTTACAATGACATGAAGAGCCACTCATGGCTCAAGCAAAGTACTTTTAGAAAATTCCCATTGACAGGGCCACCAAAAACCTCTTCATTCTCCATATTCTGCAACTTGAAAGTGTTATTAGAGAATACCTCAGAGATTTTGAAAGGACCCATCCATAAAGCTTGAAATTTACAGTGCTTGCCTTTATCTTGCTTCGGTGCATCCCACTTGAGCACCGAATTGCCCAGTTGAAAATCTTCTTTGTTCACTTTTTTGTTGAATGCCTGCTTGATCTTCTGTTGATGATCATAAGATTTGTCTACAATATGCTCCTGAGTTTGTTGCACTTCAACCAGCTGTTGAAAACTTCCGACCATATGATCGGTCTCCCCTTGGTAATCTTGGAAGAATTTTTCCACAAGTAAGGCAAGTTGAGAAGGAAAATTTTCCTCAACTCCATACACCAGCTGGAAAGGGGAAAGTCCCAGGGACCTTTTTACCGTCACTTTATCAACCCATAGAGAAAAGTGTTATAGAAATATTTGTCTCACCATGGCTATCTTGCACAGAGGGCCTTTTTCGATTTCCCTATGTAGACTTATCATCCCTTTTTGATGAATCCAGAGATAAAAATATACATTTTTCCACATATACGCTCCCTATCAGTGATACAAGAGGTGTATATGCTTGTTGCTCCACTACAGCTCGCGTATATCGGGAGTTGTGCCAGAAAATACAAAATAAGGTTGGGTTTCCATGTCCCGACAGAAGATCTCTAATCCTTGGCCTTCCATATACTGGAAACATTCTGACTCGACCCTTAAGTTGCATTCTGAAGGATATAAGAGCACAATTTCGAGCTATGGAAAAGAGGAGAAAGCATTCAACTTTGAGAGAAAAGTTACTCTGGAGAAATTACTTCATATTGAGTTTGCATCCCTTTGTTCCTCAAGTCTGAACACAGTGTTCATCCCCCAAGCTCTTTCCCTATTGTTGAGAGGACCTCATTGCTTCTTTCCTATGAGCTTGCCTTTGGTGGAGGATCGAAGTGGTGGAGATCCAGTTGGAAGGAACTTGGTTTTTTGGTTTCAAACCATGCCGACACAGAAGTCTGTAATGTTGTCACTTCTGCAGATCAATTATTAATATAAATACTCCTTTCCCTTCCTATTGGTATCTTGCAAATATATGATTATTATCCATGGGCATGTTTGTAATGTTTATTAATGGATTATGCTATCTGATGTGTTAGCCCCTTTTATATCGTCACTATGTACTTTCTTTGCTTGTTTGTTGAGAACTTCTTGCAAGTATAAAGCTTTGGGTCAAAGTGCTCAATGGTGGAACATCATCAAATGTTGGATCGAGGTAGGCCTGTTTCTTATGTTGCACATTAGATTATATAGCATATGTTGAAATTGAGTTGATTTCTGCAATCATACCTATCTGTTGTGGTTTACCCTTGGCCATAGAGAGTTTTTACCTTGTAACATAAATGGAGACTCCACTAGGGAGAGATATTCCTTCTAAGGGTTGAAGTACTTTTTGTTCTTACATTGCTCTTTTTCCTTTGTATTTCTTGTCGTATCACTGCTTGACATATTTTGTTCACTCCGAGTCTGAGTTTTCATCCTTTTTCCCTTGCTTGGCCTTGTTTTAAAGCATATACACCCTCTTTGCCTTGACAATTGTGTATACACGCTTGTTGTCTCACCGCAAGAAGCGTATATACACTTTGTTCTCCTGAACAATCGCGTATACCACTTCCCCTGGCTTGTTTGCTTAGTTTAGTTCTTGTTGGGTAGGATTTGAATATTGTTGAGCCTTGTTAGGTCTTTGTAGTGTCTGTTGAGATCATTTGGGATGACAGGAAACCTATTTGGAGTTGAATTTCTGGGTGGAGTCTTTCTCTTTGTTTTCCATTTTTTATTTGTCCTTGTTATCTGGGTTGTTTGCTTGGCTGCTTAGTATTCTTCTTGAGTTATTGCTTTTATAGAGAGTTTTTCCCTTGTAACATAAGTGACAATTCTATGGCCAAGGGTAACACAACAGACATGTATGACTGCAGAAATCAACTCAATTCTAACATATGCTATATAAACTAATGTGCAACATAAGAAAGAGGCCTACCTCAATCCAATGTTTCATGATGTTCCACCAAACAAGCAATGTTTTATACCTACAATAAGTTCTCAACAAACAAGCAGAGCAAGTACATAATGATGATATAAAAGGGGTTAGCACATTGAATAGAATAATCCATTAATAAACATTACAAACATGCCCATGGATAATAATCATATATTTGCAAGATACCAATAGGACGGGAAAGGAGTATTTCTATATGATATATAAATTCTAAAGTGTCGCCATTTCTGTTACAAGGGAAAAACTCTCTATAAAAGCAATAAATCGAGCAGAATACCAAGTAGCCAAGCAAACAACCCAGATAACAAGGACAAATAAAAAATGGAAAACAAGGAGAGAGACTCCGCCCAAAAATTCAACACCAAATAGGTTTCCTGTCATCCCAAATGATCTCAACAGACACTACAGAGACCTAAGAAAGCTTAGCAATCTTCAAATCCTACCCAGCAGGCACTAAACCAAGAAAACAAGCCAGGGGAAGTGGTATATGTCACTGTTTAGGAGAACATAGCATATATAGGCTTCTTGCAGTGAGACAACAAGCATGTATACATGACTGTCAAGGCAAAGAGTGCGTATATGCTTTAAAACAAGGCCAGGAAAGGGAAAAAGGATGAAAACTTAGACTCGGAGTGAACATAATCTGTTAAGCAGTTATACAACAAGAAATACAAAGGAAAAAGAGCATTGTAAGAAGAAAAAGTACTTCAACCCTTAGAAGGAAGATCTCTCCCCATTGGATTCTCCATTTCTGTTACAAGGGAAAAACTCTCTATGGCCAAGGTTAAACCACAATAGACAGGTATGAATGAAGAAATCAACTCAATTCCAACATATGCTATATAAACTAATGTGCAACATAAGAAAGAGGCCTACCTCGATCCAACGTTTGATGATGTTCCACCATTGAGCACTTTGACCCAAAGCTTTATACCTGCAAGAAGTTATCAACAAACAAGAAGAGAAAGTGCATAGTGATGATATAAAAAAGGGTTAGCACATCATATAACATAATCCATTAATAAACATTACAAAAATGCCCATGGATAATAATCATATATTTGCAAGATACCAATAGGACGGGAAAGGAGTATTTCTATTAATAATTGATTAGCAGAAGTGACAACATTACTGACTTTTGTGTCAGCACGGTTCAAAACCAAGAAACCAAGTTCCTTCCAACTGGGTCTCCACCACTTCAATCCTCCACCAACGACAAGCTCATAGGAAAGATGCAATGAGGTCCTCTCAACAACAAGGAAAGAGCTTGGCGGATGAACACTGTGTTCAGACTTGAGGAACAAAGGGATGCAGACTCAATATGAATTAATTTCTCCAGAGTAACTTTTCTCTCAAAGTTGAATGATTTCTCCTCTTTTCCATAGCTCAAAATTGTGGTCTTATAGCCTTCAGAATGCAATTGAAGGGTTGATTCAGAATGTTTCCAATATATGGAAGGCCAAGGATCAAATATATTCTATCATCACATGGAAACCTAACCTTATTTTGTACTTTTTGGCACAAATCCTGATGTACGTGAGTTGTAGTGGAGAAGCAAGCGTATACGCCTCTTGTATCACTGATAGGGAGAATATATGTAGAAAAATGTATATTTTTAGCTCTGGATTCATCAAAAAGGGATGATAAGTCTCCATAGGGAAATGGAAAAAGGTCCTCTGTGCAATATAGCAATGGTGAGGCAAATCTTGCTATAACACAAACTTGAGCTTTGAATCCCATGCCTTTTTATTATCCTCTAACAACTTTTTAATGATCTTTATAATGATTTTGTTTAAGGATTCTACAAGACCATTTACCTTAGGGTAGTAAGGGGTAGAATGAATCAAATTGATCCCAAACTATTCACAAAACTGAATCAATGGTTCAACTTTGAAAGATGTTGCATTATCAATGACGATTTTGTCCGGACACCCAAACCTGGCCATAATGTCTTCAAGGAAACCAATGATCACTTTGTGAGAAGCATTCCTTATATGAATGGCTTCAATCCATTTCATAAAGTCATCTGTAGCAGTCAATATCCATCTATGTTGACCACTGGAAGTGGGATGAATCTCCCAAATAAAATCTAGGCCCCACTGTTGGAAAGGCCCTGAAGATTTCACAGGCTTTAATGGCAATGACTTAAGTTGTTTCTTTCCAGAGAACTTATGACATTTAGCATTGGATCTAATATTAGCACAAACATCAGTGAACAAACTAGGCCAGAAGTACCCAGCCATGAGGATCTTGTATGTCATGGTTCTCCAATAATGATTCCCCCCACATAAACTGTCATGAAAATCAAACATAATCTTTTAGGCTTCTTGGGGGTCTAGGAATCTCAAAAGAACTGCTAATGGATCCTTCCAATACAAAATTTGATCAACAAGGCAATACATTGTTGATTTGAGTTTTAAGGCTCTCGCCTTGTTCTTTTCCACACCACTTGGAGGCTGTAGATTTTGCAGAAAAAATATAATGTCCTTGTACTAGCTGCAATTTTCCAATGCAGAGATGATTTGAGGACCTTTATCAGTTATCTTAGCCTGCTTATTTTTTGAACATGAGTGGATGAAATTCACCCCCAATGCTGAGAAATTTGATTCAACCAAGAGCTTGGCTAAACCCTGGGATTTAACCAATTTGGTAGGCTTAATATCCAAATCAAATTCAAGTAATTTAGCAATCCACTTGCTCCTTTTTCTGTCTATATCAGGTTGAATAAGAATTTCTTTTAAAATAGCTGATGGGACATAGGCAATAAATCTTGAATGCAGAACATAAACTTTGAAGGACTTAAGATCTTTAACCAATGTATAAGATTTCTTATCGATGATGTCATGTTTTAATTCAACATCTCTCAATGCCCTGCTGAAAAAGGAAATGGTATGCTCTAAGCCTTCAACATTCTTCTGCAATAGGATTGTTTCTATTGCATCAAAAGAGGAAAAATAAAAAATAAGAAAGTCCTTGGAGTAGTCTGGGCTGACAAGAACCAAGGCTTCAGACAAGGATTTCTTTATCTAATCAAAAGAATCATGGGACTCAGCAATCCATTTGATTTCACTACTTTTCCTGAGCATGGTTGTGATATGCTTAACCAACTCAGCAAAATTTGACACAAATCTTCTCAAAAAAAAAAAAAATCCAGAAAAGATTAAACCTCTTTTTTGGATCCAGGAAGTGACAATGTTTGTATAGCTTCAACCCTGCTGGAATCAATACTTACCCCTTCAGCTGACACGATATTCGCCAATAGTTTTCCTTCCTTCATGGAAAACAATGATTTTTTCAGATTCAAAGAGAGGCCAAATTTTCTGCATTTCAATAAAACCTTTCTTAATTGATCGCAGTGTTCTTTATCAGACTGAGAATACACTGTTATTTCATCTAAATAGATAACAACAAACTTATTTTTCTCTCCAATAAATGCTATGTCCATAGCTCACTGAAAAGTTGCCCCTGAGTTCATCAAACCAAAGGGCATCTTAGCATACATAAATGTGCCCCAAGGAGTGGTAAAGGTCGTCTTCTCCCTGTCTTCTAGAAAAACAGAGACCTGATTGTATCCAAAAAATCCATCAACCATAGACATCCTGGCTGCTCTTGTCACCTTATGTAATATGTGCTCCATCTTGGGTAAAGGGTAATTATCCTTTTTTGAGCTTCTGTTCAGATTTTGGAAATCTGATTTCTCCATTCTTTTTTCTTACTGGGACCAAATTGGCCACCTATTCGGAATGCCTCAAAGGAATGATAAATTTTGCATCTAAAATCTTTTTTACCTCTTTCTCCATGACAGGCAGCAACATAGGATTGATTTGCCTCAACTTTTGTCTAAAGGGTTTGGTGTCTTCTTTTAATGGAATCCTATGCTCTATAATGCTTGTGTCATTAGTTTTGAGATCTTCATAAGTCCAAGGGAATACATCAGAAAATTCCTTCAACAACTTAGTATATTTTGTCCTCTTCTCTTCCGATAGGATGCTTGACAATTTGACGTATTTTGGATTCTTTTCAGTGCCCAAATTGTACTTAGTTATATCAGCATCATCAATAGATACCTTCCCTTTCACTGCCACATAATTCCCGTCAAATAATCTTTCCAAAGGAACTAGTCCTTTTGGAATATGATTTCTAGGTAGTTGCACAATATGATGATTAGCAATTTTATTGAGGAAAACATCAACATGAGGAGTAATTTCTGAATCATGATCCTAATCAATGTGTAATGCAGAAAACTCATCAACAGTCTTGAGGAAATTTTTAAGTTCTAAATCATCTTCGAACATCTTCCAATATTTTACATTCAAAGATCGACCATGGCATTCTCTTCTCTAGGAATGAATGATATGTTAAAAGAAAAGAAAAAACTGTCCACCAAATCCCACACTTCATTTCTGTAAGATCTAAGCCTAGGGTACTTTGTTTGATAAATATTTTTAATCTGATGGACTATTAATTCAACATCCCCAAATATTGATATCTCTTCTATCCCCATGTATTTGGCAGCCCTCAATCCCAATACAAGAGCCTCATATTCTGCCACATTATTAGTAGTTTCAAATTCTAGTTTATATGACAAAGATATAGTTTCTTGAGTTGGTGAGATAAAGACCACCCCAACACCAGCACCTTCCTTAGAAGAGGCTCCATCAAAGAACATCTTCCAGACAGAAGTGATTAGAGGAGACTCCTCAAAAAAGGTAATCGATTTTTTTATGATTTCTAAAGGGGCTTCAGGAGTGTCAGTGAGCTGCAAAATGCTAGATTCTAGATCTGTATCAAAAGCAAAAACAGGGTGATTTGTGGGGTTGGCTTCATTACCAATGATGTAAGCCAATTTAGCTTCCCTGTAAAGTCTTCTATGCTCTCCCCCAAAAACAGGAATATTAGCATAAGAGAGATCCATCTGCAAGGTCCCCCCAAGTATTTTTATCCAAGACCTTGACAAAAGCATGCCAAACTTAGGGGGAACATCATCAACTACGATATCCATAAGTATACTTTTCATGGGCAACTGGAATAAAGTCACCACCATATCCTTAATGACTCCAAGACACTTCATTTTTCTGGAGTCAAAAGAATATAAGTCATGATAAGTCTTTGTGATTTCTAACCCAAGTTCATCCATAATATATTTTGGCATGAGATTGTGGGATTCCCCTGAATCCATCAAACAATTATGCAGCACCTTATCATGAATATCCATTGACGTATAGAAGGGGGGGATGAATCATCTATGTCTTCTATCAATGGACCCAAAATCACTATTGGCTTTTCATCTTGCAGATTTACCGAATCATTGGAATTTGGAGAGGCTTCGGGCTGTAACATTTTGGATAGATATTTTTTAAATTCTTCATTTTTTATCAGTTCCAAAAAAGGTACAGGGATCTTTATTTTTTGGATCTCATTCTCAAAACTGAAGGAAGAAGAAGGCTTTAATATCTCTTTGGTTTCAGGAGAAGTATTTCTAATCAGAACTTGTGGACTTTGAGAGTCTTTTTCCTTGCTACTCACTGGAATAGCCTTGGTAGAATCTTGTTTTTGGGTAGGCTGATTAGGGGCATCCATTTTTTTTCATTCGTTTTAGATCTCATATTATATCTACTGGTATTTTATTTTTCTTTCTCTCCCTTACTTAACTCATTAATTTGAATATCCATCAAGCATTTCTCATAAGAGGGTTGAGTCAAGTGTGGGGATGGGGATGTATCACCTAAGCAGTGAATCTCAGGATCAACTTCTACCTCCTCTTCTTCTTCATCAACAACCAAATTGTTTTGGAAAGGAGCTTGTACCCTTTGATCATCTCTTTCTCTATTTCTGGGATCTCTGGGAAGGATTTGGGGAGCATAATTTGGTCTCCTAAAGTTACCTCTATTTTCAGTGTTTTGAGCATTTCTATATGTTTGTCTCCCTTCTGATTTTAACTTCTCAGTCTTAGTAGAAAGAGATTTTACTAATTTGGTCAGCTCATCTACTTGATAATGGACAACAAAAGAATCAGAAGTTGAAGCTTCAGCTCTGTTTTTTCTCCTATCCCTATCAAACTTCCCCCTGAGCTTATCTAATGCCACTATATTGGATTCTACCTCTAAGGCAACATCTTGCATATGAACTAAGGAGGGTGATCTTCTTTCTCTCGAGAGGAGGAAAAACTCAGTGTCAAATTCACTGGCATAAGTGATATTTGTAGAGGTTTCAGTGGGCTTAATCTCATCAGGGATCTTGTTGTACATTTTGTTAAATCTTTTAGAAAAGTCAGAGGCAGACTCTCCTTTCCTTTTTAGGGATCCGAATTCGTTGATGTAGTACAAAAAATTCATTTTGTCCCCCCAATGCCTCAAGAAGGCTTCATCCAATGCTTCAATACCAGTAATAGATCCAAGGGCCAGACCCCTAAACCACTTCCTAGCTTCACCAAAAATTCTTTGGACAAAAACCCTCCTCCACACATCCTCATTTTCAATATTTTGGTTATTTGCATAGCTATAGAAAGAAACAAGATGTTCCTCAACTGTTATATCTTCTTCTCCCGTAAACTTGGGCATGTATTTCAAATAATCTCTAGGAGGGAGAGAATTTACTGGCTGAGGTAAGACTAGAGAACCATATCTTGCAGCCACTATGGAATCCATCCTATTTGCAGGGGGGTTAACAACTGCCATTTGATTTTGGACTCTTGGTGAACAAGAAGGAGAAGGAAACTTGACTATGTGCAGATTAGGAGAAGGATGAAAGTATGAACGGGGGGGGGGTTCAGTTTTCATAGCAGAGGGTTGAGTCTTCAAAGAATATGGTAAGGTTTGAAAAGGGGATGAAGTTTCCACTTCTTTGGAAGTAAGAGTTTTAATAGAAAGAGGTGTAGAAAAACCTAAAGTAGGGAAATCTTAAAAAATATCAAGACTAAAACACTTTTCAATGTCATGGGAAGAGAAAATGTTAGTGTTTTCTTGTTTCAATTCAGTTTCAAAGGAAGAGTATTCAATAGGAAACTCTTCAAAATCAAGTTTCTTAGATACTTCAGCAGAAGGTAAAGAAATCTTAATTAATGAAACAGTTGTAGTATCAAGAGTGGAATCGGACAACTGACCAAAAACACTTGTAGCAGTAGCAGAAAAACATTTTAGAGAATCTCTTACCTTCTTGATTATTTTCTCTGGGTTAGCCTCAGATGGAACCAAAGGTAGTTATGGATTTGATCTCATATGGCTTCCTTTAGTTGCCAGAGCTGAAACAATGGAGTCACCATGTGAAATCTACAATCTTCAAGATACTGAGTTCTAATGCACCTTTAGAACTAGTATACCGTGTCATTCAATCCCAGGGAAAAGTCTTCAAATCGTCCCCGACAACAGTGCCAAGAATGTTCACACTAGGAATCACCTTCAGTTTGCATGGAAGGCAAGCCCAATACCCATCAGGTTATATGTGAATGTAAGAGTGTTTTAAAGGGTCAAATGGAAAAGGACTCAAAATGCTAATGTTCCAACTCAGATAACAGGGCTAGCATGCACCAACAATCAAGGTCTTGGCTAACTTCAATCAGTAATTGGGAGTAAGTATGAATAAAGGGAAGACTTGAATGAGAGGAATGTAAGGGTTGTTGTAAACATCAGGTTTACAAAAGCCTAAGGAAAAAATTTTCTTAACACAAGATCTTCTTGAACTCAGAAACTAAGGAAGCTAAATAAACATCATGATAATATAATGATCAAACATCCACCATAACATCACCAAAATCATTCATGTGAATCATTCAAAGCATGAACATTTAGCATCAAAAGCAAATAAGTTGAAAGAGAAGCCGATTTCTATTAGTCAAAATGTCTTAAGTCCAGTACATAGCCAGATCACAGTCACTTAATCAAAATATTAAAGTCTAAGGGAGCCTTGCTCAACCATATGAACCAACTAAAGCATTTGATCTATCTATTTATAACAAAGTGGGGCAACAGCTGGAGGTACGAGATGGCCTCCTTCCCTTGAAAATCTATAAAAATTTATTTGATCTAACAACTTAGTTAACAACCTATGCTATAAAATAGGAAAATGTTGGTGACTAATCCAACAATCTTCAAGATGACTTGATTCCTTCTTGTTGTGCAGCTCCTCGTTTTCCATGTGTCTTTCAAAAGCAT
>JASDQU010102586.1:0-39076 GCA_032191745.1 Picea mariana | reverse complement strand
TAGGGGCAGCCCCAGGACTTAGAATAACGAGGAATCTGAAGCCCATAAACCATGCCCTTTTCGCGGATGACTCTCTTCTGCTAGGAGGAGCCTCAAATAGAGTAGCCAAAGCATTCAAGGGCACTCTTCAAGCGTATTGCAAGGTGTCTGGAGCTCTGATAAGTGATAGAAAAAGTGTTGTTTACAGCTGGAATGTAGCAGATCATGAAACTCAGAAGATAGCAAGTAACTTGGGGTTCAAAGGACACTCCAAATGGGAAAAGATATAGTACCTTGGGTTGCCTTTAACTTTGGGAGTAAATAGAGTCAGCCTGTGGGAAGGAGTCTTAGCTAAAATCAAAAGAAAAATTGAAGCCTGGGGAGGTTACTGGCTCACTCATGGAGGTAAATTAACCTTGATAAAAGCAGTCATTTCCTCATTGACGATATATCAAGCGTCCTATCTCTTAGGGCCCAATTCCATAGCAGGACAGATCAACAAACTTCTGAGAGATTTCCTGTGGCATGGTGGAAAAGGGAACCAAAGAAAATTTCATTTAGTCAATTGGGAGACAGCCAAGCGGCCTCTGAGAGAAGGAGGATTGCAGATTCGCGATCCAGGCCTTGCAAACACTGCTCTGGGTTACAAAATCTTGTGGAAGATGCACAACGACCCCACACACCTAGTCAGCAAAACTTTAATACACAGATACATCCCAAACGCCAAAATCCGAAACCTCCAAAACGCAGTGAGCAGGAAAACCACGATCTTATGGTAGTTGTGTATCAAAGGGGCGCGATTCTTCAATCAACATTTGTACCGTGTCCCTGGAAATGGAAAATGCACCAAACTCTAGACTGACAGTATAATGGGGAATCCGCCCATTGCATCAAACGCTGGCCTGCGGGAAATCCGCGATTTTCTTGAGAACAGAGGCATTAAGAGAATTTTTGACATATCAAAGTGGGATGAAGACGGATCTTGGTCAGAGTGGCAATTCGGCAATGTCCCAGAATGCCTCCTTCAACAACTTGAGATGCTCAAAGCAGAGCTACCAGAGGCAGCCCCTGTGCACAAGACAGGAATAGGCACTTAGGGCTGGGGACCCACAGGAATTTATACATCAGCTAAAGGCTATGCTCTGCTCCAGCAGTAGCAAAATAGACCTCTCCCGGCAAGGTTCTGGTTGGAGGTATGGGACTCGATGGCGATCCCGAAGGTAAACTTCTTCTTTTGGACACTAATGCACAGAAAGATTCTGACGGGAGAAAATTTATTAAAAAGAAATATTGCCGGACCACATAGATGTTGTCTCTGCAGAGAAGCCATGGAAACCTCGGATCACTTATTTGTAGGCTGTCATTTCGCAAATAAAGTCTGGCAGCTTACTCTCCAAGGCCTTAAGGTCGCTGCTCCCACCAACATAACAGTAGTGGATCTATTCACTGGCTGGAAGGATAGTTACCCATCGCTCTCCCTGAAAACACTATGGGCCAGAATCTGGATCTCCGTCCCCAAGTACGTGTGCTGGAAGTTATGGCTAGCAAGAAATGAGAAAATCTTCAACAACACAGAATGGACCCCCCAAATGGTAACAGCGAAAGAAAAAGGCCTTCTGCTAGAATCCCTGAGCTCCCAAAATCACAAAATCGATACCTCGATTCTGCAGGAAGAAAAGGAGTGGCTTGGCTCCTCCGTGCTGAATCTCCGAACCCATAGCGCGGAAAAACCCCAACTTGAAACAGAATGGAGGTTAAGGGACAACCATGACATATTTCAGAGTTGGTGGCAAAAACAAGGCAAAACTTCAGCCTTTTTTTACGGTGCCTCCAAAGGAAACCCCGGGACAGCGGGAGCAGGAGGAATCATTTATTCCAGCAATGGGGAGAAATTAGCAACCTTTTGCTGGGGTCTTGGAGATCGAACCAATAATCAAGCAGAAATTCTGAGTTTGATCAAAGTTTGTCAGATAGTAAGGGAAATAGGACACCAGGAGCTACAAGCATTTGGAGACTCTGAGATCTTGATCAAAATAATACACTCAAGAGGACAGTTTAAAGACGCTGGGCTAAATAAGAATCTGCAAAGGTTAAGAAACATTCTAAAAGATTTCACCTCCTTCAAGTGCTACCATATTCTCAGAGACTCAAATGAAGAAGCAGACAAACTAGCCAATGAAGGCTGCCTTCTGTCCCAAGGAGAACTCAGTGTAAATGGTGGGGACCCAGTTAAAAAATGTATTCCTTGAAAAGGACAGCAGCTTGCAAAAGAATGTAGATGGCAGCAAACGCTTGAGAAAGACAGCTGGAACAGAAGCTGAAACACAGTGCTGAAACTCAGATGCTGGAACACAGATGCTGGAACACAGATGCTGGGACACAGAAGCTGAAACACAGTGCTGAAACAGTTTTGGAGATTATGCTGAAACACGGTGTTGCAGTGGCTGAAATGAAGTTGCTGTTACATATGCTGAAACACAGAGCTGGAACAGTTGCTGAAACACAGTTTGTTAGATATGCTGAAACACAGTTTTGTCACATATGCTGAAACACAGTTTTGTTCCATATGCTGAAACACAACGTTGGAACAGATGCTGAAACACAGTGCTGGAAATTATGCCGAAACAACGATGGATATCATGCTGAAATAGTTATGCATCACAATTTGTAACTGAATTTGTGGCTTTGCCACCCCTCTAATAAAAACTATAACCGTTTTCGTTAAAAAAAAAAAAAAAAAACATATCTCTTATATGAAACGACTTATGTTTTTCTATGTGATTTGAAAGTTTTATTTTTTTTTCCAATATTTTTCAAATGACAACGATTTGCCTTGGGTTTTGTAAATCCAACTTTTTCACAATGTGGAGAAGTCAATGTGTTGCTATAAAACTGATGCTACCAAAATACCACCATTCAAACTCCCAACTTACCATATTTAACCGAACGATTTATATTGTTGTTGAACTACATATTTAACACTCCATGCATATGTTGTGATTCATCTTTATTTGACCATCATAATAAATTGATTTTTCCCCACATCATCCTTTGTCAATAAACCTCTATGTATATAAACAACAAATTGATTATAATAACAAAAAATGAAAAATTATAAAAATAATTGAATTGATGCCTTTTTAAATGTTATATAAAAAAAAAATAATAATGCCAATAATGATGTACATGCAACTCAATTTTATTCATTATGAAAATACCTATTTATATATGAACCAGAATGAATTTTTAAAATAACCAATATTATAATCTCTTAACAAAAAAATGTCATCAACTTTAATTAGTGTTTCAAAAGATATCCACACTCAAGACTTCAATCAAACTGATTTTGTAAACTTAACCAAGTAAACAAAAAATATAACCAAATAATTCATTTTGTGAAAACTTTAGTGTTACTTATACTAATATGGCCATATTCATGGAGTTAGTGCACTCTTCCCCATTCCATTCACTTGTTGATACATTTAGAGTAAGTGTACTCTTTCCCATTTCATAGGGATCTTAATGTATTAAGGGGATTACCTTTGTGATAAATCATTTCTTGAACTTAGGTCAGAGCTTTCATTAGAATTTTTAACCCATCCGCAATCCCATTCTCCATCCTTTACACATGTTATTTTTGTACCTTTAAGAAAGATGGCCATATTCGTGTGATCTTCCTAAGAGGGAGGAGAATTTTGAGTTGATCGACGACTTGTATCAAATATTGCTCAATTTTATTTTCTAATTTTATCAAAGATCAATTGGAAATCTCTTTCTATTATGAATGATTTAGTTCCTAATTTATTTGCAAGGTCTAATCCTCTATGAAAATCCATCATTTGTGGATTCTCTTATGTATTGGGAATAAAATCAAATTGGGTTACTTATGTTATCTTAAATATTTCCTTCTATGCTTGCACTATGAAAAACATATTCATGCTCTACTCAAATCACATTTTGAGGCTATTAGTTATTGTAGAATTGTGGTGAAACCCACACAGAGAATCTAGCTAACAACAATTCGTACAAAGCTTGAAAATTGAGAGAGGGAGAGAAGGGATGAGAGTAAATAATCGATAAAATTGTATTCATTGTATTCCACATCCAAAAGATGAATAATTTAACATAAATGTAGGCTATATGAGTAACTAATGTGCCATAGTAGTTATCTAGAGAAATCTAGACACTCGCTGACAGAAACCGAAGTAATCTGCCACCTAGTCCTAGTTAACGGATCCATGCAGTCATCATTTAATCGAGTTACACGTGTGGAAGTGAGAGAAACAAATGCATTGTTGGTGGTCAAGCCAAGGTTTCCATGCATGAGTGACTTCCACTAGTCTAACTAAGTGTAATTGACTCTAAACTAAAGAGGAACACCATATTTTGTAGGGGAATATTCTCTAGAGAGAATATTATCATCTAAGAAAGCGTTATCAACATTGGACTATCAATCTTAGGAGAAACATTACCTAGGTGAGTGTGTAACATCTCCAACACCCCTTCTGAACACTACTAGGGTGTACATGATGAATGGGTCCCGACAACCAAGGCCATGTTAGGTACCCATTGTACAATGCATCTAAGAATGAAACACTAAAGAAAAAAAATGAAGGAAAGACGAAAAATCTAATGGGAAAACCCCCCCTCAAATTATAATGCATCAAAAACGAAGAAGGAAAGACAACTGCTAAGAAGTTATGTCCTTCACTCCAAGATGATTGTGCCGGTAGTGGAACTTTTTCTTAGTAAATGTCTAGGTGAAGATTTATACAGTCTGTTCAGTGGATGGATAGTATTGCAAATCGATGATCATGTTGTGTACCATCTCTCTGATGCATTGCATATCGATCTCAATGTGTTTGGTTCATTGTCGCTACACTGGGTCGCTGGAAAACTTGAGATTACTCTTATTGTCAGACCAAATGACATTCAGATGATTAAACTCAATGCCAAACTTGGTGAGGAAGTTCTGAAGTGAAAGTTCCTGAATAGTGATGTCGATCGCTCTTTTGTACTTGTCCTCTGTTGACGATAGAAATAACTATTTTTTTTTTCTTGACCAACAAATGGGAACAAAACCCAAACTAAGAATGTACCTAGATGTGTACTTGTGATCCATGCTATAGGCATCCATCTTTGCATACCATTCTCTAGGTGTCTTCTTGAGGCCGTAGAGGGACTTCTTTAGTCGGCATAGTTATGATGAGTTATGAATGAACCCTTGTGGCTACCCCATGTAAATATCCTCTGAGAGATCCCCATGAAGAAAAACATTATTCACATCCATCTGGTGAAATTCCCACCCCCTGGTTGTTGCAATGGCAAGGTCCAATTGGATGGATTCCATCTTTGCTATGGTAGAAAATATTTCATCATAGTCTATAATGTGGATCTGTTGAAAGCCTTTGGCAACTAGTCTTGTATTATACATGCTCACATGTCCATTTACTACTTTCTTGGTCCTATAGACCTATCTACATCTGGAAAGATTCTTGTCTAAGGGAAGAAGAACCAAATCCCAAGTCTAGTTCTCAAGGAGAGAGTTGTATTCATCCTACATAGCGGCTTACAAGAAGAGATTCCCTGCAGCGTCTACATAGGTTTGTTATAGCCCTAAATTTCTCTACAAATGCATACGTGGTCTTGGCCCTCTTACTTGCATTTTTTTCCAAAGCACTGCTAAGTAGCTCTTCTTAAAAAACCAATTTTTTGAAGATGTACGTGCCTTGCACCATTACTGCCTACGTACATGCACTTTCTGCACCACTACAGATCACGTACATATGCATGTTGCACCATTACATCCCGCCTATACTTGCAAAAGTTGCAAAAAATAAAAAGTTACAAGGAATTCATTGAAATTGGCGAGCTATTGGAAGTTCCCCAACTAATCCACCTGATATAGCTCGTCACCCAACCGAATAACCATCCTTTTGTCATATAAAAGGAGGTGTTGAGGTTTCATTTCACATCTAAGCATAAGAACAATGAAACTCCGCCCGATTTCACTTCCCCTCCTTGCCTAAGATATTGTTACCTTTTGTGAGAAATTTCCTCAACATTCCATTTAAGTGGTGATGACCTCCTCACACTTGGAACATTCCCTCATTACCCCCTACTTCCTCCTCTAATCAATCTTCCTACATTCTGAACCCTAGTGTTTTTAAAGGGGGGTTTTCCCGCTAGCAAGGTTTGTGTGTCTGAAGATAGAACCAAGTAGCAATGCATGGGAATCATTGGTTCATTAGTTGTGAGTTCATGAGGAGGATCCTCAAACTGAGACCTCGTCTCCTCTGGTTCGCAGAATCCCCCACAATGTCTCATGCTTCCTGTAGAGTGGTTTGTGCTCACTTGGGCATCTGTGGTGGCTCAACATCTACATGTTCATCATTGGCACACTCATCATATTTTAAATCATATTTGCAACTCATATCTTAACTATGATCTGAGTGAGTGAAATCATCATCACTGATTTCTGGTGCATGCATTGGTACAAAGGTATCTACATGTGGCACTAACGGTGCGTGCAAGGGAGTTTCCTCAAACTAAACATTGTGCTCAATGATGATCCTCTCAGTATAGGGATCAAGAAACTTATAACCCTTCACACCATATGGATATCCCACGAATATGCACGTGGTACTCTGCATATCTAATGCTTTCCTATTTTCAAAGGGTATGTGGGCCCATGGATGCGATCCAAATATTTATAAGTGGATGAATTTCGGATTATTTCCACCCCATGCCCCAAAGGGAGTTTGGTCCTTGAAAAATCTGTGAGGAGATCTATTCTGAATGTGGTTGGCACAGTTAAGTGCCTTGGCCCAAATCTTGGGTGGTAGAGATCTTGCATGCAACATGCAGTGGCCATCTACTTGAGGGATCTGTTCTTCCTCTTGGCTACTTTGTTCTATTGTGAAGTGTAAGGTATTGTGTTTTTCATTCGTATACCTACCTTTAAAAAAATATGTTGGACATATCAGTTCACATATTCCCCCCCATTGTCTATGCAGAGGATTTTGATCTTTCTTCCATACTGAGTCTCTACATCTGCTTTGAAGTCTTTGAGACTCTCAAAAACCTTGGACTATTGCCTGAGAAAATACATCCAAGTGTATCATGAGAAATCATCATTAAATGTAAACACATACCTTGCTTTGTTGATGGACGGATAAGGAAACAGTCCCATCAGATGACTATGAATGATCTCCAAAGGAGGACGCCCTCTATGACTTCCCTTTATCATACTTCTCCTGAGGATGTTTTTTAAGAATGCAAGGAATCATACTTCTCTTGAGGATGTTTTCCAAGAATGCATCCTTGAAAAAATCCTTTTGAAGTGTATGTTGGGTAATTCAATGACCATATCATGTTTTCATAGTTGTTGCATGTATATGAAATTCATATGGTCGAATATCTTATGTCATAATTGACTAGTATCATTAGCATGCATTAGTAGTAAAGCATAATCATATTTAGCAATGCATTTACTGAAAGTATACAAACGCGATTAGTGGTTTACCTCACCAACAACAATGATGGAGTTATCATGAATATCATATATGGTTATAGAATCAAGTATTAACTTCACCCTTTTCCCTATAACAGAATGTGTTATCTGATAAATGGAGAGTAGATTCATGGAGAGTTTTGGAACATCAAAGAAGTTCTCAAAACTTCTGCGTGGGAGTTCTACTCTCCCTTGGCCAATGACCTCAACTGGGGTATCATCTCCCATGAGGGTGGGAGGACCCGTGTATGCAGAAATAGAAGATCAAACATTCTTTGTTGTTTTCATATGGTGGGATGTGCCTGAATCTAAGATCCATCNTATGGTGGGATGTGCCTGAATCTAAGATCCATGCATCAAGAGAAGAGTTAATGGAAATCAATGCATGATATTTACCTTGTTTGTCTTGATATTTCGGCTTCTTTTTATCAGCGTCAAGAATGTGATCCTCGAGGTTGTTCTTCTGAATAATTTGTAACATCTGATCAATCTGCTTCTTCATGCATGCAGACTTGAGATGACAAATGTGGTTGCAGTAATCACATTTGGTCTTCCCTTTCTTTCCTTTTCCACCTTTGTTTCCTGTGGAATCATCGAAGGGTTTGGAGCACCCTTCCTTCTTTGGCTTTGCATGTGCCTTTCCCTTGTCTTTTTGCTTGGATTTTGAATTTGAAGGGTTGTTGCTTTCATGCACAACAAGTGCATGTGCATTGGGTCCCTTGATTATCCCTGATTTGATGAGCCTATCTTGCTCATGCATGAGGGCTTCAAGAAACTAATCCAATGTCATCATTTTAGAGGCCACTCCTGAAGCGACTTTGTTTGTATGAAACAATGAAACAAAAACAACACAATCCAAACCAATTTTTGCTAAGACATAAATGATTAACTAGCTGTGTTGAGTGGATTTGTCTATTCCACATCCATTTAGATGAAGGAGGAGGGACTTTAACTTCGTAAAAAAGTTTTGGATGTTGTCAAAATTCCTCAGATCTAAGGAATTTATCTCAATATCGAGCATATGGCCTCTCATTTCATCTTGTTTTCCAAAGAGATCCTCCAACTTTGTCCAAATATCATCTAGTATGGTACAAGCTTCAATGTGAAACAAAATCTCGAGGGACATAGACACACATAGGAGAGCGTAAGCCTCATCCATGCGATTGAGATACCTATTCTCCTCAATAACATAGGTTGGCTCAACCTATGTAGCAATGGTAATCTGGTACAAGCCTCTACATCTGAATTCATGCATAATTTTTAGCTTCCACTCGAAGTAGTTAAGAGGCATGAGAAGTATTGACGACGAATAATCCATCATTTCTGATTGAGTCTCCCTTATGGACCTGCAAATAAGATACTTGAGTGTATTGCTCCTAGCAACCTATGGGTTTTGATACCATGTAGAATTGTGGTGAAATATGCATAGAGAATCTAGCTAATAAGAATCCGTACAAAGATTGCAAATTGAGAGAAGGAGAAAAGAGATGAGAGAAAAAAATCAACAGAATTGTATTCATTGTATTCCACACACAAAAGATGAATAATTTACAATATATATAGGCTACATGAGTAACTAATGTGCCATAGTAGTGATCTAGAGAGATCTAGAAACTCATTGACAGAAACCGAAGTAATATGCCACCAAGTCCTAGTTAATTGATCCATGCAATCATCAGTTAATTGAGTCACACGTGTGGAAGTGAGAGAATCACATGCAACTACCAATGATAAAATTGAGGTTTCCATGCATGAGTGACTTCCACTAGTCTAACTAAGTGTATCGAGCTCTGAAATGAAAATGAACACCCTATTTTGTAGGGGAATATTGATCCAGATGGATATCGGTGGCCCCCACCTTTTCCAACTTGCTCAAAACAATTTTTTGACAATTTTGGCAATTTACTATTTTTAGTAGTTTTTAACTTCTGGGGCCATTTTGAGGGCCTAAATGAAGGTTTTTTGGGATCGAGCTTCTCAATTATAGCAAAAAGATCTAATTGATCCCCCAAAATGAATCTCCTCCATGATACCTTTCAAATGAGATATCATACGCCTAAAACGAAGATCGTATGCAAAAGCTACGACCCCGGGAAGTTGATGTACTAACTTACCCAAATGGGGCCCACATGAATTTTGGCACTTTATCTCCTAGGGTTAGGTTTTTTTATGTTTAGGGTTTTTGGCATTCCTGCTTATTGTAAAAAGGCCTTCAAAGCCTCATTGTAATCATCTTCTTGCGAATGAGCATAGTCGTCACATCTCTTCTCAGAGATAAGCCGACACCATTCCAACAAGCTTATTTTCTGTTGCATTTTACAGTTTCAACGTATTTCCTTATTGAATAGAAAATTGGTTTTACTGTATCTTTGTTATTCTATGTTAAGCATCTTTTAATAATCTATATTCATTTCCTTCTACTCATAAAATCTGGATCAAATATTCTCTAGAGAGAATATCCCCATCTAAGGAAACATTCTCAACATTGGACTATCAACCATAGGAAAATAATTACTTAGGTGAGTGTTTAATATCTCCAACAATTACCACTTGGATGGAATGGAGTGTTATTTGAATGACTCCTCGTATGCTTGTTCTACCCAAAGCTATGCTTTCTATATTGAAATTACCTCTTGAGGCCTCATCAAAGTTCAATTTGAGTTATAACGAGGCTAGTAATTATCACTTATATGGATGTGCACATAGGTGTTTTTACGTGTGTCATAGATTTTACCCCTACAGTTGGGATTTTACCCCTACAGTTGGGTCCCTAAATGTGCACATAAGTGGTGCTATGTATTCCATAAGTTCGACCCCTATCTCAAGGTGTCCCATGACTACCTTAACCTATCATGTAAAACTCATAAGATTGGAAACCTCATTTGTGATGTGAAACTCCTCATTCCCCCCATTATATTAAAGTCCATTGAATGAGAGGAAGACATTTATCATTGTTAGATAGAGTGAGTGCCTTTATGAGAAGGTAAATCAAAAGAAACAAAAATATAATTATATCCTTTGATGCCGAAACAAAATTCGCTAAAACAATGTGAATTCTGGTTGAATTCACCTCTCCAAATAAAGAAAAAAAATTAATTAAAGTATTATCATAAAAAAATATTTTTAACTTTTTACGCCTTGAAATGCTCTATAACTCAGTATGAGAGAAATGTTGTCATGAATAACAATGGTGTAGTAATGTTAGCCCCAATTTTTTTTAAATAATATAAATAGAATATCAACTTTATAAAATTCAAATATAAAATAATACAAACATATTTATAATAACTGACATCTAAAATCAAAGAATCAAACAATTGTGAATTGAGCAGCTGATAGAACGAATGAGGAATTGCATGTAACCACAATGAACAAATGAAACATAGTTCTCAGGTGCATTTCTCATAGATTCATCAAGTAAACATATAAAACACAATTTGTATAACATTAGAGGCATATTCGAATACTAAAAGGAGACATAATGCACACATCAAAATTAAAATAACTCATTTATAGAACATTGGAGGCAATGACTATATTCGAATATGAAATTACTTAAATGAATATTCCAAGTGAGAATGCAAGACTTGCCAATGATTTTTTCAAAAAAGAAATAAATTATCCATTTATAAAGGTAAAGGTTATAGGTGGTGAAACTAGCTAGCTATATCCATTGGAATAGAAATGTAATATTTATGTAAGGTAAATAATTTGGATTTTTTTTCTTTTAAATTTTACATTAATTGTATTATCTTTTATAATGATATAATGTAATGTATAGGTATTAAGTATTTGTATATGTATAATAGGTTGCATTCATTTTAATGATGATATATTGAAAAATGGTTTAGAGCAATTAAGTACTTATATTGATTTCAGTAATGATGTAATATAAAATAATATGATGTATTGATTTCACTGATGATATAATGAAAATGATTTATAGTGCAATTAAGTAGTTGCATTGATTTTAGACATAACATAAAGCAATAATATACATTGATTTCAACAATCATACAATGAAGATGATTTAGAGCAATCAAGCAGTTGCATTGATTTCAACAATGATATAATGCAAAACAATAGGGTGCATTGATTTTAGCGATGACACAATAAAAAATGATTTAATGTATTAATTGAACAAAAAATACTAAGAAAATTGATCTGGTGCATTGATTTCAATTTCAACACCTAATACAAACTATCAAGTGAAATAACTTTAACAATAACACAATGCAAACCAATTTCAATATATATTATGTTGTTATGAAAGAGATTATCTATTAATATTTGCACATTGAGAATATTATAATATTAAGATATTTAAAATGCATTGATATATATGATGCATTAAAACAAAAAACTTACCATAAAATATAATCAGAATTATGATAAACATATAAGGTTCAAGAAAGATGCTATTAATATTAGAAAACAAAAGAGATACGGTATGACCTATATCAAGTTAAAAGTTTAGATCAATTTATTTTTTCATATGATTGATATGGAAATATGGAAAAGCTAACATGTGTGAGTAAAAGAAAATCCGAAAAAGAGATTGAAATTCATCGTTATGTAATTTATTTGTTATTTCTTATATACATTATATTACTTTCTTATTATTCACCATCTTCATCATTGAAGATCATTACTTTATTACTATTCATCTTAATCTTCATATAACTTTTAAAAATTTGATACAACTTCTATGATGGGACCAACCTAGATCCATTTTAACTCAAACTATATCAAACACCATTGAGAGAGATCAAATCTTATCAAATGCAAACCTTTCATCAAGTCTTGTACTTCATAAAAGGTTTACATCTTAAAAGCTTCGATCTCTAGATCCAATCCAAAATTAAAATAAATCTAGGTTAGTTAAAAATCCAAATAACCAAATTTAAAACTAAACCCAAGCGAGCACACCATTAACTCCACAAATTTACATTTAATATAATCATAGTGTTTTTCATCTTATGTGGAATTTAAATTATATGTCACATGTAATGGTTACAAATAATAATAATGTTAACAAATAATGAGATTGCATTTTATACATGATAATTTTTATGTTCGAAATCGATACAATTAAAGCGTCTTTTATCTTCGAAATCGATACAATTAAAGCATCTCAATCTTTCTGGAATAAACTTAGCCAAAACATTGTGCCTGGGAGAGGGTGAAGATCGGATAGAACGCCTTCCAAATTTTTCGTATTCATCCACTCGTCGAAAAAATAGGGGGCATTCCGAGAATTGAACTCGGGACCTCTCGCACCCTAAGCGAGAATCATACCACTAGACCAAATGCCCGAGGATGGAATTTAATCTAATTGATTTAACTAGTCATTATATATTTGTTGTATTCGTAAATAATGTCATAACAAAATAACATATGCTTTCTGTCAGAAGTAGGATTTGAACTCTTGCCCTGTCAAGAAGAGCAGAACTTGAGTTTGGCGCCTTAGACCACTCGGCCATCCTGACAACTACGTGACACAATTGGCGGGAAGATTTATTTGGTCCATTTCAGTCTTCCTCAGTTTAAAATAAATTGCCGCGAATATTGTTGAGAGTGATATTTGAACCCACGCATTTCTAACCGGAAGTCTAATCTTGCGCCTGAGACTAACTCTGCCATCTCATCAACCGGCAGGAAAATGAGGTCGATTCCATGGGTTTTTAATAAGACGTCGATATTTACAGCAAGTGCTGGTGCTGTAAATAGCCACGAAATAACGATATGCGCTGGTGCTGTGGTGTAGTCGGTTATCACGTCAGTCTTACACACTGAAGGTCCCCTGTTCGAACCTGGGCAACACCATCTCCTTCTAAAAGATAGCCACGAATATTTGATATCAATAGGTGCTGTGGTGTAGTCGGTTATCACGTCAGTCTTACACACTGAAGGTCCCCAGTTCGAACCTGGGCAGCACCATAACGTTGCGCAATTGTTATGGACATAGCGTTTTTAACTGTTTGATTTTTGAAAAAACTCAACTTTTATTTTTGCCTATAAGTAAATTTATACTAATTTATTATTTGTTTATATTCAAAGTCAAAATGGTTTCACTTTTTCACTTTCGACAAAAACTGAACTTTTATTTTGGCCATTATGTAAATTTATACTAATTTATGATTTGTTTATATTCAAATTCAAAATGGTTTCAATCACTTAATTTTTTTCTCTTCTTTTTGATTGTTGGCATTTCATTAGGTTTTAGTTTAAATGTTTTATGTTTTGGTCTTTTTTTGTGATATTTTTCGAGGATATTTACTCGAAATCCAGGAGAAATTGATAAATCCACGTATTTGAGTGATTATTTCTGTATAATTTGAGTGTCCTAAAGGTTTTATTTTGGACACTCAAATTTATTTTATTTTCGACAAAAACTGAACTTTTATTTTGGCCATTATGTAAATTTATACTAATTTATGATTTGTTTATATTCAAATTCAAAATGGTTTCAATCACTTAATTTTTTTCTCTTCTTTTTTGATTGTTGGCATTTCATTAGGTTTTAGCTTAAATGTTTTATGTTTTGGTCTTTTTTTGTGATATTTTTCGAGGATATTTACTCGAAATCCAGGAGAAATTGATAAATCCACGTATTTGAGTGATTATTTCTGTATAATTTGAGTGTCCTAAAGGTTTTTCAGCTTGCTGAATTCATTTTTGCATTTAAAAATAGATTGTAAACAACATAAAATAGTGATTTTGTTCAGATTTATGTTGTCATATTTTGGCGAAAAAAATCAAAACGTAGAACAATTAGACCATGTTTTTTAGTCTCCGCCGAAGGTAAGTGAGGGACTCTAGCATTCCAATGACTATTAATTCATGTTGAATTTTAATACATTTATTGTATCTCTAAACCTTATACCATGGTTTGTAATTTTCTTTATTAAATATTTTTCAAAAAAATAATTATTTACAATGCTATTAGCTCCAATATTCGAAGTTTTATTACAAGTTTTGCTCCTCCCAATGTAATTTTTTCATTCACTATCCGAACTTTTTAGGATGATTTCGAATATGCAATTTGTCATTCTTTTTAACCTAAGTTCTAACTTTGTTACCCTTTGTTTTCTCCTTTGCACCCAAATTTCAATGTCAAGGCTTAATGTCATAATGTCATAGCTTTAAATTAGTCTGACAAATACAACCACCGTTAGTCTAACAAATACGCCATTGTCTCTATCACCTACTCTTTCTCCTGCATTTACTGTGCATGCACACACATGTCCTCTTCCTCGCATCTTCCTTGTGCATTTGTCATTCATGCAAACAAATCCTTAGTGTTGATTTTTCATATGAGATAATATTGTATATGAATATCTTATTACAATGATGAGTGTTCCATCTCTGGTGGTCTCTACTATAGCCAAGCTTGGCCAAAAGCTTGTGCACACAACAGAATGGGCATTATCACACAATCTCTTCCATAGTCTCATAACTACACATGTGTTTCGCAGTTGTCACGCACTCAACAGAGTGTCACATGACTACAAGGACCATTCTTCCTAATCAGGTCACTATCTGTGCCACAAGTAGGGCCGACTTTTACAAGTACACATATTATTTTCTAGAATATTATTTTTCGAATATATACATTATGAAGACTGACCATAGTTGCAATTTCAACACTCCCTCTTAACTAGGGGGGTATTCATAACAACCAACTAAATGTATTCAAGTTGACCAATTTTATCTAATGAAAAGTTACATCAAATATATCATGACATATCATCCACTGCATCATATATGAGCCATAATTCATCTGGACTCGATCACAAATGTAATAATACTTTATCTCAATGTGCTTCGACCTGTCATGGAACACCGAGTTTTCTGAAAGCTTCAGACAACTTTGATTGTCATAGAATATCACGGTCGAATCTGACACCTGATCAAATAGTCTAGAAATGAAACTTACAGAGCCATACTGATTCCGTACATGCATCACAAGCTATAATATACTCTGCCTCTGCAGTACTGAGTGTGATAGACTTTTGTTTCCTGCTAGTCTAAGATATCATAGCAGAGCCCAAACTGAAGCATGCTTCTGAAGTACTCTTATGTCATATGCACTCCCTACCCAATCATAATCTATGTATCCTTGCAGTTGTACATCATTGTTTGAGACATATCTCAAACCATAGTTTAGCGTGCCACACAAATATCTCAATATGTGCTTTGCAACAATCCAATGCTCATGTCTCGCTTCCACCTTGAATCGGCTCAACGTGTTCACAACAAAGAAAATGTTGGACATGGTATTAACCAGATACATTAGTGACCCAATCAACTATAAGGACATGGAGGGGTCAACTAGATCATAATCAAAGTCTCTCAACTTCTTCAGGTTTGTCACCATGGGAGTTTCCATGGACTTGCAATCCATCATCCTAAATATCTGAAGGATCATGATAACATAGTTCCCTTGACCAAGGAATATATGACTTGGCTTCTACAATACTTCTAATCCCAAATAGTAATGCATTAAGCCAAGATCCTTCATTATGAACTCTGAGGCCAACTCCCTCTGTCACTGAAAACCTTGTTTGTCCAATTTTCCTCACTGGTTGCTCCCTCTTTCTAGGATAACCCTCTTGCCACAAACCTCGCTTTGTACTCTTTCAAATTTCTTGCTTAAAGGCTACTTCCTCTTGTTTCAACTTTTATCTCTTAGTAATTTCTTACTTAAGAGGAAAGACAAAAATCTACTCGAGTCTTGTTATTATAGGAACCTATCTTGATCTCGATACTTGTTGGTTGATTAAAGTGCCATAGAGTTCAAATATGCATGCATTTAAGGTTGTACCTTAAATGCATGCATATTTGAACTCTATGGCACTTTAATCAACCAACAAGTATCGAGATCAATGGATAACAATGGTATATTAGATCCCACGATCTTTACTCTTTGGCAACAAAAACAAAATGCCTCCAACGCATTCATGGGCACTCCAATAATAAAAATTTATGGGCACTCCCACAAGAATACTTTCGATTAGGTCAAACCTAAGAGATCATACTCATGACCATGCTTTCTCTTCCCGCATCTGGACCATCTCTGGTGGTCTCTGCTATAGCCAAGGTTGGCCAAAATCTTGTGCACACAACGGAATGC
Organism: Picea mariana; assembly: GCA_032191745.1. Classification (NCBI taxonomy): domain Eukaryota; kingdom Viridiplantae; phylum Streptophyta; class Pinopsida; order Pinales; family Pinaceae; genus Picea; species Picea mariana. The sequence continues at coordinate 22,448 of JASDQU010102586.1, read as the reverse complement.
GCATTATGACAGGAGACTTAGTGATACCATGTTATTAAATGTTAAGACAAGCAACCATGGACCTCATGCGGATTGAAAATTCATGTCCCAACACAATCAAATGACTAGAAGAACTCACTATGATTCAAATGGTTGAATTCACCACGACATTGAACACTACAGACAATTCTTCTCGAATCTAAATTTTGTTTCTTGTCACAACTTGTGAGTTGTACAGATTGTGATGGATTGGAATCGATGTAGAATGATCAATTTGACAGTCAAGTAAAACCATAATCTATGGACCTGCCCAAACCAGGAATACTTTGCATGGGAAAACATGTGCTTATGGGATTTGTGTTTGTCTTCCATTACATCCATCATTTCATCAATCTTTTGGGCGACTATTTTTACTGTCGAAATTTCTAGGATACATCTTTGTTTGGTCCAGTCTTCGGCCTTCAATATTGGCGTCATTAGGTTATATTATGGACCTGGGGTTCATGTAACTTCGCAATGGTTCTATATAGAATACCGTAAAGTCTACTCACGCATGTAACTCATTGTACCGCGACTCCAGATAACCTTCTTCCTCGCACTTGGAGTTGTGTAAGTTTATTGAGGCTTGTAATTTATCATGACTAGTATTACAATGGCCATCATCCTGCATGATATCAAGTTTAGGATTTTGTTCAAGCTTCAATAGTAGATCTTCTTCAACATTTTTCCTTATTCTAGGCATCATGATCTTCACACAACCCCTGGTAACCCAATTTACTTTCCAAGGTAGCAATCTTTGAGGTAGGTAACACACTATTGTTTTGCTTGCGATGGATCTTTCGAGTAGGCTACAAAGCATGTAGGCGAGTGTTCTTTATTAACGTACCCAGAGGAGTCGTCTTCGTGATTAGATTTCAGTCATAAAGGGGAGGCCTGACACCTTATAGGGTTCAGACTCATCATTGCTATCTCTCTCATTTTCTTGGGCCCTCCCGTGAGGGAGTCAAGACCAGTCATTCTCTGATACCATGTTGATTTTTCATATGAGATAATATTGTATATGAATATCTTATTACAATGATGAGTGTTCCATATATAGAGAACATATGGTGACCATCCATGAAATGATGCATTCCTTGAATAATAAATAACTGCTTATTTATTATAGATATTTGTACTTTGTATTATAAATATCATGTCATATATATATATATATATATATATATATATATATATGGAAGAATGTCTTCCCGATGTTTTCAAAACTCCAACACTTAGATAAGAATGTACCATTGTTATCCATTTCATAATGTTTTTCCTTAATCTTTACGTCAATGCCATCAATCTGAATTGAGAAGGAACTCACAGTCATGGTAGTTGAGGAAGTCAGGAAGCCACACAACCATACAAGCAAATGTTAGTGGAGGAATTTAGCATCCAGAAAGCCATACAAGTCGATGCACCTGTGCAAGTGTGCAAGAAAGGTCACCTTTCATTTTCTTTGAATACTTGTAGTTGTACACGACTTTGTCTCGAGGCCTCGCAAAAGCTTCACCCCAATTTTTTACTCGACGAGCATGCAATAGATCAGGACATGCTCTACACCGAAATCCATAACATAAAAAAAGAGATAGGTGTGTTTTTATTGGCTGGGGTAGGTCCTTACCTAAGATGAGGGCCCTTCTAGCAAACCTGAACAAAGTGAAGGGATAATGAGATAGTCCCAGATCATTTCACTTGTATCCCTTTCTGTTTTGGATGAATGATGGAGTGTAACTAGCTGGAAGGAACCTGGTCGGGGACGCACGTTAGGAAGGCGCTAGTTGGAAGGTCACAAAACAACTACATACAAGAGCTATACAAGTTGGAAGGCCAGGTATAACCCGAGGAATTGATTTTTGGAACAAAATACAATTAAGCAATACAACCTACTTCTTTAACATGAAAGTAATTTTTACTAATCCTCTATTGAAAATCACTTCTACGATGAGATCCTTTTTGGTCCTGGATTCAATGATAGATACAAAGAATTCATGCATACTGGTGACTGCAACAGATAGATTGTTGTGATGTTTTGCCATAACTTCAACATTTAATGTATCACAACTTTCATTGTCTTCTTCCCTTGACCTTAGCATTGTCCAAGAAAGACCTTCAACACTATTGACGAGTGAAATTGAACGCTCGCCAACTGGAGGAGTGGATCCGGTCCGGGGTTGTCTAAATAACCCAAGCCATTTGGGATGATCCACCCCGACGGGTTTAGCGGCTCCGTTAGCCGATCTAAGTCCTAGGAAAACGACTACTAAACAAATCTGAAATAAATATATACAATTACTGCCTAATATTATACAACAATAATCCTATGAAATTAAATGTTCAATTATCAACATAATTAGATCTTAGTCACAAATGTACAATATTTACAGATTTATAGATTTTAAATGAAAACCTGAAAAAACCATTTGTAAACTGTCCTATGACAGCAAGACTATCGTTTTTTGATTTTTATAATTTTATGAGAAAGAAAAAAAAATGAAAACTATCTAAGCTGAGCAATTAAAATACTAATCTGTACTATAAATCTGAACTATATATATATCTATCTAAACTACTTAAATAACACTAATAAACTAACCTGTAATAACGCTTTCCAATTTGTCCCGTTCAAAACATCTGATTCAGTTGTTCAATGGGAGGAAGCCCGCACCAGATTTTTCACAATCTTCTCGTAAACAAGAAGCAACAATGCTCTTTGAATATGAACGACAGGACAAACAAGACATAAAAAATGACAACAATCTTATAATTTACAAATCATCGCAGTTAGATAAATCCCTATGCAAAGATTTGTACAGAACAGTTCAATTAACGAAGAAGATAAACCTTTATTCATTAAATTGAAACAGAGTAGTTGTTGTGCTAAAAATAAGAGATATCAGATATGGACAACATGTAAACCAAATCACATCAACCTGCAACAAATTATGATAGCTAAAGTAGTCGATAATTGATCGCAAACTGATATGAATAAAACTTGAAATAAAAGTTTGATATATTGAAAGCTAAAGCTGCTACAGAACATCCACTTTCATCCCAATTTGTATCCTCATGAGTCCAAAGTCTTTCTTCTCCCAACAGTGATGGGTTCATTACCAAAAATAACAAGTATTTAAAGGCCACAGGGTAAAACATCCCTGTGGGAATTATCAAAACAGTTTACAAAAAATCTGGGAACAATCTCACAAGTCCCTATTTCTAACTTAAGCTAACAACTTAAAACAAAACTATATCTAAACTGCTACAGAATGTCCAATTTGTCAATGAAAATCGTAGGTACCTGTAAGTAGACAAGATTGCACAAGTTTAGATAATGTTTTATTGATAAAATTAACAAAAATCTAAATTTTAAGACTAGCTATAGAATCTTGCAATTCTGTAGCTGGTCTAATTTGAAAACAGAATCGTTTTTAAATCAATCCAAAACTAACAGAATTATGTTCGACCTATTAAACCAAATCTTTAATTACTAATTCCAAACAAAGCGAATCATTCATGCCACAACAAACCAAAACTTGTATGCAAATTGAAACAAACGAAATCGTGATCACTTAACTGAACGGTGACAGGGATATATGCAAAATGTCAAACGTTTGTTATTACCAATTCGGAGCAGACATAATCGTTTGACAATTGGAAACCAACAAAATCATTTTTGAATCAATTTCAAACAGACTATAATCGATTTAGCCAAATCTTTCATACGAATTCAATATAGACAAAATATGTAGAATCGTTTTTAAAATCAAAACTAATAGAGTCATTTTTGCGAATCAATAGATTACATTCTATCAATCTCTGATATCAATGCATCACATACACAAAAGCTCATGCTGATTCAAACATTAAAATCGTTTCTGGATCAAACCAAACAGAACTTAATCGAACTAACGCAGGGCCGACATGATCGTTATACTAATTCAAAAATCAATAAAATCATATCCATCAAAACTTAGCTGCGTTCGATTTTAGCAAACAAATCTTCAATGCAAACAAAAATAATTTATACTAATCCAGAACAAAATCTTTTACACTGATTCAAATAAAAACGAAATCATTCCTTGAAATTCGAAGTAAACAGAGCCGTTTCTAAATCTATTAAAATAAACAGAACCAATCGAAAGCAAACCCAATCTTCAACGCATATACAAACGACTATGCTAATTGAGGGTAAACAACATCGTTTCAGAATCAAACCAAAAGGAATGAATCGAACTAACTCAGGGCCGACCCAATCCAAGAACAACAAAATCATATCAATAAAAAAATAGCTGTGTTCGTTTTTAGCAAAACAAATCTTCTGAACATGATTCATAACAAAATCATTTTGGTATTTCAAAAATAACATAATCGTTTTGAATCTATTTGAAACGAACATAACTAATTAAAAGCAAACATAATCGGTCACACTAATTCCAACCAACTCACAAAACAAAATCGATGTTGAAATACATACCTGGGCAGTAGGAGAACGATTTGATCAGGAAAACTTTGAATTGACAAAGGCCATTGCAGCCTCAACATTTCTGAAGACAATTGAACTGGTGGTCTTTTGCTTCTTCTGGTTGGCTTGTAGCATGTCGTTCTCCTTTGACAACACAGTAACTCGTTCCTCTAAAGATTTAATCTTAGATTACAACATGGGAACGTCGGTGTAATAGCGTTCAAGCCAGGCATTGCATTGAGTGCAAGGTGATTGATTTGGCCTTGGCATCACAGGCGAGGGTTCTTTCAAGTTTCCAGGGGTGTCACCATGAAGCTTAATTCCCAGGAATTTAGGGTTGTTCTTGAGGCACGGAGGTAAGTTGGAAACAAATTCATAGGGTTCCATTGAGTAGAGACCATGAGAGTAAGGGAATTCCTCGGCTAGGAAAAGTTCAATATCGGAGTCCGAGTCCTCACTCAACACTATTGGCTTCTAGTCAACGTTTTGCTAGGGTTTGTTCCTAGCACATCTGAATATCCATCGTGCATTTTTCTTCCCCTTACTGTTGACACCAGTAACACCTTTTCCTTTCTTCCTTCCATGCCTCTTGACGGCCTTAGTATTGTCTTTAGCACACAGGTTGACCATGGCATCAGGTAGGTCGAGGTTGGGGCAATTCGAGGGTTTGACAGGGGGTAGGAGGGTAGGAGATGGCACGACTGGCCCAACCAGAGTTTCAGTAACCACAACCTTGTCCACTTGGACACACTCGGGGGTGACAAAGCCATTCCTTGACAGGAAGGCTTGCCAACAATCACCACTAAGGCTCAAATGGTGGACGATAATGACTTTGATCAAGCAGTGATGGAAAAGGATCCTATCAGCCTTCTCACGCTTAAAACGTTTGGACATCTTATACAGACTGCATAGTAGATAGTGTGGCATGTTCAAAGGGTAGTCTATAAAATTCATCAATAACCGAAGATGATACAGAAATACCAAACCATAACGACCTTCGTAGGTCACAAACTGCTTAACAATTGCCAAAAGATCGTGCCACCTGGATTTGAGGGCAGTGACAGGCATACCTTTATCACGACTAACAATCTTTCTTGATGTGAATAGGAGCGGCCATGGCACCTCGTCTACTTTGGAATTTTTAAACCACGTTTTCTTTATAGCTGGTAGTCCTGTAGCTGAGCTTGGGAATTCCTCATTTAGCTTGAGCTGTATGTCTCCGACCTTAGCCCTGTAGCCGTCGAAGGTGAGGGAGAACTATTGGGCAACCAAAAGGTTGAAACCCTCAAATCTTTGGATAAACACCAGCCAGCCACTATTTTCCAAATCGTCACATGCATTGTCGAATAATAGGAGTGTTTGGCTACCATTGGGCTCTATGCGCACCACAGGTGCCATAGACGAAAGCACACAGTGAGTCGGGTAAACGGGCGAGGGTTTGGATAGGGTAAATGTAGGATCGAAAGCTCAGGGATTTCCCCAAAACCAATAGAGGTGACCCGGGATAGAAGGTTGGCATTAATGCCCAAGTGTGTGAGGGTGGTGGAATGAAATCAACCCATCCAAAATAGTCATATCCAAATGTACAACCGATGGTGCATATGGTGATTCAAATCACTATTGCAATGTGTTAAACTCAAATGCCATTCAAACAATTAATGAAAACTATGGTAAGTCGACCCAAATCTTTGCACAAGCAATAATATTTTCATGGTTTTAAAATCAAAACAATGATTCGGATATAGCACCAAGGATTTAATGATAAAACGTATGTTTTGTATGAAACCATTGAATTAAGGGTCTAATTACCATGTTAATGTGTTGTTACGAAACCATTGGATTCAATCAAAAGAAATAAAGCATCAAACCACCATTGAATGAAGGACTCAATCACAATCATTAGAATACCATCACAGTCTCATAAAAATGAAATCATATTAACAACAAAAAATGCCAAATGAGTAAAGTTTTTGGTGTCTTGCTAACTGTGTGACCATAATTGAATTGGAAATGCAATGAACACATAGACAAGAGTAACCATAATAATCCAGTGACTATTTTAATGCCATTTAAATGACTTCTAAATCAAAGTTCTCACGCTTGTAGTCGTGAAATCGAGAACAAAAGGCAGGTTTGCAAATGTGCAAAATGACAGTGTTGTTTTATTCAAAAACTTGCGATGAGAATCAAGGGTTCCAAAACACTTATGTAGGCAGCTTATAAAGATAGGATAAAAAGTGAAATGGCTGCCAACAATGGCGACACACTGGTAGAAGCAGTTATCTCTACCAAAAGAAAAAATTCAGATTATGATAATGAGAATAATTCTAACTCAAAAACAACCAGAAAATTGTTTAAACATCATCAATAATTAAATATTCCAGCAGTGCTTAAAGGATGAAAACTGATAAGAGTCTTAAGACAAGCGAGCCACGATATTAAATATAAAATCCCCCATATTGTTAACAGAGCCACTGCTGCTAGCAGGCGTTCATAGCCTTGACAGGGTTGTCATTTAACCCACTCTCATATCCGTATCCTGCCAAGAAGTTCCAGATCAGAATAGAGGACATTTTAAGGTCAAATTATCTCATACTTACGAATTTTCATATACCCGACATTGCTTCACTACCAGCGGGCCTGTTCAGTACCCCGACGAAGTTGTCTTGGTGTCATTCATGCATTTACCCACTGCCAACATACCTGTTCAGCATCCCGGCGGGTTTACAAGCACTCCCCACAACTCTTTTATGATTTAATTTTTTAAAGATATATGATTGAGCGGGGTGACGCTGAAAATTATGATATTTTAAACATATTTTTACAGACCTTGAAAGAATTTTTTCAGAATTGTCCTTCATTAAATCCAGAGATGGTTTGTTTATAGAACCAACCTTCTAAAGTAGGGGGACATCTTCTGAGTTATTCCCTTAAGGAAAAGGGACAACGTAAGAAGATAATAGATGATCGTGCCAGGCTTTACTCATAGATCGAAATCAGTTAACTTCTTTCAAACAACAATCTTTTCAACACAGATGTAAATTTCAGAAGTATATTATAATTGATGTTTAGACAATTTTTCAGCAGTCATTCCAGTGAAAGAATTTTCTGTTTTCTTTGTATGAATGGTCCAAAATGCAAGTATGTGTATTTCAAAAAAAAAAACACAAACTGATAAGCGCAAGGGGAAAAATCCAAAACAAAACAGAAAAAGAAAAGAAAACAAAAGAAAAATATTTACATAGTATACAAAGGGTTGTCATCAAGCGAAATATCTTTTCAGAGCTTGGCCATTCACCGGATAGGTGTCTGGTTGTCCCTCTAAATTTTTTAATCGGAAAGAGCTGGGACCCAATTTATTAGCAATTAAAAATGGTCCAAGCCATAAGTTCTAAAATTTCATGTGCTCTCCCTTCCCCTCATGTGGTTTGTCCCACTTCAAGACAAGGTCACCTACTTCAAAGTTCCTATTAGAGGCAGAGTTAGAATCAAACCAGCTTTTGACCACTAGTTGATGCTGATCTAACTTATGTTTAGCTTAGGCTCTTACCTCTTCTAGTTTCATTAAAGCGTTAATTCGGTTTTCCAAAGGGGGACAGTCTTCCTCTTGTATTTTCTGTGATAGATGTAGTGAGGGAAGAAGAATGTGTGGTGGCAAAATAACTTCTCTGCCATAGACGAGAAAAAAGGGAGAGTTACCTACAACAGTCTTTGGTGTTACCCTATCAGCCCAGATTGCATTTAACAGTGCATAACGCCAATTTTTGTGATTCTTGGATACCGTTCTCTTGATTATTTTAATCAGATTCTTATTTGTTGATTTTGTCAATCCATTACCCTAAGGGTAATAGCTGGCATAATAATTCAATTTAATTCCTTTTTCTAGAGCGAATTCGCTCATATCAAGAGATGAAAAATAAGAAGCGTTATCGAATACTAAACAGTCAGGGATACCAAAACGAGTAATAATATTTGAATTTAAAAAGACAATTACCTGATTGGTATTCATAGTTCTTAATGCGATAGCTTCAAACCACCTGGTGAAATAATCTGTGGCTGTTATGATAAACTTATGCTTCTGTGAGGATGGTTGATTGATTGGACCTATAATATCAAGGCCCTACTGCTAAAATGGGGAGTCTACTGAGATGGGCTGCAAAGGAAAGGCTAGTTTCCGTATGCGCCCAAATGCTTTTTGATAGATAATACACTTGTGACATAAGGCATTGGCATCTCTAAAAAGTGTGGGCCAGTAATAATCGTCTCTCAAGACTTTATGGGCAGTGGTGTCACCACCAAAATTCCCACCAGCTTCTCCTGCGTGCAATTCTAGTAAGACTTTTTCTGCTTCATCTTTGTCAAGACAACACATTAGTACTCCATCAAAATTTTGACGAAACAGAATACCATTAATCAATTGAAATGAGACAGATTTTAATGTTAACGCTCTTCTCTTAGTGGGATCGAATTTACCATGTCCGATGAAGATTTAGGAGTTCTCGGATCTGGTATTACCGTGAAATCACGCAAATTGTCCTCGTGAGTGCATTCGTCAATCACCGTTCCTTGAAAATTTTCTTCCATATGCAGGAAGCTAATAATCTGTTGATCATCGTCGAAGACTCTCCAGTTCATGATGTTGTCGGGAATAGATGGCCTGAACAACAGTTCGACAGAGAATGCATTTGGAGACAAGCCCTTTGCAGGAAAGGGTTTGGAAGCTACGTTAGCTAATAGATCAGCTTCAAAATTATTCAATCTAGGAATAGAATTTATATTGGAAGAAGAAAACTTATTCATTAAATTCCATACCTCGGATTGGTAGATTTTAAGATGTGGATATAGACAGTGGATAGAATCTCTTACCTGTCTAACTACGATTTCCGAATCGCCAAAGACAGTTAGATTTTGAATGTTCATATCTAAAGCTTTTCTAAGGCCCTGCAATAAAGCCTCATATTCTGTTGTATTATTAGTACATTCAAATTCTATCCTACATGCAATCAAGGTTTTGTTACCTAAGCGATCAATAATAACGCAGCCTGCACCTGCTCCTTCTTTGGACTTTGACCCGTCAAAGTAAAGAGACCAAATTTGATTTTTATCGGGTGCATGAGACCATTGTGTAGAAGCTGCTGGCTGCACATATGCTACAATCTCGGACTGCTGTTTAGGGTTAGTGATAGCTGAAGTCTCGGCCATGAAATTTCCGAAAAAGGTATCCATCCCTTGTATTTTGGGTGAATCAGTAGAAGGTGTAAATGGTTCATTGGGATCATTCAAATCTGTGACCATGAACTTAAGGTAGCGTTCACGATTTACCTTGATCTTGTTGGGCTTGCCATTCTCTGGAAGCCACAGGTGAGACCAATCTATCGCGAAATAGCCATGTAGCTGCTCTGACCAGTCTCTGCTTAGAAACAAACCATAAACTTCTGGAATATCCACAACAATAATATCAATCACTTGATGAACTTTGGGGTTAGACGATAATCTTATAAGCACATTCCTTAATTCGCCTATGACTTTGACACTAGTTCGATCAAGTTGTATGATTTTTAAAGTGGATGGTTTAACTTCAGGGTTAATCTTTTGACATACAGACCATGGCATCACACTGGATGACACTCCTAAGTCTACCATACAATTGTGCACGTTTCTATTAAATATTTCGAAAGTTAACAAAAATGGAGGTACATTTCTGCGAGTACTAAGTGTGGAAGCTTGTGGCTTTTTACTCGCAGTTTCTAAAGATAATTTATCTACATTTGTTACATTATTTACAGGAAGGCTTCCTTTATTGTGAGGATCAGGATTATTCTTGGTGGAAGTCTTCTGAGGAACTTTGTTCTGTACAACCTTGTTGCTGCTTGAATTACCATTTTTGCTATTCTCTGCGATATTCTATAACATTTTTTGTAGCAGAAATGGAAATTTCAACAATTCATAAATAGAAATGTTAGCCCTTAAATTTTTTAGGTCTTCAACTAAATCATAATCTAAGTTGGGGTTTACATGACTCTGTTTAGTCTCAGCCGGTTTAGATTGCTTTGGGTGCAAAGTCGTAGTGTTTTCGGAAGAAGGTTTGTTTGCTGTCTTGCTCCTAGTATTGTAGGGATGTACTATCTCGAAGTTAGCCTGAAAAATGCTATCCGAGAAGTGTCCAAAAATGTTTGGAGAATATTCTTCTTCTTGAACTGTCTCTTGTTCAACAACCTCCTCAGGAATCTCAGGAGGCATCAAGTTATCTTGGGCTTCTAGAATGGTTTGAAGGGCGAATTGCAAGCTCTCTAGATTTAGGCCCTCGGTATTTGGATTAGGTCGGTTGGTGGGAAAAGGCTTCCTGAACGGGGGTTTGTAAGGCCCTTTGCTCGAAGAAGCTTCTTCGACTGTCCTTTTCAAATATATAACTTGATTTGACAGTTTTTGAACGACTTTAGTTAAGTTTTCTAAATCCGAGCTTTCAAGTTGTGTTTTATTTTGAGCAGGTCTAGGGAGGATCTCGATCTTCTTTTTGGAAGATGAACTAGTTTCTGTTTCGTTGCTAGTAGTGTCCTTTAAACTAAGGATGTCTTTTTCAATCTAGCTAGCGTCTTCAAAGGCCTCTAACAACATGGCTTTCTTAGATCGTTTTACCCAAATGGCTATACTTTGATGCAAGGCTTTAGTATAGTATGCTATGATGAGATTCTTGGCAGGCATGGAATCCGTAGGGATTTGGTTTTTTAATGTTAAGAATCTTTGGTTAAAGTCTTTGATTTTTTCTTTTGGGTTCATTCTTAAGCTAGAAATTTTCATAGCTAGAACTTCTGGGGACTTATTGTCTCTGAATTTCTCAAGAAAGAAGGATTCAAACTTCTCCCAAGACACGATGGTATGGGGTTGCTTTGCAAAGTACCAGGTAGAGGCATTGCCCTCGAAAGTATAGGGGAACAACCTACAGACTACGTCTTCATGTTCGACATTGTGGAGTCTAATGGCTAACATAAACTTTTTAATGTGGTCTTCAGCAATCTGTTTAGAGTCAGGGTCAAACTTGGGAAGCCACTTCTCTGGATGATTGGGTAAGGGATGCTGAGGCCCAGGTATGGCTACAACATCCTGGTCAAGCCAAGGTATGGTAGGATTGTTCTAGTTGGCCATTGGTGTAGGCGGTGTGGAAGGCTGAGAAGGGGAACTGCCTTCGTCAGAAGAGTCTTCTCCAGAATAAGAAGGAGATGATGGAGGTGGTGAGGGTGGTATTCCAGATCCTCCTGCAGCAGGGGTGAGGATTGGATCTGTAGGGTTCAATGTAAGATTAGTGCCTCTAAGTTGTTCTCTGATATCAGAGAAGTCTAAAGGTTGGTCTAAAGGTTTATTTGGTTGCCTCAGATGGGCGAAGGAACTATGTTTTCTTAAGAGAGATTGGCGAACAATCTCTTGTACGTCACCACCTGCAGGAATCGGGGTTGCTGGTTCAACTGTGATCCGTAGATCATCATTTGATGTGGTTGTTGTTTGAGGGACGATGTTGTTGTTTGAATGACTTCTTGTCACTATAGGTGAGCGGTTGGGTGGTGGAGGAGTCTTACGACTACCTCGTGCCATTGATAAGTTTCAGGCCCTCCTTCTAGTGCCATTTGTTGACGAGCGAAATTGAATGCTCGCCAACTGGAGGAGTGGATCCGGTCCGGGGTTGTCTAAATAACCCAAGCCGTTTGGGATGATCCACCCCGACGGGTTTAGCGGCTCCGTTAGCCAATCTAAGTCCTAGGAAAATGAAAGAAAACTAACTAAAGGAACTAATCTGAATGAAAACAACAATTAAAGCAAACTAATAAACAAATCTGAAATAAATATATACAATTACTGCCTAATATTATACAACAATAATCCTATGAAATTAAGTGTTCAATTATCAACAGAATTAGATCTTAGTCACAAATGTACAATATTTATAGATTTACAGATTTTAAATGAAAACCTGAAAAAACCATTTGTAAATTGTCCTATGACAGCAAGAATATCGTTTTTTGATTTTTATAATTTTATGAGAAAGAAAAAAAAATGAAAACTATCTAAGCTGAGCAATTAAAATAATAATCTATACTATAAATCTGAACTATATATATCTATCTAAACTACTTAAATAACACTAATAAACTAACATGTAATAACGCTTTCCAGTTTGTCCCGTGCAAAGCATCCGATTCAATTGTTCGATGGGAGGAAGCCCGAACTAGTTTTTTCACAAGCTTCTCGTAAACAAGAAGCAGCAGTGCTCTTTGAATATGAATGACAGGACAAACAAGACATAAAAAATGACAACAATCTTATAATTTACAAATCATCGCAGTTAGATAAATCCCCGTGCAAAGATTTGTACAGAACAGTTCAATTAACGAAGAAGATAAACCTTTATTCATTAAATTGAAACAAAGTTGTTTTTGTGCTAAAAATAAGAGATATCAGATATGGACAACATGTAAACCAAATCACATCAACCTGCAACAAATTATGATAGCTAAAGTAGTCGATAATTGATCGCAAACTGATATGAATAAAACTTGAAATAAAAGTTTGATATATTGAAAGCTAAAGATGTTACAAAACATCCACTTTCATCCTAGTTTGTATCCTTATGAGTCCAAAGTCTTTCTTCTCCCAACAGTGATGGGTTCATTACAAAAAATAATAAGTATTTAAAGGCCACAAGGTAAAACATCCCTGTGGGAATTATCAAAACAGTTTACAAAAAATCTGGGAACAATCTCCCAAGTCCCTATTTCTAACTTAAGCTAACAACTTAAAACAAAACTATATCTAAACTGCTACAACATGTCCAATTTGTGAATGAAATTTGTAGGTACCTGTAAGTAGACAAGAATACGCAAGTTTAGATAATGTTTTATTGATAAAATTAACAGAAATCTAAATTTTAAGACTAGCTACAGAATCTTGCGATTATGTAGCTAGTCTAATTTGAAAACATAATTGTTCTTAAATCAATCCAAAACTAACCGAATTATATTCAACCTATTAAACCAAATCTTTAATTTCTAATTCCAAACAAAGCGAATCATTCATGCCACAACAAACCAAAACTTGTATGCAAATTGAAACAAATGAAATTGTGATCACTTAACTGAACGGTGACAGGGATATATGCAAAATGTCAAACGTTTGTTATTACCAATTCGGAGCAGACAAAATCGTTTGACAATTGGAAACCAACGAAATCATTTTTGAATCAATTTCAAACACACTATAATCGATTTAGCCAAATCTTTCATACAAATTCAATATAGACAAAATATGTAGAATCGTTTTTAAAATCAAAACTAACAGAGTCGTTTTTGCAAATCAATAGATTACATTCTATCAATCTCTGATATCAATGCATTGCATACACAAAATCTCATGCTGATTCAAACATTAAAATCGTTTCTGGATCAAACCAAATAGAACTTAATCGAACTAACTCAGGGCCGACACGATCGTTAACTAATTCAAAAAGAAATAAAAGCGTATCCATCAAAATGTAGCTGCGTTCAATTTTAACAAACAAATATTCAATGCAAACAAAAATAATTTATACTAATCCAGAACGAAATCTTTTATACCAATTCAAATAAAAACGAAATCATTCCTTGAAATTCGAAGTAAACAGAGTTGTTTCTAAATCTATTAAAACAAACAGAACCAATCGAAAGCAAACCCAATCTTCAACGCATATACAAACGACTATGCTAATTGAGGGTATATAGCATCATTTCAGAATCAAACCAAAAGGAATGAATCGAACTAACTCAAGGCCGACCCAATCCAAGAACAACAAAATCATATCAATCAAAAAATAGCTCTGTTTGTTTTTAGCAAAAAAAATCTTCTGTACATGATTCATAACGAAATCATTTTGGTATTTCAAAAATAATATAATCGTTTTGAATCAATTCGAAATGAACAGAACTAATTAAAAGCAAACATAATCGGTCACACTATTTCCAACCAACTCACAAAACAAAATCGATGTTGAAATACATACTTGGGCAGTAGGAGAACGATTCGATCAGGAAAACTTTGAATTGACAAAGGCCGTTGCGGCCTCAACATTTCTGAAGACAATTGAACCGGTGGTCTTTTGCTTCTTCTGGTTGGCTTGTAGCCTGTCGTTCTCCTTTGACAACACAATAACTTGTTCCTCTAAAGATTTAATCTTATATTGCAACAGGGGAACGTCGGTGTAATAACGTTCAATTCAGGCATTGCATTGAGTGCAAGGTTATTGATTTGGCCTTGGCATCACAGGCGAGGGTTCTTCCAAGTTTCTAGGGGTGTCACTGTGAAGCTTAATTCCTAGGAATTTAGGGTCATTCTTGAGGCATGGAGGTAAGTTGGAAACAAAGTCATAGGGTTCCATTGAGCAGAAACCATGAGAGTAAGGGTATTCCTCAACTAGGAAATGTTCAATATTGGAGTCCGAGTCCTCGCTCAACACTATTGGCTTCTGGTCAACGTTTTTCTTGGACTTGTTCCTAGCACATCTGGATATCCATCGTGCATTTTTCTTCCCCTTACTGTTGACACCAGTAACACCTTTTCCTTTCTTCCTTCCAGGCCTCTTGACGGCCTTAGTATTGTCTTTAGCACAAGGGTCGACCATGGCATCGGGTAGGTCGAGGTTGGGGAAATTTGAGGGTTTGATAGGGGGTAGGAGGGTAGGAGATGGCATGGCTGGCCCAACCAAAGTTTCGGTAACCACAACCTTGTCCACTTGGACACACTCGGGGGTGACAAAGCCATTCCTTGACAAGAAGGCTTGCCAATAGTCACCGCTAAGGCTCAAATGGTGGACGATAATGACTTTGATCAAAAAATGATGGAAAAGGCTGCTATTAGCCTTCTCACGCTTTAAACATTTGGACATCTTATATAGACTGCATAGCAAATAGTGTGGCATGTTAAGAGGGTAGTCTATAAAATTCATCAATAACTAAAGATGATACAGAAATACCAAACCATAACGACCTTCGCAGGTCACAAACTGCTTATCAATTGCCAAAAGATTGTGCCACCTGGGTTTGAGGGCAGTGACAGAGATACCTCTATCACAACTAACAATATTTCTTGATGTGAATAGGAGTGGCCACAACACCTCGTCTACTATGGAATTTTTAAACGACCTTTGCGCTGTAGCTGGTAGTCCTGTAGCTGAGCTTAGGTATTCCTCATTTAGCTCGAGCTGTATGTCTTCGACCTTAGCCCTGTAGCCGTTGAAGGTGAGGGCGAACTGTTGGGAAACCGAAAGGTTGAAACCCTCAAATATTTGGATAAACACAAACCAACCACTATTTTCCAAATCTTCACATGCATTGTCGAATAGTAGGAATGTTTGGCTGCCATTAGGCTCTATGCGCACCACAGGTGCCATAGACGAAAGCACACAGTGAGCCGAGTAAACGGGAAAGGGTTTGGACAGGGTAAACACAAGATCGAAAGCTCAGGGATTTCCCCAAAATCAACAGAGGTGACCCGGGATAGAAGGCAGGCATTAATGCCCAAGTGTGCGAGGGTGGTGGAACGAAATCAAACCATGCAAAACAGTCATATCCAAATGTACAACCGACGATGCATATGGTGATTCAAATCACTATTGCAATGTGTTAAACTCAAATGCCATTCAAACAATTAATGAAAACTATGGTAAGTCGACCCAAATCTTTGCACAAGCAATAGTATTTGCATGGTTTTAAAATCAAAACAATGATTCAGATACATCACCAAGGATTTAATGATAAAACATATGTTTTGTATGAAACCATTGAATTAAGGGTCTAATTACCATGTTAATGTGTTGTTACGAAACCATTGGATTCGATCAAAAGCAATAAAGCATCAAACCACCATTGAATGAAGGAATCAATCACAATCATTAGAATACCATCACAGTCTCATAAAAATGAAATCACATTAACAACAAAAAATGCCAAATGAGTAAAGGTTTTGGTGTCTTGCTAACTGTGTGACCATAATTGAATTGGAAATGCAATGAACACATAGACAAGAGTAACCATAATAATCCAGTGACGATTTTAATGCCATTGACATGACTTCTAAATCAAAGTTTTCACGCTTGCAGTCATGAAAACGAGAACAAAAGGCAGGTTTGCAAATGCGCAAAATGACAGTGTTGTTTTATTCAAAAACTTGCAATGAGAATCAAGGGTTCCAAAACACTTGTATAGGCACCTTATAAAGATAGGATAAAAAGAGAAATGGCTGCCAACAAACACCAACCAAATTCACTATTCCAACAAGATTTTGAAGCTATGAAAAAATATATAGATATAAAACCAATATCAGTAGAAGGAACATGAATGATTTGATCCTATTTTCTTCTTTCCATTTATGTTATGACATTTTAATCAGAATGATGCATTTCTTTCAAAAGAAACACTATAAAAGAACATATTGTTGTTTTTCACTTATTTGCAAAATAACCCTAAAAAGATGGCCATAATACACAAGCTATAGCAAGCTAATAAATATTCATCCGAATAAGGAATCATGGCTAGAATAAAAAAATATTGTTTTAACTCTTAAAATAAATATGGAATTGAAATCTCAAAATGACAAAATTCAACCCACCATCTTCTTATCAACTCTCACTGAAATAAGAGTAATCGATTCCTTGGAGTAAATAATTTGTTACAATAAGGTTTTGTGGACATGCCTTGTTTCTTTAAGCATTTACCCCTCGAAGGCCTTGCAAAGCAATACCATAATGTCCCCAATGCCCTACCTAATAGGGCCTTTCAAGACCTTATTTTTTGAAGCATTCATCCTCGATGTGAGGGCCTTTCAAAGCCTTACTAAAACTCCCACTCAACACCAAAACTTCTGGCAAGATTTCCAAAATTCAACAACCCTGTGAGAAATGTGGTCCTGCGTGTCCCTCTAAAAAAAACATCACAACTGCAGTAAATTGCATGGCCGACGATAACATGACCAGTAATTCATGACACTCTATTACAAAGATCACAATCAAACAAAAATAGAATAAAATATAACATTAACATGACTGTAACTAAAAACAAAACAAATTTTAGCATGGTCAAGCATCACTTAATCTAATCAATAGAAAAATGGAGCTGTGAGTACAATGGACTTTGTGTGATT
Organism: Picea mariana; assembly: GCA_032191745.1. Taxonomy (NCBI): domain Eukaryota; kingdom Viridiplantae; phylum Streptophyta; class Pinopsida; order Pinales; family Pinaceae; genus Picea; species Picea mariana. The sequence goes on along the minus strand of JASDQU010102586.1, from coordinate 4,807 downwards.
GCACCAACTTCTATAAAATTTCAAAGCCTTACCGTAACACCCCCAACGCCCTTCCTGATAGGGACTTTTGAGGCCTTATTTTCAAAATATTCACCCCTGATGTGAGGGCCTTTCAAAGCCTTACGAAAAGTATTCACCCTCATTCAACACCAAAATCTCTAGAAGGATGTCCAAAACCCAACGACCCTATGAGAAAGGTGAGCCAAGGTGTCCCTCTCAAAAACCAGATTATGCATGCAATCAATTGCATGCCCCACACCATACCATGATAGGTAATTCTCAACACTTTTCTATCACAGATATCACAACCATACCAAATCAAACAAAACTAGAATATAATGTAACCTTGACTTCATTGCAGCTCAAAGCAAAAATGGCTCTTACTAAGCATGGTCAAGCATCGTTAGCATCTACTCAATGGTAAAATGGGGTCATAAATACAAATTGCTTTGTGTGATTGCACAAAATTATAATACACATATGGGGAGAGTACAAAATGTTTTACCTGAATTTCATCTTACAGGAAGATATATTGAGACTAGAAAGGAATTTAGAAACCAATAATTGAGTTTGTGGAGTGAGTTACCTGATTCTATGATTTTGGTGAAAAATAAGGTTGTTGGTAAGTCAACTGCAATATTTTGTAGACAGATCAAATAGATTTACGACTCTTTAATATACACCAAATAAAAGGAGGTGAAGCTTATTGAACCTAGAAAATAACGTAGATGTTCCCTTGTGACCCAATTCTGCCCTAGTATACTTATTGATGTTTCATCATCGGGTAGACATTCTCCTAGATTGGTCATGCTTATTTGACCAAGGGAGGATGATGCATTCACTCATGGGGCCATGCTAATTTTTCTAGTGGAAAATGGCCCAAAATGTTGATGTTTCTCCAAATAGCAACATCAAGCAAACATTCTCCCAAATTGGTCATGTTGATTTGACCAAGGGAGAATAATACATTCACTCATGGGGCCATGCTTATTTGGCTAGTGGTGAATGGCCCAAGTGTATTATTTATCCTATTAGTCATGTTGATTTGGAGAGGAGTGATTAAGACTCGAGATTCTCTCACATTGCCTGCTCTAGGAAGGAGTGGTCTATTTTTTATAGGGAAGGTTTGACTTGTTTACAAGTCTAGTCTAATGTTGAATATGTAGGCCCAAGAGACCCCTTGTGATGAGGGGCTTCTCGGTGAATCTACTCAACATTAGATCCCTTTATTAATTATATGTGCATTGTGCATGTGAGGAGATGACATATCAACAAGGCTCATGGACAAATTTTCTAGTAAAGAAGACATGCAAAGAAGAGAAAACAAACCATTGAAGAAACCCCACAAAGAAATTAAAGAAGATATTGAAGACAAAAGAAGAATTCAACCCCACAAGGAAATTAAAGGTGACTCAATTACTATAAATAAGAGGATTGATAATTTTATTTTCACATCATCACGCAACTCTTCTCATCAAGTGTGCATTAGTGAGTTGCAGTTGCCAGTTGTCTGTGGTTCGTTATTTTTGGAGGGTTCACTATCTTTTGGTGGTCCTCTATTTCTTGAGGGTTCTTCCTCATGCTAGGGAGAACTTGTGCTAGGGTTTCTTCATTTTATGGTGATGTACTTTATGGCTTGAATTCTTCTTAAGAAAAATTGTTGGGTTTTCTCCCAAGGTTGGGTTTCCCATGATAAAATCTTGTGTCTACTGTGCATGGATATCTTTCTATGGTTCTTTTGTTTCCGTTGCAGTTTATTTTGGTTGATATTTTGGGTGTGTAATTATTCTATGATAACAGTGGAATAAAACTGTGTTTGAAATCATAAGGAAATAATTATTATATATGGAAATAGAAAAATTCAACATGGTTTCAGAGCTTTGTTGAAATTTGTCGCTACACCGTCTCAGACCTTAACTTTCTCTAAAGGTCGTTGGGAATTTATTGGACAAATTTGGGACTAATGTTTTCTACATATCAAATCACCCTGACCTAGTGCATCTACTAGTGCTCTCAGATTGACATTTGGTCAGAGTTAAAATTTTAGGGTTTTTCAGGCTTGTTGACATTCTTCAGGCTGTTCTTGTTTTTTGGATCTTGTTCTGAGCAGGTTACCATGGGGGAATGATTAGTCACAACACTAGAAAAGTCTTATTATTGTATTTTTTTTTTGGATCTTGTTCCGAGTAGGTTACCGTGGAAGAGTGATTATTCACAACAATAAAAAAGTGTTGTTCTCGTCTTTTGTTTTGGATCTTGTTTCGGGTAGGTTACCGTGGAGGAATAAGAGGTTTGAGATGAAATTTTCTATCCATGAAAAGAGGAAATTAAGCCTCCGATTTATATGATTTCTTATGTGTTTGGGTTGGGACCTTGATGGAGTATTCCTACTAAGGTCGTAGACCTGCCTTACACCTTGAGGAGATAACAGGTCTAAGGAGTAGACCTTGGACAAACATATTGTTGATTAAGGAAGAACCTACTCTCTATCTTAACATTAGAGGATAAAAGTTTCATTTGTGGATGGTTAGGTTTTTGTATGGCCTAAGAGCTCAAGCATAGGCACAACATGAGTAATTGGTGTTAGAGAGGAATTGTTTTACATATTATCAGGATTCCCATCCCAAGCATTGGTATTCCATATCTCCAGGTAGAGCATGAGAGTGTTTGCAAGGGATGTAAATTTGGAAAGAATACCAAGGGACCTTATCCAAACAGTGATAGTATATCCAAAGGGATCTTGGATCTAGTGCATTCATATGTATGTATACTAATGACAATATCATCCTTGGGTGGCTTCTTGTACTATGTGACATTCATTGATGATTTCTCCCAGCAGACATGGATCTACTTCATGAAGACAAAGGATGAAGCCTTCAATAGGTTAAAGGATTTCGAGGATCATATAAGGAACTTGACGGGGAAGAAGATCAAGGTTTTAAATATAGACAATGGAGGAAAGTATACTTCCATTGACGATTTCTACAAGGAAGCAGGGATCAAGAGGGAGTTGATAGTTCCTTACAACCCTCAGCAGAATGGTGTTGCAGAAAGAAAGAACAAGTCTATTGTGGAGGCTTTCAAGAAAATGATTCATGATCATAATCAATCCATGTTTTTATGGGAAGAGTCATCCAACACAACAATTTATGTTCTAAACATGACTCCTCATTGGATATTGGGAGATATGACTCATCAGGAGGCATTCACTTGAGTGAAGGTAGAGGCTATCCATTTGAGGATCTTTGGTTATAAAGTATACATCCATGTTCCCAAGGAGAAGAGGATGAAGTTAGAACCTTCTAGAAATAAGGGTACTTTTTTGGGATATAGCGAGACTTCGAAGGCCTACTAGATATACATTCCAAGACAATGCCAGATTGAGGTCAATCGCGATGTAAATTTTGATGAAGAGGTAGCATTCATGAGGTCTAGAGAGTCTCATATGGATATTGATAGTGAGGATAAGGAGGCTCTGAAGGATGAGAGTACATATTCCTCCAATATAGATGTTCATCCTTTATACTATTAGGAGGAGTCAGTAAAGCCAATAGAACCAGTGGATCTACCTAGAGATGTTGCAATAAATAAGAAGAGGCCAACATGGATTCGTGACACCTTGCATGATGAAAATAAGCATGCAGCTCCCAGTGGTACCTTCAAGGAGAGAAAACGACCTCATAGGTTCTTGAGTTATATGGCATTGATGAGTCACATCATTAATTCTGAACCTTCCAGTTATGTTGGTTTGGAAGGATACCATGATAGAAGAGTATCAGTCCAACATGAAGAATGATGTGTGGGAGATAGTTTTGAGACCAGAGGGGACGTCAATGGTGACTTCCAAGTGGATTTATAAGATCAAGCATGTAGTAGATGGCAGCAGGGAGAAGTACAAAGCGAGGTTTACGGTGAGAGGATTCTCTCAGAAAGAGGGAGTGGACTATGATGATACCTTGCTCCATTCACCAAGTCCAATTCCATCATGACTATTATTTCTCTTTATTTGGTCATGGGTTGGAGATTACATCAGATGGATGTAAAGACTGTGTTTCTCAATAGTGTGATTGAGGAAGAAGTGTGCATAGAGAAACCTCAAGGATTTGTGATACATGGTGTTATAACCCTATAATTTATAGGATCAACTGGTGACTGAAATGTTGCCTCTTTAAATGTTTTTGTGTGTCAAATGATTTTTCATTCTACAAATAATTTGAGAGAAAAGAAAAACAAAAACAAAAGAAAAAGAAAGAAGAAAAAAGGAAAAAAAAAGAATAAAAGAGGGCATAAAAGAAATTCAATAGAGCCCCATGCAATAACATGATTTGGTCCATACCTTTCAAGCATGGCCAAATTCTTTAAATGGATGTTGATAGTAGTAGTGAATAAGCTTGGATAAACTATTTAATCTTAGCCAAGTGATTTAGGTTAGATAGTGAATAAATATGACAAAACTGCCTAATATTGGTCAGATAGCCCCAGGATAGAGTAATTTCTTAGTCCAACAGTTTAATCTGGGCTAATTGTCATAGATAATTAGGTTATAACATAGGGTACTTTGCTTTATTTCAATAAAACCAACCCGATGATCAATGTTGAACCATGTCTTTGAGGTTTAAAGGGTTTGATGTCTAACCCCTTGGTGATAGAAACATGGAAAAGCTCAGGAAAAACCCACAATATTCACTGATCCTAAGTTTTCCGGAGCACATATGCCTTTGCACTCACAATTAAGCACAATGCATAGATGAATGGCATGAGAGAAAGCGCCCAGATCTACGGTCAACAGGTTTTTTCGGACCCCCCC
>JASDQU010102585.1:387356-406597 GCA_032191745.1 Picea mariana | reverse complement strand
TGTCATAAGTCCACTTATTAAATTTCCTTTTTAAATTGCAACATATATTATAAAATGGGACCCAAAGACAATGTAAACCACCAACCATTAGACCAAGGTGAGGAAAACCCCAACCCACCACAACCACCCAACATAAACACTCAAATTGATGAGGGGTTGGCCACATTAAGAACACTTGTAAATCAATTAAGGGGCACGAGAGAACCAAGCAGAGATTCCTTGGCCACTTGATTGGACGTCATTGTGAGGTCCATTTCAAGTGCCCAAGGGAAATTGACTTATATTCTGAATATAGGGCAAGAATGTTTGACTATTACAACACTGGATTGGATAGAAATCAAGTTGGAGACTTGGGTATATCAAAACAACAACTGATGTCTATTTTTATTTATCCTCAATCTATACAACATCCACCTGTGACCAAGAAACACATTTGTATTGACTGGTGCGTCCACCCATAAATTAGTGAAAATGGATGGATAGGTGGTACATGGTATTTGATAAACCTCCCTGCAATAACAAGGCGTTTCCTTTATATTTTTGCAAAAATTATGGGTTGAATTTGTTTTGGGTCAGCATGTCAACTACTTCAACATAGGAGACCTCCAGGGGGTGGGTCGAGGGTCTTCATAGTACCGAGAGCATGCTAGGTGTGATCCCATGTTAGGGCCTCATCCCCCTAGGCGAAGGCCTGACCCCCCTTTCCAATATCGTCTTATTGCAGAGAGATTGCAGTAGGTACAAGTCGTTATATCATCATTTAATCAAATCTTAGTGCAACATTGTAACACACCGAACCCCTAAATGCTCTTTTAAGGGGTGGGGAGTCATAATTTAGTTTTCCTTAACTATCCCAAATCCTAATTTTGGGATTTCTATCACATCCTTCTCGTCCAGAACTCTCCAACCACTGCCTCCACACTCAAATCCGAGCTCCGGACTCGCAGATATGCCCTTCCCAAGTTCTTTCATCTTTTATTGGTCAAAGGCCATGTGGCACCCACATGGATCCACCTCACACGTATTGTCTCCAAGTTCCTTCATCCACGGTGGGAGCCCATCCACCATCCAATCCCACGGCTGGACTCAATCTTCGTCTAACACGGAGGCATCTAATATGCAAGCCAGCAGGGAATTTGGCACTTCGACGCTTCAGAACTTCGACGTTGAACGCCTCTTTACTATCTACACACGAGACCTCTCGAAGTTTCGTAATATTTCCACGTGGATCTAACCTTTGGGCCCTTTGGTCTTTCTATAATGCTACACCCCAAATCCTCCAGAGTCCTGAAGTCCTGGACTCCCTGAGTTCTGGTCACTTCACCAACCACTTTGGCTAGGTGGGCACGTAATAGGGGCTGACAGATAGAAGGAGATAGGGGTGACACGTGTCACGTATCAATGGTTATATAGGGTATGTGATACACACGAATCCAGATGACACATGGCACGTCAAACTTGGGTCCATGTCACCCTGGGTGACGTCACTACGCCACGTCAATCTAGATTGATCGTCTTTCATGCCCCTCGATCTCGCGGCCAAGGATGTCCACGTAACCCTTGGATCAATGGCCTCCGATACTTCATAACTTTGACGTTCGAGGTTTCATGGTGTACATTTCTCCTTTCTCCTAGAGTTGGTCAACGTCGGGTTGACCACAACCCAGATCTAATGGTCTGAGGGTGTCCACATAGCCTTAGAGATCTACAGCTCGTAACTTCCACTTAAGGGTCCCTTGGGTCCCGTTGTTGGGCCACTCCTAGAGGGACACCTTTCGTCCCAAAACACTCTGGTAATAATGTGTGACACCTGCCTCAGGTCACTGACGTCCCCTTACCATACCACAAGGTCGTCACACCTGGAAACATCGTCACTTGACACGTGGGCCCCCACATGCTATCAACGTGATACATGTGTCCCCACGATCGAACGATTGAGAGGGATGCCTAAGGATCCTTATATCCAAAGTCCACATTACTTTGCAACTCCATCCTTCGGGGGTTTTGGCTCTACTGCCACTCCATTCTCCTGAAGCAGGACTTCGTCGAAGTACCACGTACGGGTCCCTCCTCCTGAATGATCGGACGATAGATGGGGTTCCTAACGATCTCCCCAAATCTACGACTCTCCTTTACTTCGTAACTGCTGTGTTTTGGGAGTTTGATGCTATGGCATCTCCCTTCTCGTGAAGGGGAACTTTGTCGAAGTCATCTCAGTGTAGATCCAACGGCTGAGGGGAACCCCAAACATTCTCGATCGGTGGCTTGCTCTACTTCACAATGGGGAGTTGGATCCCAGTTTAGTCGGTAAGACAGGTTCATCTAAACACTAGGGTAATCCCCCAATGTCGATCAACCTTACAAGAAACCGTGACTCTCGGTCACCTTCGAGCGGTTTGTGACTATTAGGTCCGACAATACTCTAAAGTCCCGAACTTCTGGATCTCCGAAGCTAGAAGAACTTAGCTCCTTTAGGCTTAGCATGGGGTTCCTATGCCTTGGTCACATGGGTCCTTCTAACTCTCGTGAGTTAAACAAAACTTCCTCATCGTGGATTTGCTAAGGACTTGGCATAATATCCCAGTCACATAGTAAGGAGTATGAAGAAGATATCATCTTCAGACGGACAAGGCCAGATTGACGCAATACTTTATATCTCGGTCATCCTACGGGTTTACATCCCATGACACCTCGAGGCTAATTTGGGGCATATAAAAGATCAATCAGAAGCATAAGTTCACAGAGATATAAATGCATACACATAACTTGATCGTTCAATACAGAAACCATTCTTAGATGTATAAATACATGCATCCATCCATTATTCCATTTCAATGCATAGAGTATGAAAACACTTATTAGAACCAGACGACGTGATGCAACTGTTGAAAGGGGTGCATGTTTCCACCCAAACATAGGCTCAGTCACTCCTAACTGATTTACCACTGGCCACCCCCGAGCTAGACCACGATGCTTTGAGATAAAATCCTTTCTTCTGGCTCAACGATAGTTAGGGTCAGAGGTTACTCTCCTCCTCCCACAGGATCTTGGAAACGGGTTTTCTCTATACCAAGCAAGGGGGTCTGCCTGAGTACTTCCTCAGTCACTCACCAACCTCATTTATCAGCTTGTATCATAACCCTTCTAGCCACTTCATGTGACCAGAACATGTTTGTTTCCCAGTTCTTCCTTGAACATGAGATCTTAGTCTCTCTTCTCTGCTTCTCTTCGCAGGTCTTCCTCTGCCCACCACGCCTTCCTTTCTTTCCTTCCTCAACAAGATTATGTGTGGCCCAAATTCCCAGTCTGTGGTCAGGTATGAAAGCCTTACAGATGGGCGCTCTGCCCCATCCCCTCATTAACTCTTGAGGAGGTCTTCCCACCTACCATCTTGACTGTAATTCATTCTTGGGTCAGAGGAATGTTCTGGTCCCGAGCAATTAAATCTAGCAAGGTACTAGTTTGGTTGGGGTTATCTCAACCATTTCTAGTTCCCCTCACCATCTCTTTCATAGAAAACCCTCCTTTCAGTAGTTATGCAACACTTATCCATTTTCTCTTAGTAACATAAATTACATTCATTAACCTTTTATACAAAGGTTCATCAAATCAAACATTCACACATATCAAGTTTTCCATAGTCTCTTGGCCAATATAGTTATATTTACAAACTAGGGGAAACATGGGTGTTACAATTCCCTCCCTCTTAAAGGAACACCGTCCTCGATGGTCTATCTGTCAATGTTCTATATATATACAGAAGTAAACAAAATGGTTATGCATGTCTCATGGCATCCTCTATTTCCTGTGTAGCCTCATCTGGTCCAAAGTGTTTCCATTGCACCTTGACCTATGCAATGGTTCAGTTCCCGAGTGAGGTTTCCTTCCTGTCTAGTATGCATTGAGGTTCTGGCAGGAATTCTCCCTCCGGCTCCACCCGAATCACATACCAATCAATTATTAGATGAGAATCATGTACATATTTCTTCAATAATGAAACATGGAAAACATTATGTTCCTTCATTGTGGGAGGGAGTGCTAGCCTATAGGCTACATGTCTCACTCTATATAAGATTTCAAAGGGTCCACAATACCGGGGTGCCAGCTTGGCACAAGCTCCCATTCTCAGGGAACTCTCCATGGGTCTAATTCTAAGATAGACATGGTCTCCTGTCTTGAACTCTCTGGGATTTCTCTTTCTGTCGGCGTAATTCTTCTGTCTATCCTGAGCAGTTTTCAGATTTTGCTTAATCTGAATCACTTGTTGTTCCATTTCTTTCGGCATGTCAGGTCCAATTGTAATTCTATCCACTGGATTACTCCAGCTGATTGGAATATTGCATTGTCTACCATAGAGGGCTTCAAAAGGGCTCATCTTCAATGACTCTTGATAACTGTTGTTGTAAGCAAATTCTACCAATGGCAGGTAGTCTTCCCACTTCTTAGGCTGATGCATTCTAACATGTCTTCTAATATTTGGTTCACTCTTTCTAGTTGTCCATCCGTTTGAGGGTGATAGGTTGTGCTAAACAACAATTTATTCTCAAAACCATCCATTAAGGATTTCCAAAATCTTGAAGTAAATTGTGTGTCTCTGTCAGATATAATCTCCCTGGGCATGCCATGCAGTCTAAATATCTCCTTCATGAAGATGTTGGCAATATCTATTGCCTTTCAAGTTGACTTGGTCAGAATGAAGTGAGCTAACTTGCTCAATTTGTCCACCACTACCATGATGACATCATTCAGTTTGGACGATTTTGGTAATCCGGTGATGAAATCCATGGAGATGGATTCCCATTTCCATTTTGGAATTGGTAGAGGCTGTAAAAACCCTGCTGGGTGTTGGTGTTCTGCCTTAACTTGCTAGCATTCTAGACACTTATCTAGATAGTCAGCTATGTCTGTTTTCAATCCAGGCCAATATAATTGTTTCCTAGTGGCCATGATCATTTTCTGATAACCTGGATGACCAGTATATGGTCTCTTGTGTAGTTCATCCATTATGAACCTATTCAAGTCGTCACAACTTGGAATATAAATTTTTTTCTGTAAGCCAATAAGCCTTCATCAAGCATCTGATAGCCTTCATACTTTATCCATGTGGGATCTTGCTTTAGGTATGACGTCACGGTCTTGAAAAATGCATATGTTTCTTAGGCATTCCTGACTCTCTCCCTGACATTTGTTTCACAGGTGCTCACCGCTGCTAGGTGGATCATTTTCACACTTCTGCTAAGGGCATCAGCCACCCTATTTTCCTTTCCTTTGATGTGTTTGATTTCGAAATCAAACTCACTAAGGAGAGCCATCCACCTAGCTTTTCTAGCATTGAGTTTTGGTTGATCAAACAGGTGCCTTAACCCACAATGGTCTGTCATAAGTACAAATCTCCTACCCAGGAGGTAATGCCTCCACATTTTTAAAGCATGCACTATGGAAGCCAACTCTAGATCACGGGTCACAAAATTGATTTCATGATCATTCAATTTTATGGATTCGTAGAAAATTACATGCCCTTTTTGAAAAAGGAGTCCCCTGAGTCCTTCCTTATAGGCATTTGTACACACGAGGAAGTCATCATCAGGGTCTACGATATTTAGTACGGGTGCATGGGTTAGAAGGTATTTCAGTTCTTGAAATATTTCATAACATTCTAATGTCCAAGTGAATTTAAACCTCTTTTTCTGAAGGGCAGTGATTGGACAACCAATCTTGGAAAATCCTTTTATGAAATTTCTATAGTATCCTGCTAAGCCCATAAAGGACCTGATATCATATACATCCTTTGGGGTACGCCATTCCATGATAGATCTGATCTTGTCAGGGTCTACTACCACTCCTTGTTTAGAAATAACATGGCCTAAGTAATGTACTTGCTTCTGGAAAAAGTCACACTTGCTAAACTTAGTGTAGAGATGATGTTCTCTTAGTACTTGAAGCACTAATTTAAGATGTTCTTCATGCTCCTCTCTATTCTTGGATTATATTAGGATATCATCAATGAAAACCAATACAAATTTGTCTAGGAATTTGCTGAGTACATTATTCATCAAGCACATAAAAGTGGCGGGGGAATTGGTTAATCCAAATGGCACCACCACAACTTCATAGTGACCACATCTTGTCCCGAAATCTGTTTTGTGGATGTATCCATCCTTGATTTGGACTTGATGGTATCCATACCTTAAGTCAATCTTCGAGAAAATGGAAGCACCCATTAATTGGTCAAACAAGTCATCGATTATTGGTAAGGGATACTTGTTCTTTATGGTTGTCTTATTGAGTTTTCGATAGTCTATGCACAGTCGGAGTGTGCCATATTTCTTTTTCACAAAAAAAGGCGGGTGCTCCCCATGTAGACATGCTAGTTCAATGTAGCCTTTGTCCATCATCTCCTTTAGCTGTAACTTGAGCTCAACTATCTCTAGTGTACTCATCCTATAGGTCATTCTAGACACTAGCACTGCTCCTGGTGCAAGTTCTATGGAGAAGTCAATGTCTCTTCTCGGAGGTAGACCTGATACCTCTTCTGGAAACACGTCTTTATACTCTCTTAATATGGGGTGGTCCTCTAGGTTTGGTTTTTCATCCTCAACATATTCCAACACCTATATTGCATATATAGGACATCCCTTCCTGCAATACTTTTTCATTTGAAGGGTTGATATTCGTCTCACTGAGATAGGCCTCTGAATCCCTCGAAGGGTTATTTTTCTTCCTTCTTCATTTTCACACTCCAAATTTTTATGGTAACAGTCCAACTTGGTTTTATAAGTGGCTAACCAGTCCATACCAACCAACAGGTCATAAGATCCTAGGGGAAGTATGTTAAGGGTCTCTTGGGTGGTAAATCCATCCATAATGAATTGGAAAGCTGGTATAACCTTTACTACTTTTCTTTTGGTTCCAGTGGCTAGTTGTACCAAGCATGGATTAACATGTTTAACTGGTTGCAGTTTACAATTATCAACAGACTGAGGGGCCACATAACTCAAATTAAAACCATGGTCAATTAAAATAGAAACTAGACGATTGGAAATCATACCTTCCATCTCCACCACTGAGGCTTAGTGGCTAGCTTGGTTATTATCCAAGTCTCCATAAATCCGTGGCATGCTCCAAGTCACATCATTGACTATGGTAGCTTCTTGGATATTGTAGACTCTCCTACTATTCCGTTTTCTGTGTGGACAATCCCTCAGCAAATGTTCTTCTCCACAACCCCAACATTTCAAGGGTTCTTTCTTTGGGTTATCAGTCTTTCTTGCAACTGCTCCAAAAGGTTTATTTCCACTCTGGGAGGGGAAATTTTGCTGATACACACTTCTAGTAGGAAGACTCATCCTATAATCCTTCCCATATTTCTTAAATCTTGAGGACTTAAACCCCTTATTCTTGAATCTTGAACTACTCTTCTTCTTGAAGTGTTTCTCAAATTGTTTCCATGAAAAGTCATTCTCATGGATTCCTTTCACATTCCTAAGGTCTTCCCACCAAATGGAATAATTTCCTTTCAAGTTCAAGATGGCTATTCAAGCCTTCAAGTTTTTAAAGTAGTCATGGAATTTGAAGTACTTCTTTAAACTAAGCAGCCAAGCCTTTCCCTCTTCCCCTTTCTTAATCTCTCCATCAAAAGAGGGTATTTTGGATTTCTTGAACTCTTCAGGATCATGAATTTTGGAATGCTTTCGCTTCTTTCCTTTCCTTTGAGAATGTGAGATAGTTTTGCTACTATAATATCCCTCGTAGTTGTCAGTTTCTTCTCCAGAGGACTCTCCCGATGAGTGTCTCCTGCCTCTAGGTGGGGCCTTCCTCGAGGTACTCCTAGTGTGGCCACTTATGGGACCACATTTTCATATCTCAGGTGGACTTTGACTTCTCTTTGTATGTCGTTGATCCACATGATTGGTTGCGGGTCCATCCTACAGTTGCCTCTGTATATCTGATAAGCTTTGCAGCAAGACTGCCTTAATTTCCATTTGTTTTTCTTGCTCCTTTATCAACCTTTCGTTGTCGACCTTGCAACTCTGTAATTCGGCCATGAGGCTCCTTACAGTTTCAGTCATATCTGGAGGGTTTCCACCTCCCTCCTTTCATCAGATTATTCGTCTCTATGGTGGGAGCCATCCCTCACTTCATGGCGTGTCACCATCCTTTATACTTGTAATTTTCCCATGATTTACTGATTGCTTGAGTGCTGACAAAACACTTACTGTTAGCCAACAGTCTATTAATTTATGAACTACACACAGTTCATATTTCTTAAATACACACACACAATAGAAATTTGCATTCTTTTCTTCAGTAAAAGTTTAACCAAACTCTTTAGGAAAGAGGTAAGATAGGGTGTCACCCTTAAAAGTCCTTTAAATATGGTTTTTTTACGCAATTTTTCCATGAGCTCAAGTAGGCCAAGTGTATAACCATGCTCTGATACCAATTTGTAATGCACTCGACCCCTAAATTATCTTTTAAGGGGTGGGGCATCATAATTTTGTTTTCCTTAACTATGTCAAATACTAATTTCGGGATTTCTATCACATCCTTCTCATCCAGAACTCTCCAACCACTGCCTCCATACTCAAATTCGAGCTCTGGACTGGCAAATATGCCCTTCCCAAGTTCTTCCAGCTTTTATTGGTCAAAGTCCATGTGGCACCCACGTGGATCCAACTCACACATATTTTATCCAAGTTCCTTCATCCATGGTGGGAGTCCATCCACCGTACGATCCCACGACTGGACTTAATCTTCATCTTACACAGAAGCATCTAATACATAGGTCAGCAAGGAATTCGACACTTTGTCACTTTGGCGCTAAATGCCTCTTTATTGTCTATGCACGAGACCTCCCGGAGTCCTGAACTCCCAAAGTCACATAAGATTTCCACGTGGCTCTGGCCTTCGGGCCCTTTGGTCTCTCTATAATGCTAAACCCCAAAATCTTCGGAGTTCTAGTCACTTCACCAACCTCTTTATCTAGGCGGGCACGTACCAAGGGCTCACACATAGAAGGGGCTAGGGGTGACATGTGTCATATATCAATGGGTCTATAGGGTATGTGATACGCACGAATCCAGGTGACACGCGACATGTCAAACTTGGGTCCATGTCACCCTGGGTGACGTCACTATGCCATGTCACTCTGGACTCATTGTCTTTCATGCCCTTTGATCTTGCGGCCAAGGCATGTCCACGTAAAGCTTGGATCAACAACCTATGCTACTTCGTAACTTCCACATTTGGGGTTTCATGGTGTACACCTCTCCTTTCTCCCATATTTGGTCACCATCGGGCTGACCACATCCTAGATCTAAAGGTCTGAGGGTGTCCATGTAACGTCAGAGATCTATGGCTCGTAACTTCCGCTTAAGGATCCATTGGATCCCGTTGTTGGGCCACTCCTAGAGGGACACATGTCATCCAAAAACACTATGTTAAGAATGCGCGGTACCTACCTCAGGTCATCAATGTCCCCTTACCATACCACAAGGTCTTCACACCTGGAAACGTCGTCACTTGACACGTGGCCCCCCACATGCTCTCGACGTGATACACGCATCCCCATGATCGAACGGTTGAGAGGGATCCCTAAGGATCCTTAGATCCACGGTCCACATTACTTCGTGAATCCGACCTTCAGGGTTTTTGGCTCTATTGCCACTCCATTCTCCCAAAGTAGGGCTTCGCCGAAGTACCATGTATGAGTCCCTCCTCCTGAATGATCGAATGGTAGGCAGGGTTCCTAACGATCTCTCCAAATCTACGACTCTCCTTTACTTCGTAACTGCGACGTTCGGGGAGTTTGATGCTATGGCATCTCCCTTCTCCCAAAGGGGAACTTAGCCGAAGTCGTGTCGGTGTAGATCCAACGGCTTAGGGGACTCCCGAACATTCTCGATCAGTGGCTCGCGCTACTTTGCGATGGGAAGTCGGATCCTGATTTAGTCGGTAAGACAGTTTCATCTAACCACTAGGGTAACCACCCAATGCTAGTTGACCTTACAGGTAACTGTGACTCTCAGTCACCTTCGGCTGATTTGTGACTATTAGGGTTGACAATACTCCAAATTCCCAGACTTTCGGAGCTCCGAAGCCATAAGGACTTAGCTCCCTTAGGATTAGCATAGGGTTCCTAGACCTTGGTCACATGGGTCCTTCTAACTCTCACGAGTTAAACACAACTTCCTCATTGTGTATTTGCTAAGGACTTGGTAATAATATCCCGGTTTCACAGCAAGGAGTCTGAAGAAGATATCCTCTTCAGACGAACATGGCCAGATTGAAGCAATACTTTCTATCTCGGTCATCCTACATGTTTACATCCCACGACACCTTGAGGCTAAGATGGGGCATATAGACGATCAATCAGAATCATAAGTTCACAGGAAGATAAATGCATACACATAACTTGATCGTTCAATACATAAACCATTCTTAGATGTATAAATACATGCATTCATCCATTATTCCATTTCAATGCATAGAGTATGAAAACACTTATCAGAACTAGACGACATGATGTGACTACTGAAATGGGTGTTTGTTTCCATCCAACCATACGCTCAGTCACTCCTAATGTATTTACCACTGGCCACCCCCGAGATAGACCATGATGCTCTGAGATAAAATCCTTTCTTCTGGCTTAACGACAGTTAGGGATGGAGGTTACTCTCCTCCTCCCACAGGATCTTGGCAACGTGTTTTCTCTATACCAAGCAAGGAGGTTTGCCTGAGTACTTCCTCAATCACTCACCATCCTCGTTTATCAGCTTGTATCATAACCCTACTATCCACTTCCTGCAACCAGAACTCATTTGTTTCCCAGCTCTTCCTCGAAATTGAGAGATTAGTCTCTCTTCTCTGCTTCTCTTTGCAGGTATTCCTATGCCCACCATGCCTTCCTTTCTTTTCTTCCTCAGAAATATTGCGTGTGGCTCAAATTCCCAGTCCATGGTCAAGTCTGAAAGCCTTACAAATGGGTGCTCTGCCCCATCCCCTCATTAACTATTGAGGAGGTCTTCCCACCTACCATCCTGACTATAATTCATTCCTGGGTCAGAGGAATGTTCTGGTCTTGAGCAATTAAATTTAGCAAGGTACTGATTTGGTGGGGGTTATCTCAACCATTCCTAGTTCCCCTCACCATCTCTTTCATAACATCTATGGTCTATCTTGGAAAACCCCCATTTCAGTAGTTATGCAACACTTATCCATTTTCTCTGAATAACATAAATTTCATTCATTGACCTTTTATACAAAGGTTCATCAAATCAAACATTCACACATATCGAGTTTTCCATAGTCTCTTGGCCAATATAATTATATTTACAAACTGGGGGAAACAGGGGTGTTACAAACATGGCATCTTTGTTGCACTATCTTGGCAGGAGGTTCCTGCCAGTGACATTGATAGAGGGCTCGAAGCTTCACCCAGTACAACAGAGATCAGTGAGGAGAGGTCACATGGACATAGCATTCGTCCATGTGAACCTCACAGATGCTCAAGTTGCAGGAAAAAATTCTATGGGCCTATTGAGGCTAGTGGACAACAGAGCTTCATGGAGAAGGTTAGTATCTTAACCATATTTATGTTATTCATTGTTATATATTTATATAGTATTCTATGTATTTATATCGATAGTTTATTTTATGTTGTTTTGCAGTTTCTACACCCGTGTAGCATACCTTCTGTTAGTTCTAGAAGTTGCCCCTAGACTGTTGTAGGGTCAAGCCTAGCACATCTTAGTTATTTCAATGATTTTAATAAATAAGGATGTGTTTTGGGTTTTGAAAGAAGGTGGATCAGGTAAAGCGAAAGATAAAGAATAAAGGAACAAGCTAAATGCATATTAGTGAAACACCATTGGTCATGGAGTCAAGTAAACACCCTGTTGATTGAAGGCAATCAAATTGCATATCAGATAAGAAGTTTATATAAAAATGGGTAGAAGAATAGGGAATAAACAACAAGTAGAAAACCCATCAAACAAATATTCTCTTTGCAAAATGGATGAAAAGGTATTCAAAACAAAACACACAAATAGTAGGCAATCACAGCAAAATCTTTACTGCTCGAGAATCTATTATCCATGGGCAGCCATTGATTCTCAATGTCTGCAATTTTTTCAAGCAAGATGAAAAACAGAGTGTAAAACAAGGAAGATGAAACACAGAGTGTAAAAAAAGGGAAATCACAATCTGATAAAACAATTGTCATAGATCTTCAATGTCAGAAGAGATCACAAAGTAAAATTCCCTCAGGCTTACAATAACATACACTGGATGGCTATCTCATCAAATTCCTTCTCAGGCCTCACCCTCTCGGGCCTCCCCCCCTGCTTACTGTCGAAATGTTTTGGCTTTATAGTCTTACAATGATTAATTAAGATCCTTGAAGAAGGGATCGAATATCTACTAAATCTAATCTAGTTACAACAGATGATATTAGATCCTAAAGAGATGGATCTGAAAAGCCATTTGTCAAACTAAATCAAAACCGTCTTATTAAAAACTAGGAATTAAATCCTAAATGCAAGGAATAAAATCTTTATCAAAACTTGACTCGACTCTTAAACTGCCACCTAGAATTAGAAATTGATTTCCATCTCTTTGACTGTCTGCCACATGTCCTAGAAATAATCCTTTGACTAAAACGTTTACCACCTGTGACTTCCCTCCTGGAAATTCTCATCGAATTGGTATGCTGCCACCTATTTTCCACTGTAAAAACTGATAAAAGAAGCCTGGAAAACTTTCATAACCTGTACCTTCATATAAAATTTATCAAATATGCTAGAACAGAGTATCCACTTAATGTCTACATGAATGAACATTTCACTAGTGTCTATTGTTCTGTGTAAACTATTTATCTCCTTGGATTGTTTAAAACAACTGCATTTGCTCAGCTGATCTCTAGGATGTTGTTAATGATTGTTGTAACATAATTGTTGATTGCTTAACTAGGCTGCCCTACTCTGTTTCTTTCCAGGAAAAATAAATCTTCATCTTTCTACCGAGAGGCATTTTCTGTAATACATTAAAAGCTTCTCAAGGTTGTCAAGTCGAGGAGTTCCTCTTTGCATGGCACCCATGTGTATCATCATGAACTCCAAAGTTCATTATACTTTCCATCTTGCAATGCACACACTCAAATAACGTCTTGATTGTTTCTCCAAGATTGCAACCCTGTCATTCTCATCAATATTGTGGCTCAACCATGCATATATTTCTTGAAAATCATCAAAAACATAAAATCCATCATGTGTATTAGATGAAATCACAATTGATGGAGATGAATAATCTTCTGTTGCAGCCCAGACACAATGAATCACATAAAATCTTCCCATGAATACTTGGCCACAATGGTGAACAATCTGCAAAGTAGCATAGAAATCCTTCTCATCCAAGACAATTATTCGAAGACCACATAGGTCATGGATTTCATCAACTCTCTACTTATTCTTCAACATCTTCAAGTGAATGTTGTACAAGCTCTTAGGTATGCCACATAAATCATTTTAAGAAATGTTTTCCTTCTTTGGAGCTTCATCTAACTTTTGAATTGTAGACATGATAGTTGCTTCCCTAAAGCCTTCAACAAGCCTGACAGAATGCTCCTCGTGCTCCCTTGGCTTCCTCTGGCTCCCTGTAAAAGAACAAGTCAACCATGACATCCCATTTACGACCTGGGGCAATTGTTCCTCGCATCTGTAAAACCATCCTTGCCAACATCCAAAACAGACAACCAATATTGTGCTTGCCCTTGTTATTTGCAGGAATACCAACGTCAACATGTTTCATTGGAGAATCGGTGTCACAAAAAGAAATAGTGGGAATATTACTAAGGGTTGCTTCTCTACGACCTGTTGGAATGGGAAAATATCGGATCATGGCTGCAAGAATGACATCCCTAGTCATAGAAATGTTTATCAAATATGGTACTCGACAGTGTGTTGAAAAAGACGTCAATATGCCCGAGAAATATTTGTCAATCTTAATAGAAAACCACATTGTCGACGGTATTTTGCTTCTCGTAACCCTAGGTATAATGAGTGTGATCAAACTTTTGACCTCTTAATAACAATAGTAGAAAACAAAGTGGTGTTGTGGAAAGGTTTCAACTGGAAGCAATCTTTCACCTTCATGATGAATACCGATTATCGGAACAGATGGCAAAGACTTCTTGTTGGCAAGACAAAATATTTGAGAACAGATGGCAATGATTTCTGTTTGGCAAGACAAATTCTTCGAGAACAGATGGCAATGATTTCTGTTGGAAAGACAAATTTTTCCACAGCCAGGATAAATCCTCCTCGTCATGGCTTGGTGTGGTGCTAGTGCGATGTCTTTGACTTATGTGTTGTGCGTTGTGGCTAACCCATGTTGCGTTTGATGACAACAGGTGTTGGAGATTGGCTCCCGGCCAATAACTTTTGCTAAAATAATCATTAAATCTATAAAATAAAATCGAGAGCATAAAACTTGACCATATAAACCAAAATTGGTTTTATAATACCATTTTTATTTTGCCAGAAAACTGCCTTTTAATCCACAGGCAATGATCCTTACTTAATATCAGATTTAAACATATTTTACTAGTACAAAGGCCAATTTATCTCAATCAAGGCATCATAGCACTATGTCAAAGGTGTATGGAATAAGGACTTCCACCCTTCCTATAACTCCTCTCTAATGAGGCAAGTTAAAATCTCAACACTACTTCTAGCATATGCAATACCAATGCTTTGGAACAACACTTTTCGGTGCTACAGGAATAACCTCATTCCTGCAACAAGGAGAAAATTGAATATTTAGTATCTGGATACTAACACCTTCTACACTCATGAATGCATAAGTGTTTTTCTCCACCATTGATGCAGTAGTAGAGGAAACCTACTCAATCATTCTACTCCATACGTAGGTATGTGTCACATTTGATAAATTCACCATAGTGATTTATTTATTTTATGGCATCCTCTAATTTTTAATGTTCTTGTGTTTCTACAGGTTGTGGGACCAAGCGATGTCGAGAAATGTCCACCTGGGATGGACAAGTCACCTGCATCACAGGTATCATGCGTGGAGTCAAATATCATTTAATCTAAAATTTGTTGTATTTATGTTGTTGAATTTTACTATTTTGTACTATTAGTTCAGTATTATTAATATGTGTGCATGATACTGATATTTTTGCTATTTTTATTACTAGTCCAATCTCCAGGCACCTGCCCATGGATTCTAAGTTACCTTATTCCAGGCCGAGGGTTCTTCCATCACTTGTATATTCTGTCGGGCTCCATCGATACCCACCCCCAACATCTTTCTTATTCCATGCATCCTCAGTGGATGCACCCGCAATCCACCCATTTGCACCACCTCTTCCATCGCATCCATCCACATTGGATGCATCCATATGACACCCACCCCCACCACCATTTCCATATATTCCATCCACTTATACTACCATGGTAGAGGTTTCCTCGGAGCGGGTTATACAACCGAGCGATCCACTTATCACCGACTCTCCATTGAGGCTCGATATATTTGTGGTGAGATAATGTGTTGATGATAAATTTTATGTATCATGAATGGAATTGATTTTATGCATATTTTCTTAAATTTCATGATTTGATTCTTGTAATTGACGCAGAGTAGCATTGCTGAGAGATTAGGTTCATGGAGGAGGGTAACACCCTCACTATTTTTTGTACCATATGTAGTGAGGTGTCGTATGTTGAATTACAAAGTATCATTTTGTAATGTTTTTAACTCATTGTGGAAAAAACCTTATAACAATGTTTTTCCCTTTTGCATTCTTCGGAGCTACAAACCATGCCTAGGCCCAAAACCACTTGAGGTGCATCTTCGAGAAAGAGAAGAGAGATCAATTTCCACAATACTCATGAGGGTGGTGAGGGTGGCAGTGGTCAATGAGTGACCAATGACTGCCATTTTGTATCTAGGCCACCATATGGTTGTTTTTATGTTAGGGAACTTGTTGTCATTTTGTATGTTGGGCACGAGGTGCCATTTTGTAAAAAATGTACAATTTAGACGATGTTGAATATATATACATTTCATGGCATGTTTTTTATGAATTTCAAAGTGTATGAATTTTATGTGTATGGATGTATGAATTTATTTAATTTGATTAATTACTTTTTAAAGTGTTAATGAAGTCTATGTAAGTAAGAATATTTCATTTTTTCTAAATTTATTATAAATACATTCATTACACATTAACAAATCTCTTATGGTGGAAAAGATTGATAAGTGCTAAATCCATACGCAATTAATGGTTCTCATTACCTAAATTTGACAAAATACTGAAGACTCGTCCTAGTTAAGACTCTAGGAACCAATAATAACATTCATGTAGGCTAACATAATCACAATATAAATAAGAGAGTTGAAACCTCACATTACTCTATTCAAAATGAAGCATGGTTCATTATAATGGAAATCACAACATGTTACAAGAGTTTCTTAATACAAAAATCAACACATAAAATATGAGGGCACAATAAAGCCTCATATCAAATCAATATATACCTCAAATTCTCCATTAAGCTTGCCAAAATGTTCTTCAACATAGCCCAAGAGGAGAGCTCCTAAATACCCAAATTATCCACCATTTATAATGGAGAGACAGAGAACTCTTATTTATAGAGTGAATCTCTTCTCTTATACAATACAATATTATTATTTGCTAACTAAATATTATAATAATGAATTATAATATTATAATAATGAATTATTTAGATCTCTCCTCAATCCATGGTTGACCATGTTACAACATGTCAAATAAATATTATAATAATGAATTATTTAGATCTCTCCTCAATCCATGGTTGACCATGTTACAACATGTGGACATTATCCTCTCCAAAGAAATTATCCCCCATCCAAAAATAGAAGTAGTATGCTCCAAATAATGCTCATGAAGGGGACACACCACCAAAAATAGGCTTCAAGCCAATTCAAATTCCAAGTGTCCACATGGAATGTTCCCTCCAAGAATTTGTATGCATGCAACCACTCCACATTTGTGAATTCCAAGGTATCCAACTCCATGGATGAATGTGAAAGAGGCCAAGTCGATGGGGCATCCACAACAAAGTATGTGATTAACTCCTATCATTTCCTTTCCTTTCCTTTGCTTGTATTTCTTTCCTATCCTTGCCTTGCCTTTTCTTTCCTTTCTTTCCTTTTCTTTCCTTTCCTTTCCTTTCTCTTGCCTTGAGTTCCCTCACCTTGCTTTTCCTTGTCATGCCTTGTCTTACCATGCCTTTCCTTGACTTTCCATGTCATGCCTTGCCATGCTATACCATGCCTTGACTTTCCATGCCATGCCTTGCCTTTCCTTCACTTTCCATGCCATGCCTTGCCTTTCCTTCACTTTCCATGCCATGGCATTTCATGCCTTGCCATGCATTTCCTTTCCATGTCATGCATTTTCATGCATTGCCTTTCCATTCCATGCCTTGCATACGTTTCCTTTCCTTTTCTTGCCATGCCATGTCTTGCCTTACCTTGCCTTTCCATGCCTTGCCATGCCATTCCTTTCATTGCCTTTCCTTTCATTGCCATCGCATGCCATTCCTTTCCATGAATTTCCTTGGCTTACCATTCCATGACTTTCCTTGCCATGCCTTCGTTACCTCAACATTATAGTCATTTGGATATCACATAGCTCATATCCATGCATATACATTACAAATTTAAAATGAGTATCCTTATCTATATTAATGTTCAATTAAGAAATGTGTGTTTATATATATGATGCATTGCATCTATTATACATTCACAACATAATTTTGAATTAGTATCCACATACCAAAGTTCCACATTTCAATTTGCACATTTAAACAAATCACAAAATTTTCATTATCATAAACAAATAACAATAAAAATAATATCCTACAACAGATAGATAGATACATATGTATACATATCAAATGTCTATATGATTCTAACTAAACCCAACAAATACTAAGTAATGAATCACTAAGATAAGTAAAAATCAAAGTTCTAACCTTCTAAGGATAAAATACAGGTTGTTACATCTACAAATCCCTAGAACACAAATATGATCTAAAATAGACTAATCCCTCCTTGCATGTCTTTCCATGTAGTTTACCATTTTAACCTATACAACAATATATATATATATATATATATATATATTTCCATAACATTGTGCAAGGAAAAATTCAAATCAAAATTTGGATTGCAATGAAACAAGCATCCCTAGAAAAGGAACATTTCTTATCCCAAGAAATAAAAAACATTTTTTCTAGGGACATATGACTTAACTTTATATCACAAATTTCCTTTCCATCCACTGAAGTGTTATTTCCTTGCCATGCCATTCCTTTCCATGCCATGTGTTTCCTTTCCATGTCATTCCATGCCATGCCTTGCCTTGCCTTACTATTTCATGCCATGCCTTTCCATGCCATGTCTTTCCTTGCCTTGCCTTGCCTTGGCATGGCTTGCATTTTCTTTCATTTCCATGTCATTCCTTGCATTGCCTTGCCTTTCCATTCCATGGCATGCCTTGCCTTTCCATGACATGCCATATCATGCCTTGCATTGACTTGCCTTTCCATGTCATGCCATGCCTTTCCATGTCATACCTTCCCTTTCCTTTCCATGCCATGTCATACCTTGTCTTGCTTTGCCATGCCTTGCATTTCCTTGCCTTTCCATGTCATGACATGCCTTGAATTTCCTTGTCTTTCCATCTCATGACATGCAATTCCTTGCCTTTCCTTTCCATGAAATGTCATGTCATGCCATGCCTTGTCATGTCATGTCATTCATTGCCTTTCCATGCCATGACATGCCATGCCTTTCCATTCCATGTGCTACCTTTCCATGCCATGCCTTGCCATGATGTGAAATGCCATGCCATGCCTTTCCTTTCCATGCCATGCATTTACTTTCCATGCCTTGTCATTCCTTGCCTTTCCTTGTCATGCCATGTCTTGCCTTGCCTTAAATTTCCATGCCATATCTTGCCTTGACTTGCCATGGCATGCCTTGCATTTCCTTTCCTTGCATTACCTTTTCTTGTCTAACCACAATTCATCTAAAATGTACTTTCATTATGATATTCATAAAATTGATTGTTTGTAAAAATATAGTTATTTTCATTGTTAGATAGAATTTGTTTTCAAGTTAATTTAATAAAAAATAATGGCATTCATGTATCATAATTTTTTTTTCTTAAA
>JASDQU010102585.1:342272-386410 GCA_032191745.1 Picea mariana | reverse complement strand
GGGGGGGGCGGGGGGGGGGTGTGCATTCTCAAAAGGTTTATAGGTATTGGCGGGGTATAAAAGGGTCATCTAGTTGAAATAGGGGTTTATTTTATTGTAAAAATATATTGGGAGGGGGCTTCAATAAGAGGTTTTTGGGAGGTATTTATCAATATCTAGTGAAATTAGGGGTATTCTTTAATATCCCATGAACGTAGGTGCTATGTCACGAGTTCATTGAGTGAAGACCCCGTGATCAAGAATGGAATTTATTTTATGTATATTTGTTTGAATTTCATTATTTGATCCTTGTAACCGATGTAGAGTGGCATTGCTGATATATTAGGGTCGCGGAGGAGGGTAACACCCTCATGATTGTTTGTACCATATGTGGTGAGTTGTCTTATGTTGAATTACAAAGTATAATTTTGTAAGTCTTTTAATTCATTGTGGAAAATAACTTATGATAAAAAAAATTCTTTGTGTAGTCTCTGGAGTAACAAACCATGCCTAGGCCCAAAATCACTCTAGGTTCATCTTCGAGTAAGAGAAGAAAGAACAATTTCCAGGATTCTCCTGAGGGTGGTGAGGGTGGCAATGGTCGATGAGTGACCAATCACTTCCATTTTGTATCTAGGACACCATATGGTTGTTTTTATTTTATTTTAGGGCACTTGTTCCCGTTTTGTATATTGGGCACAAGGTGCCATTTTATAAAAAATGTACAATTTAGACAATGTTGAATACACACACACACACACACACATGTCATGGTATGTTTTTTATGAATCTCATTGTTTCTGCATTTTATGTGGATGAATGTATGAATTTCAAAGTGTATGAATTTTATGTGTATGAATGTATGAATTTATTTAATTTGTTTAATTACTTTTTAAAGTGTTAATGAAGTCTATCTAAGTAAGAATAGTTTGTTTTTTCTAAAGTTGTTATAAACACTTGCGTTACACATTAACGAATCTATTATGGTGGAAAATATTGCTAAGTGCTAAATCCATATGCAATTAATGGTTCTCATTACCTAAATTCGACAAAAGATTGGAGACCCATCCTAGTTAAGACTCCAGGAACCAATAATAACAATCACGTAGGCTACCATAATCACATTATAAATAAGAGAGTTGAAACCTCATATTACTCTATCCAAAATGAAGCATGGTTCATTATAATGGCAATCACAATATTTTAATGGGGCTTCCTAATACAAAATCAACACATAAAATATAAGGTCACAATAAATCCTCACATCAAATCAAAATATACCTCAAATTCTCCATTAAGCTTGTCAAAATGTTCTACAATGTAGTTGAAGAGGAAGATCCTAAACACCCAAATTCTCCACCCTTTACAATGGAGAGAGAGAACTCTTATTTATAGAGTGAGTCTCTTCTCTTATACAATAAAATAATTATTATTTGCTAAGTAACTCCATGACAAGTCAAATAAATATTATAATAATTAATTAGTTAGATCTCTCCTCAATCCATGGTTGACCATGTTACAACATGTGGACATTAGCCTCTCCAAATCAATTCGCCCTCATCCAAAATTAGTAGTAGTATGCACCAAATAATGCTCATGAATGGGACACACCACTAAAAATAGGCATCAAGCCAATTCAAATGCCAAGTGTCCACATGGAATGTTCCCTCCAAGAATGTGCATGCATGCAACCACTCCATATTTGTGAATTCCAAGGTATCCAACTCCATGTATGAATATGCAAGAGGCCAAGTGGATGGGATGTCCACAACAAAGTATGTGATCAATGTCTATCCTTGTATTTCTTTTGCTTGCCTTGCTTGCCTAGCCTTGCCTTGCCTTTTCTTACGTTGCTTGCCTAGCCTTGCCTTTCCTTTTCCTTGGCTTGTGTTCCCTTCCCTTGCCTTGCCTTGTCATGCCTTGCATTACCATGCCTTTCTTTGACTTTCGATGCCATGCATTTCCATGCTATGCCATGCCTTACCTTTCCTTCACTTTTCATGCCATTATTTTCCATGTCATGCCATGCCATGCCATGGAATTCCATTCCATGGCATGCCTTGCCTTTCCATGTCATGCCTTTCCATGCATTGACTTGAAATTCCATGCCTTTACATGTGTTTCCTTTCCTTGCATTTTTGTTCCATGTATTTCCTTTTCTTTCCTTTCCATGCCATGCCATGCCATGACATGCCTTTCCTTGCCTTGACTTGCCATGGAAGGTCTTACCTTTCCATGCCATTCCATGCCTCGGTCACCTCAAAACTATAGTCATTTGGATATCACATAGCTCATATCCATGCATACACATTACAAATTTCATATGAGAATCCTTATCTGTATTAATGTTCAATTAAAAAAAGTGTGTTTATTTACACGATGCCTTGCATCTATTATACATTCACAACATAAATTTGAACTAGTATCTACATATCAAAGTTCCACTTTTCAATTTGCACGTTTAAAAAAATCACAAAACTATCATCATCATAAATATATAACAATAAAAATAATATCCCACAACACATAAATAGATCCAAATGTATACATATCAAATGTTTATATGATTATAACTAAACCCAACAAATACTAAGAAATGAATAATTAAGATAAGTAAAAATCAAAATTGTAACCTTCTGAGGCTTAAATATAGGTTGTTACATTTACAAATCCCTAAAACACAACTATGATCTAAACTAGACCAATCCCTCCTTGAATGTCTTTCCATGTAGCTTCCCATTTTAACCTATACAAAAATCAATATATATCTTTCCATAACATTATGAAAGGAAAAATTCAAATCAAAATGTGGATTTCAATGAAACAAGCATCACAAAAAAAAGAACATTTCTTATCCCAAGAAATAAAAATCATTTTTCTATGGACATACGACTTAACTTTATATCACAAATTTCCTTTCCGTCCAATCAAGTGTTATTTCCTTGACATGCCTTTACATGACATTCCTTTCCGTCCAATCAAGTGTTATTTCCTTGCCATGTCTTTACATGACATTCCTTTCCTTTCCTTTCCTTTCCATGCCTTGCCTTGTCATGCCATGCCTTTCATTTCCTTGCCTTGTCATGCCATGTCATACCATGATTTTCCATTCCACGTCTTGCCTTGCCATGTCATTCCATGTCATGACTTGAATTGCCTTCCCTTTCAATGCCATGCCTTTACATACCATGCCATGCCTTTCCATGTCATTCCTTACCTTGTTTTTCCATGCCATGCCATGCCATGCCTTGCATTTTCTTTCCTTTCCATGTCATGCCATGCCTTGCATTTCCTTTTCTTGCCATGCCATGTCATGCCTTTACTTTCCTTGACATGTCATGTCATATCATGCCATTCCTTTCCACGCCTTTCCATGCCATGCCATGCATTTCCTTTCCTTTCCTTGACAAGCCATGCCTTTCCTTTCCTTTCCATGCCTTTCCTTGCCATGCCATGCCATGGCTTTCCTTTCCATGCCATACCTTTCATTTCCATACCTTTCCTTTCCTTGACATGCCATGTCTTTCCTTTCATTTCCTTTCCATGCCATGCTATGTCATGCCTTGCCTTGGCATGCCATGTTTTTCCTTTCCTTGAATTGGCATGCCAAGCCTTGCCTTGACTTGCCATGCCATGCCTTGCCTTGACTTGCCATGCCATGCCTTGCATTTCCTTGTGTTGCATTTCATTTCCTTGCATTTCCTTGCCTTGTCTAACCATAATTCATCTAAACAGTACTTTCATTATGATATTCATAAAACTAATTGTTTGTAAAAATATAGTTATTTTCATCGTTAGAGAGAATTTTTTTTCAAGTTAACTTGATAAAAAAATAATGGGATTCATGTATCATACCTTTTTTTTTCTTAAAAAAATTAATGCGTGTACTAAATGAACAAGTTAAATACATAAAAATTACAATCAAATGATTCATTAAGCATGAAATTCTACAACTTGTTATCCTATCTATCTTAGATAAAATACTTGCATGAGAATTTCAATGTCATAACATAAGCTCTCTTTATTCATATATCTTAGGTATCTTCATAGTTGTGAAACGTGTATTATCTTAATTAATAGGATGATCTTAGACATGTTTTGGATTGCATGAAAAAAAACATAACTTCAAGGCCTTATTTAAAATCAAAGAAATAGAAACTAATCTTTCAACTCAACAACTTTTATAACAAGATATAGCATGTAGACCTAGACCTATAACTTGCCTTTCCTTTCCATGTCTAGCTTTTCTTATCCTTTTCATGTATTGCCTTGCCTTACCTTGATGTTCCTTTCCTTGCATTGCCATACTTAGACCTAAACCTATACCTATACATTTCCTTGTCATGCCTTGTCTTGCCATGGTCTAGGTCATGGTCTATGTCATGGTATAGGTCATGGTAATGGTGTAGGTATAGGTATTCTTATAGGTATAGGTCTAGGTCATGGTTTAGGTCTAGGTCTAGGTATAGGTCTATGTCATGGTCATGGTTTAGGTCTATGTATCGTGAATGGAATTGATTTTATGTATATTTGTTTAAATTTCATGATTTGATCCTTGTAACTGACACAGGGTAGCATCACTGAGAGATTAGAGTCATGGAGGAGGGTAACACCCTCACGATTATTTGTACCATACGTGGTGAGTTTTCTTGTGTTTAATTACAAAGTATCATTTTGTAAGTATTTTAATTTATTGTGGAAAAAAACTTATAACAATGTTGTTTCTTTGTACAATCTCTAGAGCGACAAACCATGCCTAGTCCCAAAAGCACTCAAGGTGCTTCTTTGAGCAAGAGAAGAAAGATTGATTTACAAGATGCTCCTGAGGGTGGTGAGGGTGGAAATGGTGAATGCGTTACCAATGACTATCATTTTGTATTTAGGCCATCGTATGGCTATTTTTTATGTTAGGGAACATGTTGTTGTTTTGTATATTAGGAACGAGGTGCCATTTTGTAAAAAATGTACAAAATTAGATGATATATATAGTTCATGGCACGTTTTTTATGAATCTCATTGTTTCTTCATTTTATGTTGATGAATGTATAAATTTCAAAGTGTATGAATTTTATGTGTATGAATGTATGAATTTATATAATTTAATTATTTTTAAAGTGTTAATGAAGTCTATGTAAGTAATAATAGTTTGTCCTTTATAAAGTTATTATAAATACTTGTGTTACACATTAACGAATCTCTTATGGTGGAAAATATTGCTAAGTGATAAATTCATACACAATTAATGGTTCTCATTACCTAAATTTGACAAAAGATTGAAGACCCATCCTAGTTAATACTCCAAGAACCAATTATAACAATCATGTAGGCTAGCATAATCACAATATAAATAAGAGAGTTGAAGCCTCACATTACTCTATGTAAAAGGAATCATGGTTTATTATAATGGCAATCACAACATGTTACAAGGGTTTCTTAACAAAACATCAACACATAAAATATGAGGGCACAATAAAGCCTCACATCAAATCAAAATATACCTCAAATTCTCCATTAATATTGCCAAAATGTTCTACAATGTAGCACAAGAGGAGATCTCCTAAATGCCCAAATTTTCCACCCTTTACAATGGAGAGAAAGAACTCTTATTTATAGAGTGAATCTGTTCTCTTATACAATAAAATATTATTATTTTCTAACTAACTCCATGACAAGTCAAATAAATATTATAATAATGAATTAATTAGATCTCTCCTCAATCCATGGTTGAACATGTTATAACATGTGGACATTAGCCTCTCCAAAGAAATTCGCCCCCATCCAAAAATAGTAGTAGTATGCACTAAATAATGCTCATGAAGGGGACACACCACCAAAAATAGGCATCAAGAAAATTCAAATGCCAAGTTTCCACATGGAATTTTCCCTCCAAGAATGTACATGCATGCAACCACTCCACATTTGTGAATTCCAAGGTAGTCAACTCCATGGATGAATGTTCAATATGCCAAGTGGATGGGGCATCCACAACAAATTATATGATCAATTCCTAAAATTTCCTTGCCTTTCCTTTGCTTGCCTCACTTGTCTAGCCTTGCATTGCCTCTACCTTGCCTTGTGTTCCCTTACCTTTCCTTACCTTTACATGTCTTGGCTTACCATGCCTTTCCTTGACTTGTCATGCCATTCCTTGCCATGTCTTTCCTTTCCTTCACTTTCCATGCCATGACATGTGATGATTTTCCATGGCATTACTTTCCTTTCCATGTCATGCCTTTCCATGCCTTCCCTTGCCATGTCATTCCTTGCCATGTCATTCCTTTCCATGCCTTCCATTTCCATGTCATGCCTTGCCATGTCATTCCTTGCCATGTGTTTCATTTCCTTTCATTGTCATGCCACGCCTTTCCTTGCCTTTCCTTGCCATGTCGTTCCTTTCCATGCCATGCCATGACATGTCATTCCTTGCATTGCCTTGTATTGCCATGTCATTCCTTGCCTTTCCATAAATTTCCTTTCCATGCCATGCCTTTCCTTTCCTTGAATTTCCATGGCATGTATTTCTTTCCTTTACATGCCATGCCATTCCTTGGTCACCTCAAGACTATAGTCATTTGGATATCGCATAGCTCATATCCATGCATATACATTACAAATATCATATGAGAATCCTTATCTATATTAATGTTCAATTGAGAAATATGTTTTTATTTACACTATGCCTTGCATCTATTATACATTCATAACATAATTTTGAACTAGTATTCACATACCAAAGTTCCACATTTCAATTTTCATGTTTAAACAAATCACAAAACTATCATCATCATCATCATCATATAACAATAAAAATAATATCTTGCAACACATAAATAGATCTGTATGTATACATATTAAATGTCTATATGATTCTAACTAAACCCAACAAATACTAAGCAATGAATCACTAGGATAAGTAAAAATCAAAGTTCTAACATTATAAGGCTAAAATATAGGTTGTTACATTTATAAATCCCTAGAACACAACTATGATTTAAATAGCCTAATCTATTTGTGCATGTCATTCCATGTAGCTTCCCATTTTAACCTATACAAAAATAAATATATATCTTTCCATAACATTATGCAAGGAAATATTCCAATCAAAATATGGATTGCAATGAAACAAGAATGACAAATAAAGGAACATTTCTTATCCCAAGAAATAAAAAACATTTTTTCTAGGAACATGACTTAACTTTATATCACAAATTTCCTTTCTATCCAATGAAGTGTTATTTCCTTGTCATGTCATGCCATGTCATTCCATGCCATGCCTTTCCTTTCCATACCATGCCATGCCTTTCCATGCCATGAATTTCCTTTCCATGCCTTTCCATGAAATGCCTTGAATTTCATTGCCACGCCATGCCATGCCATACTATTCCATGCCATGTCATGCCTTTCCATGCCATTCTATGCCTTTCCTTTTCTTGCCTTGTCAATTCATGTCTTGCCATGCCATGCCATGTCTTTCCATGCCATGCCTTCCAATGCCTTGCCTTCCCATGCCATGCCTTTCCTTCCCATGTCATGCCATGTCTTTCCTTACCATGCCATGCCTTGTCTTTCCATGCCATGACTTGCCTTGCCATACCATGCCTTGTCATGCCTTTCCTTTACATTCCATGCCATGCTTTTCCTTTCCATGCCTTGCCTTGCCATTCCATGCCATGCCATGCCTTGTATTTCCATGTCGTTCCTTGCCTTGCCATGCCATGTCATGCCTTTCCATACCATGTCATGCCTTTCCATGCCATGCCTTGCAATGCCATGTGATGGGTAAATTATATACTTTATTTCCCTTGATTAAATTATCAACCAAGGAAAGTAAACTTTGAGTTGTAACACAATATGAGTCAAGATATAATCGGAGCTAACTTTTTATGTATTCCTACCACTATATTCTATGAATACATCGTAGTACCAGAATGAGGTATGGAAAGTGAATTGAACAAGAAAAAGAGAGTAATCTATCTTAGGGATCATCACTATGCTTTCAACTTGAAATTCTATTTTTAAAATATGATGTAAAAGACTACAAGCAAACAAGATCTATCTAAGATGTAGAGCTACTTATAAAAATAAATCTATGAGTATGTAATGAGAATAAGTTATCTTTTCCAGAAACAATTATTTTAAGTGGATTCTATTCTAAAATGGATTTTAAGATTAAACTAAGAAATCATCACTACTTCTGCATGAAGGGAAATAAGAAACACCATCTAGTTTTCAAACTAATCTTATTGAAGAAGATAAGTATTATTATTTAGTTTACACTATTCTCCAAGAATAAGGAAAACAACATCATCTATCTATGTCTACAATGGTGAATTATATCACGATGAAATATAAATAGGATGGCTAATTCAAATGGAATGAATTCAACATTGAATTCTAAAGAAAAATGTAAAGTGGAAACAAAACAATCTATTGAAAATTTTTCCATTCAAGGAATATCAATATGATGCACACATGTTCTTGTAACCAATTATACCTATATACCTATGAATTAATCACTCAAAAAGGACTTAGAATCAGAAATTATACTGTCATACTTAAACTGAAAATGTGTTCACAAAGATATGATGATTACACAGTCCTGCGGGGGTTAGCTTAAGATATTCACAATACAAGTTGAATGGGCTATGAACAGTCTCTTAATAAATATGCATAATCCTTTAAGTGATCAACCTACATATGATATGTACACACTTTCAAACACAGCAACAGTAAGTAAAAGAGATTATATACAATTGTGACACAATTAGAAAGACATATGTGATTGAAGAGTAGCTTGAATGAGTAACCTGCAAGAAAGAAGATCTATATATCTTAATTTAAATACACAGTAAGTTAAAAACGCACAAACTACGGGTATGACCCCCAAGTAGCCATGGTACTCCTGCTCATGAAACAATCACACTTTTCAATACATAAACTTGGATTATATTAAAATCATAAATGTTTGTAACAGTAGAAAGCTCTCAACAGTATAACAATTATCTCATCATAGACATCCCCCTCATCTTTTGTGGTTTCAGGTATATATAGAGTTTCATTACAATGGAGAGGTCGACCACTAAAAGCGTCGACACTCTTCAAAAATAGAAATCGTTAATCTCCATTAATGGACAATAACAGATAGAATCTTATTAAGTTCAGAAGCTCGAATATAGGGGCGAACTCCAACTTCTTAAATCGAGGTATGAGAGAAACCATAGCAGGAGGATGCTAATAGAAAAAAAAAAACCATGTTTTTCATTCTCCAGAAAAAGCCCACAAATATGCCAACTAACGGCCCTGTTGCGCTCTGAGTTCCATATTAAGCATCAGATGAAGATCTAGATTTGACTAATATAAATTTGGGCTACTAGATGAAGGACCAGATCACACCTTTGACCTGTTTAACAAAAGAACAAGGTGTCAAATGTTTATACCCCTTTAATCACATTTAAATTTATCATTAAACTATCAAAATGAATACAAAATGTACCTCATTTGTATCCCATAGAGAAATGATGAAAGGAATCTAATAACAATCTCAAAAAGGATAATGGATATACGAAATGCATGTTTTTAATATACAAAAAGAGGCTTGGAACATGTAAAAAGTAGGAAAAATATGGAGTCATCATCTCCCCCACTCCTGAGTATTTGTAGATCCCTCTGTAATGAAAAATGGGATTGCCAAAATGTAATTATACCCCTACGGCAGTGACCTGTATTTGAAGGAGAAGATGAATTAGCCTATGGGTGTAGTTCCCTCACGTTTTGAATATTTCTGTGTGTATTTCCTCTGATGCTTCAATTTCATTTTCAAGGTGTGATTGGAGGCAGTCATATCGTCAACTAGTCCCTGCAAAGAATTAACCATGGACTGCAGGACAACATTATCATGTTGAAGATGAGGATCCAATGTTTCATATCCTTGAAGGCGTTGGGTCAGTTGAGCATTCTCTTGTTGTAATTGTTCAATAATTGAAGGTTGAGCAGATTTCAAAGTAGAGGATAGCAAGGGCTCAATGTTCGATGTGGATAGAATGTCACACTTTGTAGAAGATATACAAATTTTATGAGAAGGTGTGACAATGGTCTCTACAGGAAGTTTAGGCATAATAGGATTAGAATCGATCTCCTTAGCAGGCTTAGAGTCTCCTATAGAACTCTCTTTAAAAATTTTATGAAGACTCTTGTGATCAGAGCGTGAAGAGGACAATTGGATGGGATCATAGGTATTTGGAAGCTTAT
This sequence comes from Picea mariana, assembly GCA_032191745.1. NCBI lineage: Eukaryota > Viridiplantae > Streptophyta > Pinopsida > Pinales > Pinaceae > Picea > Picea mariana. The sequence continues at coordinate 376,183 of JASDQU010102585.1, read as the reverse complement.
TACCAAACTTACCAACCATACTTCGGGTGCACATGCTAGATGGTTGAGTTTTAAACCTATTGGAACCATGCTTCTTTGTAGGAATTGGAGGGAAAATACGTTGAAAAGAACCTTGCATCCTTTGCTACTTAGAATTAGTAGAAGTTGAAGATGGTTGAGGAGTAATGATAGGTATGTCATCCTATGGAGTGAAAATATAATTTTTAGGCTTCTTAGCTATTGAAGGGATGGAAATTGTTTGAGGGTTTTTAGACTTAATAGGATGAGGGTGAGATTGAATTTCAATCAAAAAATTAATTGATCTCTTGACTGCTCTGATTATCAAATGAGGGTTTAAGAATTGGTAAAGAAAATCATCCCAAGTTCTATTCTGCTTTTTCAATTCTAAGACAACAAGTAACTTGATAATACCATGGTGAAATAAGCTATGTCTAGGGTTTTCCATGTTCTTATGAACTTGAGAAGACATCTTCTCAAGGCTCTTCAAAAATAAAAATGGAAAGTTCATAGGTTTATCAAAATGGAAATGAGCCAACAAGCGAAAGTGGCAGGTCTTGAAAGTAGAATGCTTACCCTTTCAAGTGATTAACCTGGTGATGATGACTAGAGGGTTAAGTAACTCATCTCTAATACATCCCTTCAAATAACCCTTAGCCCCAGAAACATTCTGATACTCTGGTTTAAAAACGTGATCATATGTATGGCGTGGTAGCTTGTAGTTCTTAAACCACCGGTCTCCAAGTCGCGGGATCTTTTTGGCAATAACAATGGACTCTTTAGACACAGGAAAGGTAAGTGACCCAAAATGAGTCGTCTTACCATCGAAACCGAGGGATAACTGTAAAGATATACCAACATCATGCCCTTGCAAGCTTGCAAGGAATGACCCCCATCCCACGCGGAGAAAATTCTCTCTGTAAGCCATGAATTCAGGAATTTCCAACAGATCTGCGTACAAGGAGGGTTCATGGTGATTTGGCATGGAGACAAAGTAAAAGGAGAGTGAGGAAACGGGTAGAGGGAATAGAGTAAAAGGCAATTGATATATATAAATATCAGAGGAGACAGAGTACTATTTTCTTCTAAAAGAATGCGCGAATGGTATAGCAATGTCATATCATGAGTTTATTTGGAACATATGAAAGACACACGCGGTAATTCTTACACATGGTGTATGAATTTTGAATGACATCATACCCTAATATCTGACCTCCCTTAAGAATAATATCACACGAAATATTTGATCAATTTCGCGTGAAGTGTTTGATCAATGTACAAGTCAAAAGACTTAGACATTATGATCAAAATTATAATCTCATAATGGGTATGAAGGAATAGTAGATTCTTTTTACTCATTAAATGAAGATATGAAATGGTCATGACACCCTTAACGAATTCAAGTTCATAATTTTAAAAATGTAAACATGTTCTATATTGGATTTGAATGACTATACCTAAGTTCATGTTACCTGAAGCGTTGTAAATTACCTTTGTAGGTTACAAAACTTCATACAACACCTCATCCAACACTCCATCCGACACTCCATTAGGACTGAAAAATTATACAACAATAAGCATGTGTTTGCCAAGATTACCAGTATTGTAGGACTTACATCTGCCAAAGTGGATGATAGGATGGTCGTAACTAAATTATTCATCTCAGTTTCTTTTTCCATTGAGATGTAACTGCGACAAAGAATGAATTACTTTGATCAGTCTTCTTTATCGGTCATAAGCAGGGCTCAGAAACTGAAATTATGATGAAAAAAAATAGTCTTGGCATCTACACATGATCAAAGAAGTCATTAGATTACTCCAATAGTATATAATCAATCAAATAACATGCAATCATTAGCAATCAATGACATGATAGTCTGATATATTTGGTAAAAAGAAGTTTCAGGGTGTGGCCCTTTATGACATAAATCATATATCCTTTTCTCATAAGTTTTCCAAAAAAATGAATATCTTTCAACTCAAGAATCCTCTCCCCCACTCCTAAGCATAGTAACATTTTCAATCAAACATATAGGAAACTGGTCAATCCTTCCAATATCCTGATATTTATAGCTTCCGAGTGTATAGGTAAATTTCACATGTTAGCCTAGAAAAATAGTTAAGATCATGGCCCCACCTGTAAGACAAGACATATTTCATATTGTTAAAAAGAATTAGAAAAGAGGGTATTAATATCATCTTCAAGTTAGCCCCCAATGGAAAGTTAATGCATTACATTTACCTTTGCTTAACCATGCATACTTCTTTTTAGTCATGCTTACAAGTAGTGTCATACATTAGGACAAATTTAAACCAAATACTTATTATTTTTATTTATCATTTTCAATTATCATCCTCTCCAGGTAGAATGCCCCGATGCCAACAATCATGTTCAATACTTCGACAGGTTTACCTAGTCATACCATAGGCCGATACCCACTCCCAACAAGCCTGTTCAATACTCTAAAGGGTTAGCCTCTTACACCCTTTTTATGGCAGAGACTGGTCCTTATCACCACCTTTAGTATTTGTATATGAATGTTTATTTTGCAACAAGATGGGGAAGCAATTCTGAAAACCTTTTTATGGACTGGGATGGTATTTAAGTTGGAGGATGATTACTTTTATAGATTGTCCTGATGTAACAGATACTTAAGTGGGCTTAACCAATCCAAAGATATGTTATAGTTAAACATTTTAATGTGAGGTAGATGGAACCATTGGAAAATACCAAAAATATATTTGTAACCCCTACTCACCTTCTTATATTGAAGTTAAATTGATGTTTCCATGGATAACCACCATTTAGACCTTCATGCTACTCTTTTATAAAAATACTCTACTCACCCACTCAGATATATGGATGGATTGTACTAGTAGCCTATATGTTTGATGAGATCAATGTCACTTTCTTTTAGTATATTTTCTAGTGGTTGAGGGCTATGAGAAACTATTAAAAATATTCCCTGAGAACTCTAGGCTGAAAAGATACAAATCTTGTCTAAAAAAAATGAAAATGACTAATGAAGACAAACAATTTTAATCATGATAAAAGTATTCATTAATTGAATGATGCTCAATAAGATGATGAAATTCAAGCAAAGTAACATCTTCTTTTGAAGAGAAATGCTTTCCTTTTTATTTGTCTCCTTGAAGTTGTCCACTTGTTCTTCAATGAATACTTGCAAAAGTTTCTAAAACTTCTTGTCAAAAACTACACCAAAATATTTACATATGTACAACGAAAAAAAAAATATTTCAAGAACAGGGAGATGGAGAAGAAACTTCCCCATCTACCAATGCCAGTGCCTCGTCGGTTTACATGACTTGCATAAAAACTTCTTTAGAAACATGCTTATGGTATAGTTTTAGTCTATGTCCATTTACTACAAAAGCGACATGTTCATCATAAATTGTCTTTATTTTCACAACCCCATTATCAAACATGGTCACCACTTCATAAGGACCTAACCATCGAGTGGTAAATTTACCTTTAAAAATTTTAAACCTTGAATCAAACAATAGAGCCCAATCTCTAGGATGAAATTGCTTCTTTTTAATGAATTTATCATGCCATTTGCTTCATTGGTTTTTAACTAAGATCGTCCTTTGGATAGAATCCTGTCGAATTTCATCCAATTCATTCAGTTGTAAGACTCTTTGTTTTTGTGCTTCGTCTATATCTAATCCCAATTGTGCGGAAATATGAAAGGTTCTTACTTGGAATTCAATAGGTAAGAGTACTTGTTTTCCATAAGCTAGTTCAAATGGGGTATGTCCAGTGGTGTTTCTCCATGTGGTGTGATATGCCCACAAAGCCTCTGGAAGTCTATCGGCCCAATATCTATGGTGTAGTTGGACAGTTTTAGTCAATATAGTTTCCAGTACTTTGATTGTTGATTCTACTTTACCATTAGTTTGTGGGTGGTATGGAGAGGAATTACGATGTTCTATCCCATATTTTTCTGTTAATTCCTTCATCAGCTTAGAGGTAAATTGTGTACCCTGGTCTATGACAATCTCACAAGGAACACCAAAGCAGGTAAAAATATCTTCATAAATAAACTCAACGACATATTTTCCAGTAGCTCTAAACAAGGATTTTTCCTCCACCCACTTAGTGACATAATCTGTGCAATCAAGAATATAGTTCTTTTTACAAGACATTCGGGAAATTGGTCCTACGAAATCAAGGGCCCATTTCTCAACAGTTTCGATCATAACCTGGGTATGTAAAGGAATTTCATCAGTTGATGTGGCTTTCCCTATCCTCTGACAACTATCTAAACTTTTTACATATTTGGAAACATCTTTAAAAATGTTGGGCCAATAGTATCCTAAATGTAAAACCTTGTATGTCATACGTTTATCAGAAAAATGACCACCACATGGACCATCATGGAAAATTTGTAGGATAACTACTATCTCATATTCCTGGACACATCTACGAATGATAAAATCTTGTCTAGTACGGAAACGGTCATGGCAAATCTATGAGTAGTGAGGCAATGAGGCCCACCCTAGCTTCATAGGTCAACCCTAAGGTCGAGTACTCTGGAAAGGACGTCGTGTGCTGTGAGAGCGTCCCCGGCCTAGCACCTTCCATGGCTTTCCTCAAAACCCCGTTTTAAATGGAAAATACGGTGAGTTATGGTGTCCTATTAAGTCTAATTAATTTATTTTTAGGCCTATGAGCTAAATATTGCGAAGTGTGATTGAGTGCTTGTAGCTTGCTCAACAAAGGATTGCCAAAATACTGAAACTGAAAGATAAGAAGGCTGATGCCTTTAAACAATGAAGTTACGGATTTAGTTCTTAAGTTGTTCGAATTATTGCACGTAGATGTAAGAACTAAAATGCTTGTGAAACTGAGAGCTAAAAATGATGTAGGCTGAGGCCTTTAAACAAATGGATTGCAAGTTAAATTTTAGTTTCCGAAAAAGGCCTTGGGGACCCAAACCAGAATTAATGATTGAGTTCTTAGTTTATTAGATTGCATATATGAAGTGTAAGAACCGAAAGTAACTTGCGGAATTGTAAAAGATGATTACTTTATGCCTTTATGAAACTGATGTGAGCATGCACATGTGTAAGATAAAGATTAGATCAACTGAAACTTGCATGCAACGGAAAATAAAGATCTAATCTAAGCCACCACGGGCTCTAAGCTAGCATGTGTTAAGTGTGAGATCTACTCTAGATTATTTTAGCTTTAAGCATGCATGTAGAAATCATGACTAATCTAGCTAAGCTTGCAAAGTAAAGACTTAAGGAAAGGAAAGCAAGTCGCTTGGGTACAACTCCTTTGGGCTTGCATTTACAGTATTTTAGAGAGAAGAGAAAGAAGAGAAATTGTTACCACAATGAGAGGAGTTGTTTGAGGGTGTGTTGTGCATGGAATTGGGAAGCATGCCCTCTTGTCCTGGTAAGAACCTGCAAAAATCAACAAGCTATTACTTGCTGATTTGAGCTGCAACACACTCAAAAAAGTTATGAAATTTATGTTTTTAGGCAGAAATTTTGTGCATACAAAAACCAAAAAATTGTAATGATTAAGTGACCAATCTAAGCATGTTATATACCAAAAAATGAATCTGAAAGAATGAGGAAGAGGGACAGAGAATGCTAGTGAAGTGTAAGAGAAGATGAGGATACATTCGTCCTTGAAGCTATCCCAACAACTTCATAGAGGTGATCTACAAAACTTAAACCATAAGTGAGATGGAACAACAGATAATATCCTGCATGCATAGACAATACAACATAGTTTCTATTATATAAGCATGCACAAAATATATAGATGGACAAATACACTATTGCCTCACCTAGCCTAGTAAACTAATTTACTTGAGCAACTATTTACCAAAACACATAAAGATTCAGAATGATATCACCTCACAATAAGTGGCACATCCAGACTAATATTGAATGCCACAGTTTCCTCCAAAGTGGTTTCTATTTTATTAAATGGGAAGAGGTTGTAGCATCAATGCTGCTACAAGCTCTTCAAGAGCCAAGACCAGTGAAGCAATGTGAAAGTAATGAGAGAGAGAGAGGGATGGGAAGAATTCGATAGCATAACAATACTGTGAAGAATGATGTGAAATGAGGGAGTGAGGGATTTCTTAAATAGCCTTGAGAGACCAAGAAACCTCCTCTGGATATTCAACAAGTGTCACAAATCCAACTCAAGTGACAACTCAAGGAGAGGTGGCGTGAGCTTTTAGGGTAGGGGCGAATTTGGTATGTGAGGTGAGTTGTGAGGTGAGGTGGCCATCAAATGAAGGTGTATTGGGTAAGGAGGAAGGCCCATGCATACCTCAAATGGGATTTTCTTTCTTTAATTGAAATGTTTCCCTTTTGACTTGAGCTTTATCCATTTTCTCAAAGGTAAAGCGTGAGTTCCCAAAGAGGAATGCGTGGGGAAAAGAGGAAACCGTGAGAGTTAAGTTGGAGTATGGGTTGAGTGTGTTGAACACACTCCTCGATTGTATGTGATAGGTGGAGGAAGGGATAAGGAAGGTGTAGGAGAGGAAGGCCCACGCTTCCTTTAATAGTAAGTTTCCAACTCATGCGTGGGATCTCCAAACAAAACGTGAGGTGAAGCATGAGGGACGTGGAGTTTGGATGAGGGCATGTGGGAGGAGTGTGGATACCACACTCTTAAGTGACATGGGGAGGAAAATAAGGGTGCACCTCATGAGGAGGGGCCCATAACTTAAAAAATGAGTTTGTTAAGTACTCATGTGGAGAGGGTGTACGTATTCTTTAATGGGAATAAATTAAAAGTGGGTAAATAAAATAAAAGTGGGTTTTAAAGGGTAGGTAAAGGGTTAGGATGGGTAAGGAAAGGTAGGTGGGGTCCCTCTCTTCATTAATTCCACTTAATTCACTTGATTTTTTCCATTATTACAAAATTTACATTTTCCCATGTTCTGGGTTTGGCAATTAAAACCGCCATTTTTCGAAAAAACTCCTAAGTGGACAAAAAAACCTAACCAAACTTGTCCAAATGAGTTGAAACTTGGTCCATGGGTTTAGGGGGTCTCATTAGCTTTATTTTGAGTACAAATACCCCTATCAAAAATCCCGGGACCTAAGTTTTACATTAATTACCCAGAATTAATTAATTTCAAACCTTAAAAAAAACCTGGCTATACTTGACAGAATTCCGTGAAATTTCGCGTGTTGTCTTACATGGTCATTTACAACATTCCTAAATGATATATACCTAGGAATGACTTCATTAGAACACATTTCACCACTTTGGAGGATTTATTGGGTGGTAGTGAAAAACTCAAGGGAGATTAACCCGACTGGTTAGGCCACATTAACCTCCTGAGGATAAAAAACACTCAGTGAAAGGAACTCTCCTAATGAATAAACCCTAAGGAAACTGACCTAACATGATCCATGTAGACCTATTACATTATAAACCCGCGCAGGGGTGTAGAAATCCCGCTTACAAAACTATGTGCTGGAGCAAAAAATGCCTTGTAGAACCAATTAGTCTTCGACATGTTTGCATTTGTTGATGCATATATTCATGGTACATGGATTTGACCCCCTAGTTGAAGAGGTAGTCAACACTGGTTATAATTAGATTAGACTTAATGCGGAAGATAGGCATAAGACTACATTTACTACTCCATGGGGAACCTTTGAATATCTTAGAATGCCATTTGGTTTATCAAATGTTGGAGCTAGTTTTCATAGAGCTATGGATTATGCCTTTAGGGGGTTGATTGGAAAGTTGATTGAGATATATCAAGATGATTTAACAGTATTTTCTAAGGATGGGAATGATTAAGTTTCAAGGTTTAACAAAAATGTTGACAGAAGGTAATCAGAAGACCTTGGGTATGGTTTGCCAAATTGATAATGAAGAACTCCATCCTAACTTAGTAAAGCTTGAACAAGTAGAATGGTATACAACAATCATATTTTATCTTAAGAATCTAACTTGTCCAAGTCATTTAGTAGGACACAAGAAAAGGGATTTAAGATTGAAATCTTCTAAGTATTTCCTTACTAGAGATGGATTAGGGTGGAAGAATCCTGATGGGATTATCCTTAGATGTGTGGATGACGTTGAGTCAAAGAAACTAATGGATGAATTACATGGAGGGTTTTGTGGTGGACATTTTGCTGCTAAAACCACTACCCACAAAATCCTCAGAGCAGGATATCATTGGCCCACAATATTTTCAGATGTACATCAATTTGTCAAGAAGTGTGAGCCATGTCAGCTTTTCACAGGAAAGAAAAAGTTAGCAGCCCTCCCTTTGCAACCAGTTGTGGTTGAAGCACCTTTTCAGCAGTGGGGTTTGGACTTCATCGGGAAGTTTAATGATAATTCAAGTAACGGGTATTCATGGGTCATCACAGCTACCGATTACTTCACCAAGTGGGTTGAAGCCATTCCTACCAAGTCAACAATTGAGAAGGTTGTGATGGATTTCCTAGAAGATAGAATTATCACTAGATTTGGGGTCCCATAAAAAATAGTGACAGATAATGCCAAGGCCTTTTGTTCAGCTAAGATGTCCTCTTTTTGTTTCAAGTATGGTATTATCTTATCACATGCATCAGATTACTATCCCCAAGGGAATGGTCAAGCAGAGTCAAGTAACAAAAACTTAATGACCATAGTTAAAAAGGTAGTTGGAGAAAATAAGAGATCTTGGGATAGTAAAATTAAACATGCATTATGGGCTAACAAAATAACAAATAAATAAGCAACGGGAAGGAGTCCTTTTGAGTTAGTATACGGTTTGGAGGCTAGGTTGTCAATGCACCTCAGACTTCCTACTTATGGGTTAGTTGAAGATCTTTCCACGGAGCAGGATGCAGTTCAAAACAAGGTCAATCAGGTCATTGAGTTAGATGAAATTAGACAAAGGGATTATAATTAGAATTGAAGAAATCAGAGTAAGGTAAAGAAATCTTTCGACAAGTCAATTGGGTAGAGGGACTTCATGATTGGGGATATAGTTTTTCTATGGGATAAAGGCAGAGAGAAACGAGGTAAACATGGCAAGTTTGACAGTTTATGGTTGGGTCCATATGTGATCCAAGAATTGGCAGGGCCAAATTCTTTTCAGCTCCGCCATTTGGATGGTGAGCCCATCAACATTCTAAGGAATGGGAAGCAACTCAAGCTTTTCTTCAGATGATGGGCAACTTGGTGTCCAAAGGGACACCCTCTGTAACGTATCTCTAACCCTTCTCCTTGTATTTCAATTTTGTATTACTTTATTCATTATGTTGATGTGTACTTAGAATTATTTATGTATCATAGATTCATTTTGTAATTATTAATGTTGTACTTTAGTTATTTCTTTATGTCAATGTTGTTTATAGCATTTTATTTATTCGTTTGATATATATGTATGCTTATGTTGGATATTGGTGAGCAACTTTTGTAGATGTTGGATTCTTGTATGCTCTCCGTCCCATGTGAGAAGATCAAACACACATCCCCATGTTGAGATAGATGTTAACCGCCTCTTCAACTAGGGGGTCAACTCCATGTACCATGAAGATATGCATCAACAGATTCAAACATGTCGAAGACTTTTTGGTTCTATAGGGAATTTTTTTGCTCCAGCACACAGTTTTGTAAGCGGGATTTCTGCACCCCTGCACGGGTTTATAATGTAATAGGTCTACATGGATCATGTTAGGTCATATTCATTAGGGTTTCTTCATTAGGAGAGCTCCTTTCACTGAGTGTTTTTTATCCTCGTGAGGTTAATGTGACCTAACCAGTCAGGTTATTCTCCCTTGAGTTTTACACTCCCACCCAATAAATCCTCCAAAGTGGTGAAAGGAATTCTAATAAATTCATTCATAGGTATCTAGTATTTAGGAATGTTGTAAACGACCATGTAAGACAACATGGAAAATTTCACGGAATTCCGTCAAGTTTAGCTAGGTTTTTTTTTAAGTTGGGAATTAATTAATTAATTTTGGGTAATTAATGTAAAACTTAGGTCCCGATATTTTTTATAGGGGTATTTGTACTAAAAATAAAGATAATGAGAGCCCCTACACCCATGGACCAAGTTTCAACTCAGTCGGACAAGTTTTGTTAGGATTTTTTCAACTTAGGAGTTTTTTCGGAAAACGATGATTTTAATTGCCAAACCTGTTGTAGGTGAATCCCCCTATGGACAAGTGGATTCCCTCTTGGTCTCTAGACTCCTAAGGCCAAGACATAAAAATGCTTAACATGGACACTGACTTCCTTTTAGATCTAATCAATCTAATAAATGAAAGAGAAGGAGAAAGATATGTACCTTATTAGCGACGTTTGTCCCAACAAAGTCCAGGCTGAGCTTTGATCCTGAGCTTCCTGATAGGTCCTATAGAAAAAAAAAGATACAATGGACTTCCTACTATATTGATATTAGCTCAAATATAGATCCATCTACTGCAAACAAACTCATATGGAACAATCATAAGTTTCAAAGAAACAGGCCAAGCATTGATTATTAATGAGAACAAGTAAAAGTACTTACAATCCTTTGAATGAAGGTGCAACAACTTCTTCTAGTTCTCCTTGTCCAACCCCTTTGCTCAAGTAATCTACACTGATTGCTTTGATGACATCTCACTCATGAGATCATAAGTTTCACATCTCCAATCTTTTCCATGTCAATACCACTTATAGGATCATAAGTTTGGTATCAATCTCTAGTCTTTCCTGTACCTTTCACCTCGAAAAGGCCTCCTTATATAACCTTGGAGAAGCCCAACCACTTGAGAGATATTTGGGATAAGTTGAGGATTCCTCTCCTTCAGTTGAGGATCTTCCCTAAGATCATGCCTTGACCATCTATTCGAATCCAACCACCTTCAAGAATTGAGGGATTGTTCCCTGATTTGCCTCAACAAACCCAAATTTTGCTAAAAAAGGGTAGCGCTCCCCCAAAAGGGTGCACAGGGAGCTCAAACACTCCCCCAAAGAGGCTCAGGGAGCGCCAACACTCCCTGGCAATGGGTAGGGGAGTTCTCCTCTCCAAAATCCATTTTTAGTAGTTCTTTCAATGGCAAAAGGTTTGTACTCCCTATCAAGTGACTTCTCTTCTTCAAAACTAGTCTTTGGGGTGTCTTAAGTGTCTTTGTGATGTCGTTAGAGACACGACATAGGCAAGATGGCAGTATGATGTTTTTTGACACTTGCAACACTTGTATTCAAGATGTGACAATTGCGGACAAGATGCGACACTTACAACACTTGTAATGACGACACTTGCGACACTATCAAAGTGAGTAATTTTGAGGTGTAACAAAACCCAGGACATGGGAAAATGTCAATTTTGTAATAGTTAGTCAAATCAGGTGAAGTAAGTGGAAATAATTGAGATGCAGCCCACCTAACCCTTCTCAACCCATTCCTATCCATTTACGTACCCTTTAAAACACCTTTTTAATTTATTTCACTTTTTAATTATTCCTTTCCTCCTAGTTTACGTACCCTTTCCCACTTTAAGTTTGAAAACACCTTTAAATTTAAAAACTTGGGTCCATATTTCACTTGTACGTCCCTATTCATCCATTCACATCCCATTAAGGAGTGTGCTCTACACACTCCTCCTCACCCTCACGCTTTGCCTCTTTAAACCCACAATTTCCCTCACGTAAGCTTGGAAATGTCACACATAAGTTGGAAACTTACCATTGGATGAAGCATGGGCCCTCTCCCTTCACTCATACGCCTTACCTTAACCCTACACATTATCCAAGAGTGTGGACTCCACACTCCTTCCACACTCCAAACTCAACCCTCACGTATCTTCAGCGTCCTCACGCTTTCCCCTCTCGAACTCACGCATTCTTCTTTGCGAACTCACGCTTTACCTTTCAAAAATTGGATAAAGCTCACGTATTGATGGAAACATCACGATCAAAGCAAGAAACTCCCATTTAAGGTATTCATGGGCCTTCCTCCTTACCCAATACGCATTCACTAAGAGGCCACATCACCCATCCATCTCATCTCACATTCCATTTCCCCTCACCCTAAAAGCTTAGTCTCTCATTAGTTTCTTTCCTCTTTGAGTTGTTTCTTCCCTTAGATATTTAACAAGTGTTGAAGATCCAAGAGGGGTCTCTTGGTCTCTCAAGGCTATTTAAGAAACCCCTCACTCCCTCATTATGGATCATTCTTCACAGTAATGTTATGCTACCAAATTATCTCCATCCCACTCCTCTCTTTCACTATTGTCATATTGCTTCACTAGTTTTGGTTATTGAAGAGCTTGGAGCAACATTGTTGCTACAACCTCTTCACATTTAATAGTAANAACCCCTCACTCCCTCATTATGGATCATTCTTCACAGTAATGTTATGCTACCAAATTATCTCCATCCCACTCCTCTCTTTCACTATTGTCATATTGCTTCACTAGTTTTGGTTATTGAAGAGCTTGGAGCAACATTGTTGCTACAACCTCTTCACATTTAATAGTATAGAAATCACTTTGTAGGAATTGGGAGTGTTGGATTGTGTCTACATGCTTCATCTACATACTCAAGGTGATATTGTTCTTGTTTTCAGTATTTTGTGATCACTAAAATAGTATAGCTGAAGTATAACTTTGTTTTCTTGGCTAGGTGGAGTAAAACTTTGTTTGCTTTCCTATATGCATTACGTTCATGTTTAATACTAACTATATTGTATTATGCATGGATGCAATCCATTTTTCTGTTTTATCTCACACTTTATTGAGCTTGCAGGTTGCCTTGAGAAGGAGTTGTTGGGATAGCTTCAAGGACGAATCTACCCTCATCTTCACTTACAATTCACAAGCAATTTTATGTTCTTCTTCCTTATTCTTTCACTTTCAAATTTTGGTATCTAACGTGCTTAGATAGGTCCCAAATCAAATATTAAATTTTGGTTTTTAGATGTGTAGAGTTTTTGTTGAAAAACAAAAATCTCGTAACTTCGTTGAGTGTGTTGCAACTGAAATCAACAAGCAATAGCTTGTTGATTTTTACAGGTTATTACCAGGACAAGAGGGCATGCAGCCCAAATTTCATGCGCAACACACCTTCAAACAACTTCTCTCATAATGGTAAAATTTTATCTTCTTCTTCTCTATTCTAAATCACTGTAAAGTAAGCCCAAACGAGTTGTACCCAAGTGGCTTGCATTCTTTTCCTTTCAGTATTTACTTTGCAAGTTTAGTTAGATTTATTTTTTATCTTTCCTTGCTGAGTTTAGCTAGATTAGTTGTGATCTCTACATGCATGCTTAATTTGAAATAATCTAAAGTAGATCTCATAACATATTCTAGCTTAGAGCGAGCCCGTGGTGGCTTAGATTAGATCTTCATTTTTTGTTGCATGCAAGTTTCTGTTTCTTTAATCTTTATCTTACACATGCATGCACTTACTGGTTACATAATCTTTTAAGTAATCATCTTTTACCTTCTGCAATTTATGTCCATTACTTTATGTTTCAAAATGCATTAATTTCACTTAAAGTGTTTAACTTGCAATCTTGTCTTTAAAGGCTCGAGCCTTCACAATCAACACTTTCAGTTCTTAATACTCACATGCAATAACTCAACACTTAAGAACTCATTTTGCAACTTCATTGTTCAAGGGATTCAACCTTCATATCTTTTGGTTTCAGTACTTTGGCAACTTTATTTGAGCAAGCTATAAGCACTCAAACACATATCGCAATACATAGCTCATAGATCTAAAATAAATTAATTAGACTTAATAGGACGCCATAACTCACCATCTTCTTCATTTAAAACAGGGTCGGAGGAAGGCAACAGAAGGTTCTAGGCTGGGGACCATCTCACGACATGCAACGTCCTTTTCAAGAGTAATCTGATCTTAGGGTTGGCCTGTGAAGCTAGGGTTGGCTTCGTTGTCTCACTTCTTGAGCATCCAACAATCACTTGGTAACTGGGGGAGGAGAGTTTTGGGTTGACACCTAGCTAGGATTAAAATTAATCACACTTAATTACTTAGCTCAATCCTAGGACTGCAACACCTGCAATTTAATTTTTACACTTGCAAGCACTGATCTTATTGTTTTTCAATTTACATGCAAGTTATCCTGTATGTGTTGTAGAATAATCACCTCAGTGGTTACATCTTTTCATCTATTTTGTTCCTGTATTTATGGTGTGATCCTTCAAGCAGTGCGCATCCATCTAGAGGCATTTTCTTGACTGGGTCTTGAGTGTGTTGACCGCCTATTCAACTAGTTGGTCAACTCCATGTGCCATGAAGATATGCATCATCAGATGCTAATATGTCGAAGACAGTTTGGTTCTACTGGGCAATTTATGCCTCCAACGCTTCTTTTTGTAAACGAAATTTTTGCACCCCTGCATGGGTTAATAATGTAATAAGTCTGCATGGGTCATATTTAGGTCAGTTACCTTGGGATTTATTCATTAGGGGAGTTCCTTTCATTGAGGGTTTTTTATTCTCAAGTTATTAATTGGACTTTTCAACCTTATTAATTTCCCTTGAATTTTTCCCTCCCACCAGCAATAATTCCTCCAAAGTGGTGAAAGGCGTTCTAATGGAGTTATCTTCTGGTAGCTATTGTTTAGGAATGATGTAAATAACCATGCATGACATATTAGAAAGTTTCAGGGAATTCCGTCGAGTCTAGATAAGTTTTTTTAATTAATTAAATTTTCCTAAGGTCGAAGGTTTAATTATTTAATTAATTAATTATTTTTGAGAAAATATTGTAAAAACTAGGTCCTTAGGTTTTTGATAGGGGTATTTGTGCTCAAAAGAAATGGAATGAGACCCCCTACACCCTTGGACCAAGTTTCATCTCAGTTGAACAATGTTTGCTAGGTGTTTGTCCACCAGGAGTCTCAGACAGTGAAAACAACAATTTTAATTGCTAAATCATGACATAGGAAAAATGTCATTTTTGTAATTTTGAGAAAATGGGGTAAAGTAATGATGGAAAAGTGTGAGAGATATTTTTCCTAACCTTTCCTAACCTTTTCCAACCCTCACCTAGCCATTAATAAAAAACGTCACTTTTCCTAGAGTGGTGTGCCTCCCATCTAGAAGTATCCAAAAAGTGAAAAAGTAATAAAAAAATTGATGGGAGACTTATTATATCCCTTGGTGTGCCTCCCTAGACCCTACAACTCATCATTTCATTTATCAAATCCTTTTCAACTCACTCCAACTCATTTCCACTTCATCCATCCATGCCAAAACCCTAACTTACCAAAACCCTAAAAGTGACTTTTCTTTGATGTGTGACACTTGTAACTCATCTAAGAGGGGTAGCGTTGTCTTCCCAAGTATAAATAGAATCCCTCCCTCACTCATTTAACACCATATCTTGAGCTATTGTTATGCTACTTGATTTTCCCCTCATCTCTCTCTCTCTTGGTTCATTGTGTTTCTTTTCCATTTTGCTCTTGAGAGTGTTGGAGCAACTTCTTGCCACAACACTCTCCTCTTGAGTAATAGAAAGGCTTTGGAGGATTTTGAAAAAACATAGAGTATTCTTGTTGCTTCTTGCTACTATTGAGGTGATCTTGTTCTATTTCTCTCTCATTCTTGCTTCAAGTTTTATGGATCTAGAGTAGAAGTTTCAAGCAAAGTATTTTGTTTGGATAGATCTTGTGGTAGTATTATCATAGATCTAGTGAAGTGTTTAGTTGGGTATTTCAAAGTAGTTTGTTTTACCATCTAGATCTACTCACATTCTATCTATTTTTTTAGCTTCTCTCTCACCTTTTGCAGGTTTACCTCTAGGGTCTTATTGGGCTAGCCTCAAGGAAGAGTCTACTCTTAAAACCCCCTTAAACTCCTTTGTTTTTCAGATCTGGTTTCTTTACTCATTCCTTCTATATTTTAGTTTGCTAACAATCATAGATAGGTCACAAAAAAACAATTTTTCACTTAAAATTTTTATGTGAAAAATTTCTGCCCTAAAACATAAATGTTTCCTCACTTTTCTTGTTGTGTGCAGCATTTCCAGCAAGCAATAGCTTGCTGGTTTTTGCAGGTTCTCATCAAGTTAAGGGGTTTTGCAGCCCACTTTTGGTTACACAACACTCCCAAAGGTCCCTCCTTTGGGTTGGTAAAAAGTCTTACCCTTCTCCTTCATTTTTCTATCATTTTGGGTGAGTTCTTTGAAGCTTATTCTCTTCTGTATAATTTCATTGGTTGTAAATAATAACTTGTGCCTACACCTTGGGAGAGAAATCCCCAAAATCGTAAGGCTAGGGCATAGTTGTATTTTCAAGCATTTCTTCATTCTTTTGCCCCACTTGTCAACTAGGGCAAGGACGTGTGGCTAGTTGTGCTAATCTTAGTTAGTTTTCTTTTATTTTACAACCCTCTTTGGCACAATAAAGGTAGGCTTGCCTCCACCTTGTGCCATTGTAAGTGGTTTGTCCCTTTGTCTTTCATTTCAAGCTAGCTAGGTTAGTTATATATTGATGGTTTATTTATGCTTAAATGATTAAAATATTATATAGGTAGATCTCATACACACACTAAATCTTAGCTTAAGCCTTTAAGGCATAATCTTTTTTACATGCTTTAGATTTATTCAAGTTTCATTACATATGCTCTAATCCAACATACACATGGTTTAATGCATTGACAATGGTTTAACAAGTAATCCTTTTAACTTGCAAATCAACTCATCTTTAAGGCCATTTTCCATCATCTAATTGTGAAGCACAAGTTGAGCATGTATGTAGTGTAGGGACACACTCTTATTTTAGTAAGTACTTTTAATCTCTTAGCACTTTTCTTCTTAATGCAATAACACTCATGGCTAAGTGGTGATGAGCTAAAGCATTTTCTTCTTTCTTTGGCAAGTTTTTCTTGCCCTTTCATAGCATTCTTTTCATACAAGTTTGCACATGTTTATGGTTAAGTAAATGATGATGGAGTAGCTCTTTTATTTCATCTTTCTTTTACATGATTCATGTGTCTACATGCTTAAATTTCATGATCTATAACACATCTTTTGAGCTGATTAAGTTTCGGTTTTGACATTTTTTCATCATTTTAAGGCAAATAAAAGTCATCAAAACACTCTTAAATACCTCAAAATACTTAGTCCATAGGGGTAGTAACATATTAGACTTAATAGGACACCTAAATTCTCCATCTTCACCATCTAAAACGAGGTTTGAGGAAGGCAACAAAAGGTGCTAGGCCGGGGATGGTCTCACGATGCACAACGTCCTTTTCGGGAGTACTCGGATCTTTAGGGTTGACCTGTGAAGCTAGGGTATGCCTCGTTACCTCACTTCTTGAGCATCCAACAGCCATTTGGTAATTGGGGGAGGAGGATTTTGGTTTGACACTTAGTTAGGGTAATAAAATCTTTAACAATCTTTAAGTAACTTTTAATCTACTAAGCTTTTGAACACCTTACTCTCATTGGTACATCTTATGGTTGTTTAAAACTTTACTTGCAAGCACACCTCTCTTTTAATTTTACATGCAAGTACATTTCCTTTTGCTTTGTGGATTAATTATCTAAGTGTCAATCTTTTAGGTATTTTTGAACACTTGTTCTTTCAAACTTTCCATTTTATTTGTTAAGTGTTCTTTATGGTGTGATCCCACAAGAGATAGCGCATCCCATTTGGAGGAATCTTCTTGTTGGGTCTTGAGTGTTGTGGTTACCATTGAAAAACAGTCCAATAGAGTAAGTGCTATTGGGGCATGCTTGGCTTAATGTGTTGATGATATCCATGCTTTGAAATCCTTTATTTCCTGCACATTAAAACACGTGGTTAACTTGCCTCTTTGTATATTTATATTTTGTAGTTCTTAGATATTTTTGTTGTATCTATTGTCTCATCTATTCATCTTGTATCTAATTGTGGATTTGTATCTAACATTGTTGTGAAGTAATTGTAATCATTGTTTTATTTGTAAATATTTTGTAATCAAACCCCCTCAATCTAGTTGACCCCACTGCCCAATCCTAGGCATTAGTCTTAGTTTTCCTAGGGAAATGATTAATTGTCATATTGAATCTTGCATCTTGCATTGCTGCCTTTGCATCATAGATTACTATTTGCCCCCAACCTTGTAAGTAATTAAAACCAACTCCTAGAACATAACATAAATCACATCTAGTAACTAGGGTCTACCCCCCTTGGCTTCCCTAGGAGTAAGCCTAGATGGAAGAGGTTCAAGTCAAAGTGGCAGCATGGGCTGTGAACCTAGGCATTGTGCCTCCAAGGACACACTAAGTGAGCAGGACTTAGCTCACATTTGCAAGTTTGTATTAGGACAACAACATAGTGCTTTGCGTCTTTTTCCATTGATAAGTAGTCCAACGGAATTTTATTTGTTGTGAGCATGCTTGGCTTGATGTGTTGATGGTTTTTCATCTTGTACATCTTCTTTCCCTACACATTCAAGCACACGTCAATATATTTTATATCTTGTATCTAGTTTAGCTGTGTATATCTTAAATATTCTTTTGTATCTAGTCTGTACCTAACTTGTTATAATTTTGTAATCTTTGTAACTTGCAATTATCTTGTAATGAGAATCCCCTTAACTTAGTTGACCCCTTGCCCAATCTTAGGCACTAGTCTTAGTTTCCCTAGGAAAAGGTCTAACTTTCATACTTAGATAATTGCATCTTGCACTTGTTGTTTGACATCATAGGCTAGTTTCCCCCTGACCACCTAACTAATTAAAACCAACTCCTAGAACATTAAACTCTTAATCTCATCTAGTAACTAGGGTCTACCCCCCCTGGCTTCCCTAGGAGTTAGCCTAGACGGAAGAGGTTCAAGTCAAAGTGATAGCGTGGACTTTGAACCTAGGCATTGTGCCTCCGAGGACACACTAAGTGAGCAGGACTTAGCTCACGTTTGCAAGTGTGTATAAGGACGACAACAGAGAGGTTATCCCTTTAGCTCCAAGATTTGTTGAGAACTTGCTGAAACCCAATGGTTTCAACAACAAGCCCACTAGGGGTGTTGAATGTCCAACACGGAGGGGAACAAGCCCGAGGAGTTCTGTGAAACTTCACACACTCCCCCTAGGCGGTTCTTTGGGCCAAGAAATCATCCTCTTTTGAGATTGTCCTATTAATATAATCCACATTGACCAGCCCGACGTGTATGAAACTTACTTCCAGAAGATCAAGTCAAGCTCGTAACTGGAAGGGTCAGGAACAACATGGTAAGCTGAGGGGAAGGTTTATTTTAAACAGGAAAGTAAAATTATGAAAGGAAAATGTTTTATAATTACTAAAGTCCTCACTGACCAACCTCTTGTGAGGAGCTGAGGGGACAGGTTTATTTTCCAACTTGAAATTGCAGAAATAAAAGAAAAAAAAACTAGCAACTAGTGTTCTACTTTGCAAAAAGGAAACTAAATCTAAAGTTGTGATTTATTTTAGTTTATTCTTTAGTTGTGATATTGTTTGAACTTTTAAGAAAAAGAATGAAAATCACATGAAAACTGCCCAAAACCATAACACCAACCCCCTTAAGGGGGAAACAAAAAGTGAGGCCTCCGTTGGCTCACTTATTTTATTAAATCGGTTACAAAGGTCTCTTGTAGAGACTTGGGATCTATTTCAAATGAGATTTTGGATCCTTATAATGATGGATCAAAGGTATTACAAGTTACAAAAGTCTTTAGGAAAGTACATGGTACTTCTAGAAGTCCCAAATGCTCCTAATCCGCCAAATTTTAGTAGAATCTCCCCTTGTTTATTCAATGACCTACACAAAACAAAAAAATAAATATGGCCAAAAACACTTTAAGAGTGTCTTTGATTATTACTAGAAAACCCAAAATATTTCTAAGTTAAAATCTACAAAAAATAGCAAAAATGAACTAAGGAAATCAAGCTAAAAAGCTTGTTTCCTTAGGGTCTTTTGTGGTTGTTCTAAAATAACAAGTTAAAAGCAATTGAATGATATATTGGAACAATGAAAATACTTGGAAAAGATTAGCTTTTATCCCTCTAAAAATTTCAGAAAAGTATTTGCATAAAGGGATTCTTTTCCTACACTAGATCTAGATTCTTTAGATAGAAACTTTAGAGACAAAAATCAGTTCTATGCTATCACTGGCATGCATGAAAGGAACTAATGATTTAGCTTGAGAAACTAGATCCAAACTTTCTTGCATACATATGTAAAGCAACCAAGAAATTTTGATTTAAAGAGAGGGAGAAAGAGAACAAACTTGTTCTTGGAATATCTTGGGCAATGGAGTCCTTCTTTGGTGAATTGAGGAGAGATGTTCTTCAAAAGACTTGTTCAATAAGAAGATTCAAGTTAGATCATCCAACTCTCCAAGTTGAGGTATCAACTACTTCAAACACTTGCAAAAAAGAGGGTTAGGAGATGGTATCACCTACAAAAGAGACTTCAACACACGATATGTTAAACCAAACAAATATTGCATCTTAAAATCTCTTAAATAAATAGATAGCAATACCACTAATCAAACTAGGTTGGAAATCCTACCCTAGTGAGTAATAGTACTCCTATAAGGCCAAATTAACCACAATAAAAAAGCAAAAGAAATAGAATAATATCACCTCAAATACATATGCATCCACACACTTAGACAATACCAATTTGACCTCCAAAGTCTTCTTTTATTCAAATATGAAAAGAGTATTACAATAGCAATGATACAACAAGCAATTCTTCCCAAGCTCCAACTAGCTTTCCAAAGGGAGAGAATTTTTTATTTATAGCAAAAGAGGGAGAAGCCCAAGAGAGGAGAGCACACCAAGTGGAGGAGAGGGGCGCACCAAGTGGAGGGTATTTGCTTGACAACTGTAGGAGAAAAGGCTTCCACCTTTCCCAAAGCTATAAAAATTCTCCACACGTGAGGATTAGGTGGATAAAGGGGTGCCACCTTTCAAGAATTGGGTTTGCTCTCTCAAGGGTGCACCACCTCTCTCAAAGAGGGTGCACCTCCTCTTGGCCACATGCTCTAAACAAGTGAAGGCTGCCACTTAGCTTGAGTCTCACCCAATGGATGCTTCCCTTTGACTGCCACATAGCCTTGTAGGTTTTATTTGACTCAAAACATGTCAAAACATGTTTTCAGCAAGTTTGCTAAAAAATAGCACTTGTTTATTTTTCCTGATATTTTGTCTTTTTTGGCTTTTGTGGGTAAAATTAACTTTTTAGTGATTAAAATCACTAATTTTACTCACAAAAGTGGGTACTTAGGTAAAGTGGGTGCTCTAGGTCCAAAAATGAGCACCCCCAAGGCATATAATGCCTTCTAATACCACTTTTTTAATACAACTTCAAACTACAATTAAAAAATTCCGTTTTACGGGAAATTTTTTATTAACTGAAAAAATAAAAAATCCTAAGGGGGACTTAGCACATTTCCATAGAACTATAGGATGATCCTTATCATGGTTATATACATAAGACTATAGAATTAAAAAAAAACCCCAATTCATATCTGCTAGTACAATTACTCCTACTTTGGAGGTTATTGAGTGAAAAAACTCAAAAATTATAGTTCGCTTAAAGAGCAAAATATTATTAGCAAGTAAAAAAAACACTCTAGAGTAAAGTACTAGTGTCTAAGCCTTGGGTGGCTAATCCTTTTACAAAAATTCACATGCTTAAGTCATTTTATCACAATTCCCCGTAGGGTATGGAAATGTGGTAAAAAGTTGAAAAAAGGCCATATTGGCCGAATGGACTTTTGAACTCTGAATTTGAACAAGTATTTGTTCAATCTTTGGTGGCTCATCTACAAGTCCATCCTAGTGCAACTTGGTGGATAAAAAACCTTCTATATACTCACCAAGGGATCCCGAGGATAATGAAATGTCTCTCATAAGAAACTGATGGGACCCGTGAAAAATAACTAATACAAATGCCAACTAAGGTGGAGCATGTGTGGGAACTGTTTTTCATGCTTAGGTATAAGCCCCACACATGTTTTCAACTTGGGGAATCATGATGCGACTAGGGTAGATTCAAGGTGGGAACTGTTTTTCATGCTTAGGTAGAATCCCCATGTTGGAAATAAATGGGCTTGGAAAAAGTTTGCATTGAAAAGGAAGGTGTATCACACCCTCTACAAAGGCACCCATAAATGAGACACTACAATCCCTTGTATCTCATGAAACCCATGTCCAAAAGTCTTGCCCCATTCATGTCACTTCATCCACATGACTTAGAGAGAGTTCCACTCGGGAAACACTCCCGAACTTGAGGTACAATTCACCCAATAGGTCAATTTGTCAACCCTCCCATACCTAAATTGGGTAAATTGCATAGGGTCTTTGAGCACTTGTTTATTTGATGAGGTGGTTTGGATGTATATTCTCAGATGGCTCTTTTATTGATTTGATTTACTCATCATGATGCATTTGACTTGAGATCCTTGGAGGGCATATCCATTGTCTTTGCACGACCTAGTTGGTGGACAGATTTGGAAGAACAAGCCTAGCTTGGGATTCCTTGGGGCTTGAATCCCATAGGTTGGATACCAAGGCCCACACACTAGGTGGTGATAACATGCCTTTGTAGTCCTAAGAGACACCTTGGAGGATCTAACCTAGCCCCTACAAGCCAAACGACTTGCCTTTGGAGGCCAAAACATCACCTTTTAGGGCTTGGCGTCACCTTAGGGCTAGGGTTTGGTGGTGATTGAAGACACTTGGCACGTTTTGAAGGAGGGATCCCTTGGATCATGGACAAGAGGCTTGAATTGAAGACACTTGGTCTTTGGAGGCCTAGTGCACTCATATCTAGCTGAACGACTTGACCTAAAGTGCCAAAATGTTGCCCCAAGAGGGTGATGTCATGTTTCTAAGGTTTATCTTATGTGAAAATTATGAATTAAAAAATGTTATTTTGAAAAATGGGCAAGAAAAAGGGAAAAGTTACTCTTATCTTGTGGTTTACCCTTCAAATGTGGACAAACTATGTTTTATAGGATTTGTATAAATAGAGATCATCTCTATTTCATTTTATCATAGCTCTCCCATTGTGAGAAGACTACATTGGCTGAAATTTCCACCCTACATGGGAAATTCTCTCTATCTCTCTTGGTTGAATTATCTTGTGATGGTTTGTATTATGCTATTGGATGAATGGATGATGCGCTATCTCTCTTGGAGACTTTTTCTTGCTTTATGGTGGATTTTCCTTGGTGAATTAGGGTTTCATCTTGTTAATGCTTCAACTAGGTAAGGATTTGATGTTCATTGCTCTCTTGTCTTGGTTGTGAGGTTAATGTGATGATATCTTGGGGAGTATAAGGGCATACAACCCCCTCCAAGTCCATTATAATTTTTTGGAATAATCTATTGTGCAAAGGATACTAGGAGGAGTAAAAGCGCTTACACCCTCCCAGGTTTTCCTTGTTGGTTAGGGTTTTCCTTGGGAAGTAAAAGGGATTACAACCCCATGGAAGTAACTCATCCAACTTGTTTAATCAAGAGACTCCATTTTTCCAATAGAAAGGCACTAGTCTTCATACATTGGAGAAATAAATTATTGCATTGGTAATTGTGAAAAGTTGAGATATTGAAATTGTCTTAAGTGGAACTTAACCTATATGCTATACATGTGTCTAAGCCTCTAAGGCGTCTCAATTGGCCAAGAGAGTCTTACTGTTTTTGCAAATTTAATCTACAGCCATTAGGGCTGCAGAAAAATCATCATAACTTTTGATTTTACTCTCTTACCAACCGTCAAAATTTGCTAAGAATTTGTCAGCATAATTTACTAGTCCTAGCGCATCTTTTGGGTGGATTTTTGCAAGTTTTGGTGGCTGATTTTTCTTCTGTAAAAACTTGTTTTCTACAGCCATAAGGATGGAAATATATCTCTGAAATACTTTTCTATAACAGCCTTACATGGATGCTAAAGTCTATGTTTTTATACTTGAGTTGTACTTGTGTTTACTAGCTTATCTCTTGCATCATTTGTTAGACTTTTAGCATCTTGTTTAGCAGCTCTAATAATCATTTCTTTGCTGATATACATCTTAGTTTGACTGCTGCAAATAGGGACAACAAACTTACCTTCCTTGTCCACTTAACATACAACTTTCATACTTGACTTTTCTTGTGTTTCGGGAAGGTACAATTACTTATTTGTAGGTACTCAAAGTCTTGGAAACCCTAAATTACCCTCGAGACTCATTACCAAGCCTTCTTCCACTTAGAAACTTGACCTATAGGGGCATACATTCATAAGTATCACTTTCTATCTCATTTCTCCCTAGGGTCACTCGAGATTCCCCCCTTGAGGTGATCACTTCACCTCTAAAGTGACGGGAGTACCTATCTGAGGTGACAGTGGGTAGGTATTCTCCTAGTTGTCTCCATCTTGTGGTTTGGGTCAGGCTTTGCCTAGCCTACATCCTGTGTGATAACATTTTGGTGTTGTTGTCGGGGAGTATTTTGAATCCTCTTTCGTGCCCTAACGACACTTTGGCAAGCTACCATCCCAAATCCTTTACCCCTAGCTTTCCTGGTGACACCACTTGAAGGACGTTCCCCTTCCACCCTTAATGATCTCTTCTTGAAGCTCACCTGGCGATTCCACCTTCTTAGAATCCATCTTCCATTAATAATTTTCCCCCAGGCAGATTCAAAACTTCTAAGGTTTACCGAAGAAGGCCTCTTCTCAAGTCTCCTGTTGTCAAAACCATTTTCCACGGTACCCTTCCCCTTGATCCAATGGCTCACCCTTGGGAAAAGGACCTTTATAAACCCCTGAACATGGCAACCATCCATGAATACCCCAACACAATGACGAAGGAGTCTCACAAATGGTTGTCAAAGTTTACAGGAACAAATGTGATCACTACTGACGATCATCTCTATGCCATGGGATGAGATATGGAAAATGCAGAAGTGGAACATGATGATGTAGCAATGAAGCTACTAGCCTCATCATTAATTGAAGATGCTCAAAGATGGTTCAGAGGGCCTCGTAATAATCACATCACTTCTTATGAATACTTCGCGAAGTTATTCAAGAACAGATGGACAATGAAGAAATACAATGGAATGCTTGTAGCTCAGTTCAATTAGATAAAGAAGAAGGAGAATGAGACAATGAATGAATTTAACAACAGGTTTGACAAGTTGTACAGTCAAATCCCGACAGATCTACACCCTACAGATGTAGCTCTTCGTCTCCTTTACATGAATGTTTTCTATGGGAAATTCTGTTTTATCCTGAAGGACAAAATTCCCACCACCTTGGTACAAGCCAAAGAGTATAATGCATAAATTGAGGAGAAGCTTCTTGACTCGAAGGTTGATATTTTTTAGTATCCTCGTGCCAAGATGGAGACAAAGACTAAATCTTCTAGTAGTAGTACCGCAGATCCAATTTCTCTCTCGACTCAGAAGATAGATTAGATGAGTACCTAGTACTGTTGCAAGAAGCTTCCCCCCCACGCTTCGAAGCCTCGAAGCTCGATTCGAGCAGGTGCATCTAGGAAGCTTCGTTTGAAGCGCAATTTAGGGGAGTTTTATATGCTCCCTGGTTTTTTTGAAGCGTCCTGTTCTAAAGCACGCTTCCAAATTTCTGAAGTGCACTTTGGAGGGTGCTTCACGTGTGCTCCTAGGGAAGGCCCACATGCTTCCTAGGGAACCCGCAGACTTCACCAAAAAAATAATTTTTTTTATTTTTTTTTTGAGTTAGGGTAGGGCCTAGCTTAGGATTAGGGTTGAGGGGAAAGAAAGGAGGAGAATAAATAAGCTCTTTCCCCTCCATTATCCTCATTCTTTCATCTTGAGCTTGGAGGAGAGAGCAAAGGAGATCTTCAGAGTGAAAATTTATGAGAGATTGGAGGAGAAAACAAAGGAGACCTTGGAAGAGTGAGCAAAGAGGTGCTTGGAGGATAGACAAAAGGAAACCATCTTCCAAAGGTTTCAACTTTCAATTTTAAAGAGATAAAGAGGTAATCCAAAACCCCAACTCCCTCATTTCCTTGGGTTAACTTTCTTTATGTTTTTTTCCTCCTCTCCTACTCTTTCCCATTTCTTCTTCTCCCTCATTTTATAGTAGGTTGTTCATATAAAACTTGAAGAAAATGGTTTTCTTTTAGTTTATCATTCTTGTTTTGGTTCTCATGGTGTTGGTGAGGAGAAGGCATCGAAGGGAAGAAGATGATAGTGGTGATTTTCATGATGACCCACAATATGAAGTTGGTGAAGGATTTGAAGAGGAGGAAGAGGGAAATGCAGGATGCAAATATTTATTGAGATCATTGTGGCAATTTGTAACAAAAGTTGAGGAGGGGAGAGGTGGTGGAAGCATTAAAGTTTTATGTCCTCGTGAGTGTCATGATGGAAAACCTTATACCGGTTCATATACCCATCTAAGGAGGCATCTTTGTGGTGTAATGGAGATTGATGACAATAAGGGGTCCACTGGGATCATAGGTTTCCCGAAGATATCCAAGGAGCAGAGAGAAAAATATATAAATATAAAGGAAGTTGCATAAAAAAAGTATGGTAAAAAACAAAAGCTTCAATCTGATGCCTCATCTAGATTTGGTGGCAACACATCTCCGTCTCCTCATGGTTCTGGAACCTCTGGATCAAGAAGAACAATATTAGATTTCCTTGATATTGGAGGTAGGGATGAGGTGGATGCAAAAGTGGTCTAGTTTATCTATGCTTGTGGTATCCCATTCAATGTGCTTCACTCCCCTAATTGGAATGATCTTGTCAAGGAAATCAATGAAGCCCCCAAAGGATACAAGAGCCTGAACTATGAGAAAGATAGAACTGTGTTACTTGATAGGGAAAAAACAAAAATTCAAAGAGCTCTTACACGGATTACAGATGAATGGGCAGACGTTGGAGTATTAATTGTATCACATGGTTGGAAAAATGTTAGAAACCAACATTTGATCAATGTTCTTGGTGTTTATGCTATGGATGTAGTGTTTCTTGCAGCACATGACTCCTCTTCAATTATTGTATCTTCCCAAAAAAATTCAGATCTCCTCTTGAAAACAAGTAATGATGATGTTCCTTCTAATGTGATTCAAGTAATCATTGATAATGTAACAAATTGTAAGAGAGCGGGTAAAATCATTGAGCGAGTTCATCCACACATCTTTTGGTCTAGGTGTTTGGTGCACACCTTGAACCTTTTGATGCATGATATTTTTAAGCATAGATAATGAGGATGGATTAATCAGTTGTACAAGAGAGGGAAGCAACTCATCAAATTTATCATCGGGAATACAAGGGTCAATTACTTCTACAACACTCACTCTAGGTTGCAGGTACTTAAGATTGCAAACACTAGATTTTCTAGCAATTACCTCACCTTTAGGCACCTATTGAAGGTGAGACAAGATTTGGGTGCTATGTTGATGAGTGATGCATGGGATGAATTGAGAAATGATAGAGAAGGTGTAACAACAATGAAGGAGATAGTCCTTGACAGTCAGTTTTGTTCACAGGTTCGGTTTGTTTTGCAATTCACCAAGCCAATTTATCACATGATCAAATTTGCAGATTCAGATCGGCCAATCATTGGGGAGGTGTATGAGAAAATGGATATCATGCTAGGGAAAATTAAAGACATTGTTGAGCCTAGAGATGTCAACCTCTATAACCATATTCGTATAGAGGTGGAAAAATGGTGGGAAATGCTAAATATTCCACTACATGCCTTAGCATATGTGCTAACACCTAAATACTATCATGTATCACAGCTTTCATCACCAGCACCTGGTGGTGGGACCAAGAAAATACCACCAAGATCTAGAGGTTCAAGCAGGTTATATGAAAGCATTAGATAAATTGATCCCAGACGAGGAGGAGTGGTACCTTTACATCCTTAGCAATGGTGCATTTGGGACCTGTTATCGCACAGTTTGTAGCTAGGAAGAAAGGCTATAAAGTAGAAATCCAATCTGGCATAACAAGAACCTATCCCACCCAATGTCACCATGATGGGAGGGTTCTTTCTCTTTAGGGAGGTTATGCCCAGAGGAGACGGTCCTAGTGACCTGGGGTTTTGAAGAGGCTAAAGGATAATCAGACAATGAAAAGTTTCCCCCTTCACAGATCACCACCAAGCATATAGTCCAGCTTTATAGCCACTAATGATAACTGGAAGCAATAACCAAGTAGAATCCCTGCCCGAGAACAAAGCAACAATAAACTAATATATGCAGGCTTTGGTTAGTACTTCATATATATTAAAGACTATCTGATATTCAATATAATCAATTTGAAATTAAATGTTGATGAAGTCAATGTTTACAAAATAGCAATAAGAGTAATGTCACTTCACCAATAAATACTAAAACGATATGGAATTTCAATGCAACAAATCAATACTTAACTCAATTAATGCCTTTAACTACCATTCAATTGCTCATAAAATGAAATGTTGTTGCATTAAAGATGTAATAACCAAGGATGACATCAACAACTAGGATTAGTAGGTTAGGGTTAGTATAGTTAGGGTTTAATATTTCAAAGGGTTTGAGAGTTGTTTTGATCAATTTCACTTCAACGTTGGAGGTCTTAGGATCACTGCCTTCTAGGGTAAAATGGAGTCAAATCAAAGGAGGATGCAAGAGTTGAAGGAAGACGGCTAAAGAGTGGAGGGAAGAGCTCTGAAGTGTTGCTATGGCAGGGCCTCAGAAACAAAACCCTAGGGGAGAGAGGCTCACTCTGGTGTTTCTATGGAAAGGCCTCGTGCTCTCTCCTCCTTCCTTAGATGGTAAAAATGTCTAACATGAAAGATAAATTCAAGACAAGAGAGTCAAATGAGGGAGAGTGTTGCTACAACAAGGCTCTATCATCAAACCCTAGAAGAAAAAATGGCCCTAAGTGTAGATAACCTAGGCCTGGGACGTCTTCTCCTTCTTGAACTCAAATAGGTACGGCTAGCAAAGAGAGAAGAGGAGAAAGGAGTGTAGCTACGGCTAGGCTCTCTTTTTCCTCTTCAATCGATGAAAATATCTCTATTAGGGGACATGAGACAAGGACCTACTTGTGTGCTTGTCACCTAGGTTTTTTTTCAGCAATAATCATAAATGCATGCAAGAAATTAAACTACAACCATTCATTCAAGAAATTTTGCAGAAAAATACTTACAATTCACCAACAAATAAATGTGCAAACCCTACTTGTAACACTTTCCTTCAAGAGAGAAACCAAAATATGTCAAAAATAGTCTTCCTTCAACAAGTGCGCATCACCCAATTATCCAATAACCCAAGATAGGGCACTAATTTCAGACCTCACTAATGAGTGAGTGAGTTGTGATGAAAAAATGAGAGTGAAAATCTCTCATTGATACAAAACCTTGACCTAATTTTACATTTTAGGTCAGGTAAAAGGCTGACAAGGCCAAATTATCAAAATTATATTGCTTTTACATTAAATTGTCAAATTAAAACCCTAATTGAGATATAAAGAGATAAGAAGCCCCTCTAAGGGAGGTGTTAGCCCCTTCTAGGGCAAATGGGGCATCCTAGAGAAAAACGTTATCCCTCCTTAGGCTTCTCCAACCTGCCACACATGCCAATACTGCCCAGTCTGCCTCCCAAAACATCCATACTGTTGGATGACATCATGGCTATGATAGGTGACGTCCTAGGCCTTCCAAGACCAATGTTTCACTGAAAAGGGGAAAATCCCCCTAGGTCAAGCTCCGCCGGGGTGCCTTTGGTGGAACGTCCTCTTATTCTCCAGTGCAAGACACCGATCCATCTCTGTCTCGTCTCTGCACCATGGTGGGGTCTCATCATCCATCTAATGGGCTCTTCAGCCCCATGGAGGTCCAAAATGATCATCTCCCCATGTGTATCGGTCCAAATGGTACCTGTTCGTCGGGTATGGTCCTGCACATCAAAGGCTACGCCCTCCATGGGATCATTAGTCACAAGGATCATAGAAATGTCAATCACATTTCATCATTAATATTATTAAACACATGCATAAAATCCCTAATACATCAATCAATAGCTCAAAGATGTTACACAATCCTGCAATACAAGTTTGGGGAAAAGGACAAGGCTTCCTATTGGGCTAGTGTCCACAGAAAAAGGAAAGTTCCCAAAGAGACCTCATCCAAGCCATGTAAGTGGGTGATGTGGTCAGGGGATTTCCAAGCATGTGGGTGCAGTAAGGGCCAAGGATGCAATGTGTTACCTGTGGGCTCCGTTGTAGAAGGCGAGTTGTCCCTGTCATGGATGCATTTTTTTCAAGCCCATTCTTGCCTTTATTCTTTGTATTCTTTTTATTCTTTTATTTGATTTTTTTTGTTCAAGAGCTAATCAGGGGACATTGCCTTGGCATGGTGACCAGAGCTGACAGCGTTACCCACAAGTACTTTCGCAGAAATGAGAAGGCCGACTCGTGATGAGACCCTCTTTCCCTTGGCCATGCAACCAAAAGTCACTGCCCTGGCATGGTAACCAGCTGGTGGCAATTTCATACTGCTAGATACCCATGAACCTAATAGGTTGGCTCGTGATGAGACCCCCTATCCGCTGATTAGGTCTTGTTTTATTATTTTTTTTGGGTCCCTCTTGTTTCTTGCTCAGAATCCTTTTATTGCTTTCTCGGGGATCCCTAGGTGAAGCATCTCAAGGTTTATTCTTAGGATTTTATATTTTACCAGCTTGCTTTCACCTTCTAGGTCTTTAGCCCCTTCTTCCCACAAGGTAAGGTACAGTCTTGAAAATAGGTCAACCCAATGCCCGGACAAGGGGAATGGAATAGATGAGTGGGAAACAAGATGTAAAAGTGGTAGTATGATGGGGGCAGACGACGGCTTTTCAGAAATCCCACCAGTGGAAAACCAAAACCTACAGACACAGGATTGCTAGGGAACCCTGTCAATCCCCCCAAACATGGTCAAGTGGGAAAATGTAAGATCCAAGAAGTTGTTAGAGATAAAAGGAATCAGATGCATATATTCAAAGGTTTCAATGATCAAAAGTGACACATACCATGATACCTAGACCAATTACCTCATGGATCAAGAACCTCTTCTGATACAGTACCAAGTCGATGGTGATGGATGTTGCTACTGCTGACAAGACACAGACAATGGAAGAAGAAAAGGTGGGCCCTCCAGGGCCATGCTCAGGTCAATCCTGCTCTCAGTACTCCATGTCTAGGACCTGTGGGCCTCAAGACATGATCTCCTAGCTATCCCTAAAAAGTGGGGATAACAGGACCAACCATGAAATTAGATATCTAGGGACTCTGAGTTCTCTCGAGTGGTGGAACATGCATGGTGGTGCTACCCCATAGCTGCAACGTTTGGCAAGACGGGTGCTTTCACAGGTGGTGAACACTTCTTATGCAAAGAGGTGTTGGATCACCTACAATTTCATCCATAGCGTTAAAATGAATCAGTTCAATGTAAGTCGGGAAGAGAGCCTGGCCTATGTTCATTAAAACTATTGATTGTTGTCCCATTATTGTGAGGAGGCACAGATGGATAAAAACTTGAGGCGTTGGGACAACAATCTAGAGGAGGATAATTTGGAGGATGGAGTATTGCTTTTAGAGCAATTGGAGAGTGTTCTTGTTATCCCCTACCCTAGGGATAACTAAGGAGATCACATCTCAAGGCCCACAGGTCCTAGACATGGAGTACCAAGAGTTAGACGACTTGAGCATGGCCCCAGAGGTCCCCTCTTTTCTTCAGTGCAATCCATTTATCAACAACAACAGTATCCATCC
The DNA here is from genome assembly GCA_032191745.1 of Picea mariana. NCBI lineage: Eukaryota > Viridiplantae > Streptophyta > Pinopsida > Pinales > Pinaceae > Picea > Picea mariana. The sequence goes on along the minus strand of JASDQU010102585.1, from coordinate 344,481 downwards.
CACTAGCCTAGTCCTGAAGTAGCAGTAAGTCTTGCTCCATGAGGTAGTGAGTCCAGGAATCATGGTATGTGTCACTCTGATTTTTGAAACACTTGAATATGTTGCATTGAATTCTTCTTCATTTCATGGCGTTTTCTTGGAAATTATGTTATTTTCATTGTTCATACCTGGAAGGGTGACATGGTGCCCTAATAAATTGATCTCCCTTTAGGATAGGCTGCCACTGGGTGGGTCTGAGAAAGGTCATCGTTCGTTCCCTCCATACTTACCACTTTACATCTTTGTTCCTCTCATCTCCCCCTACCTTTGTTTGGGCATTGGGATTGGCCACGCTAGGAAGGGTTGTACCTTTCCTTGTGGGAAGAAGGGGCTAAAGGACCAGAGGATAAAAGTAGCTAGCAAGAATTAAAATCCAATTTTGAATCCTTTGAGATGCTTTGCCCAGGGATTCTTGAGAATGTAGTGAAAAGATTCTCAGTAAGAAAAGGGAACTCATAAGATACATAAAAACTCAAGGTACTAGTTGATGGATAGGAGGTCTCATCACGAGCCAGCCTATTATGACCATGGGCATGTACCGGTATGAAACTACCACCTATATGGTCACCAAACTAGGGTAGTGGCTCTTGGTGGCATAGGCAAGAGAAAGGGGGTCTCATCATGAGCCAGCCTTCTCATTTCCATGAAATGTTTGTGGATAACATAGTCACCTCTGGTCATCAAGCTAGGACAGTGGACCTAAACTTTTCCCTTGAAGAACAAAAAAAAAAAATATCAAAAGAAATAAAGCTAATAATAAAAGGCAATGAATGGGCTAGGGAAAAATTGCATTTATGACAAGGTGCAGCTCGCCCTCTACAAAGACACCCACATGTAATTCTTACATTTCCCTATTATTACTGCACCCCATGCCACCTCACACACTTACATGACTTGGATTGTCTCCCACCTGGGAAATGTTGAGTTTTCAATAAGATAGGCTTAAGCATTAAGTTCATTTAATTTTAGCATTTTACTTAAACCATAGACAATTTGTTACAGTGACCAAGATCACAAGAAGAAACACCGTGCACAAGTACACAAGAAGTATCCTGGGAAATCCTTCTCAACAAGGGAAGAAAACCCAACCAATCCTTTGCTATATTCTTCAAGAGAAAGACCTCCACCACCAAGAAAACCTAGCACACAAAAGGGTGCTTGAAAACCCTAGAAGACTAGCGCCCAAGAGAGGTGTGCACTTATCCCAAGAAAATGTACTTGCCGAAATTTCCAAATTCACATGAAAGATATATTTCCTCAATGGGGAATTTACCTTTACTTATATTAGACTTGAACTGTCAATAGAAGTGTCTATTGGCACAATAGGGCCGACCTCTCTGATCCAGGTGGATATCGGTAGCCACCCACCTTTTCCAACTCGCTCAAAACAATTTTCTGGCAATTTTGGCAATTTACTATTTTTAGCAGTTTTTAACTTCCAGAGCCATTTTGAGGGCCTAAATGAAGGTTTTTCGAGATCGAGCTTCTCAATGATAGCCGAAGGCTCTCATTGAGCCCCCAAAATAAATCTCCTCAACGATACCTTTCCAACAGGATATTGTGCGCCTAAAACATAGATCGTATGCAAAAGTTACGACCCCCGAGAAGTTGATGTACTAACTTACCCAAACAGGGCCCACATGAATTTTGGCGCTTCATCTCCTAGGGTTAGGTTTTGGGATGTCTAGGGTTTTTGACATTTTTGTTTAATGTAAAAAGGCCTTCAGAGCCTCATTGTAATCATCTTCTTGCGAATGAGCACAACCGTCACATCTCTTCTCAGAGATAAGCTGCCACCATTCCAGCAAGCTTGTTTTCCGCTGCATTTTACAGTTTCAGCTCATTTTCTTATTGAATAGAAAACCAGTTTTACTATATCTCTGTTATTCTATGTTAAGCATATTTTAATATTTTTTATTCATTTCATTCTGCTTATAAAATCCAGATTAGTGGTATTAGAGCAGTCTGCTCCCTGTCGTCTTAATGCATGTCCCCAACGAGGTCAGGGTACAAAGAATTGGGTCTTAAGCTTGTTTCTCTTGAGGAAAAAATCTCTCGCATGCCCAAGCGACCTCTCATGGCAGGAGAAAAGAAAGATGACGGGACATGAGATCCTTTCAAAATGTTTCTTGAGGAATCCCTCACACAACAGAGGAACGAGATGATGGAT
>JASDQU010102585.1:292445-305075 GCA_032191745.1 Picea mariana | reverse complement strand
AGTCTTCCTAGACAATATCTTGGTGTATTCCAAGACAGAGGAAGAACATGAGCAACACCTGAGAATGGTGTTGCAGGTGTTGAGAGAACACCACTTGTACGCAAAACTGAGCAAGTGATCATTTTATCAAAGGAAGATTCATTACTTGGGGCACATTATATCAAAGGAAGGGATCGTTGTGGATCCTGAAAAGGTTGAGGCCATTCGAGAATGGTCAGCGCCAAGGAATGTGGCGGAAGTTAGATCTTTTATGGGTCCGGTAGGCTACTATAGAAGGTTTATAGCCGGATTCTCAAGGATAGCTCATTCTATCACTTCCTTGCAAAGGAAGGAGAAGAAGTTCCAGTGGACTGAAGAATGTGAGAGCAGCTTCCAGCGATTGAAGGAGCTGTTAACCAGCGCTCCAATCCTGAAGATTGCAGATCCAAATAAGGATTACGTAGTGTGCACTGACGCATGTAAGGAGGGACCAGGAGGAGTTCTCAGCCAAGAGGGATTTGTAGTTTGTTACGAGTCCCGAAAGTTGAAGGAGCATGAGAGGAATTATTCCACTCATGATTTAGAGCTGGCAGCAATCATCCACACCTTGAGGAAATGGAGACATTACCTCATGGGGAAAATATTCAAGTTGAGAATAGACCATAACGGTCTGAAGTATTTATTTGATCAGCAGACTTTAAATGTCAGGCAAATCAGATGGCTGGAGTTTATGTGCGAATATGACTTTGATATCAAGCATATCAAAGGGAAAGAAAATAAGGTGGTTGATGCACTCAGCAGAAAAGTGCACGAATTACATGCTACAACCATTAGTAGGTACAGGACTGAGATTAAAGACAGAATTTTGGAAGCTGCAAATGTTGATTTGCAGTACATAGGTTTAGTAGCAAAGCTACAGTAGCGTGAGAGACCACAGACCAAGGAAAGTTACACCTTGGGAACTGATGGCTTACTTCTGTATAAAAACAGAGTGTATGTACCCAATGTCCGAGATTTGAAGCTAGCAATTCTAAAAGAAATGCATAACGTGGATTATGCTGGACATCTCGGATACCAGAAAACTGTGGCAGCAGTCAAAAGCCATTACTTCTGGCCGGGTCTGAAGAAGGAAATCGCTGAATACATCGCCATATGTATGGAGTGCCAGAAGGTTAAGGCTGAGCATAGTCACCCAGCAGGGTTGCTACAACCTTTACCCATTCCTGAATGGAAATGGGACGTGGTAACAATGGATTTTATCATCGGACTACCTAGAACAAGTAAGAAACATGATTCAATCATGGTGATGGTGGACAAGCTTACTAAAGCTTCCCATTTTATTCCACTGAAAACCACCCACAGGGCAGCTGATGTTGTTGATATCTTTTTAAAAGAAGTTGCATGCTTGCACGGAATTCCTAAGACAATTGTCTCTGATAGGGACCCGAAATTCACTTCAAATTTCTTGAAAGGACTGTTCAAAGGATTCGGAACGAATCTGAACTTTAGTACAGCGTATCATCCTGAGTCTGATGGTCAGAGAGAGAGGGTGAATAGGGTAATAGAAGACATACTGAGAATGTATGTGATGGATAAACCATCAAGGTGGGAAGACTACCTGCATTTGGTAGAATTCACCTACAATAATGGGTATCATGCATCATTGAAGATGATCCCAGTTGAAGCACTTTATGGAAGAAAGTGTAACACTCCAGTGAGTTGGGATAATGCAGCTGACAAAGCACTCATTGGGCCTGAACTGCTCAAAGAGATGGAAGATTAAATGATAAAAATTAAACGGAATCTAAAAGCTGCCCAGGATAGGCAGAAAAGTTACGCTGATAGTAACAGAACACATAGAGAATTCAAAGTGGGTGACCATGTTTTCTTGAAAGTGAGGACCAACAGGAGTTCCCTGAAGTTGGGAAGTTGCACCAAATTGGCAGCAAGATTTTGTGGGCCATTTGAGATCATGGAAAGGATTGGGCCAATTGCATACATGCTTGCATTACCAACATCTATGACTGTACATAATGTGTTTCATGTTTCACTGGTTAAGAAATATTTACTTGATGTTAATCATGGTATCGATTGGAATGTGATTCAGGTGGAACCAGAAGGTGTCCTGCAAGTCCATCCTGTGCGCATATTGGACAGGAAAAGCAAACAGCTCTAGAATCGAGCTATAGAGCTTGTAAAGGTCCAGTGGACCTGGTATGGTCCTGAGGATGCGACATGGGAGCATGCAGATGCTATGTGGGCAGAGTACCCGCATCTTTTTGAAAATTTTGAAAGGCTTGCAAAGACAGTGTAAGTTTCACTAAGGACAGTGCAGAAATAAGGGAGGGGGATTGTAGTGTCCCCAAGGCCGAGCCCTGTTGTAAATCATGTATAGAAAGGAATTGTAATTGTGTTTTATAGGCTGGTGAGCCAAGTTTTTATAAGCTGGTGGCTTATGTGTTTGTTAGGCCAGGGAGCCTAAGTGTTGAAGGTCAGGAGTCTGTTGTTGTATATGTAATCACGCAGAACAAATTAATAAAAATTTGTAAACACCGCCAGGTGGAGACTGACCACGATGAATGAGTGAAGGGGGACTGAGCTTCCACAGAGAAGGCAAGGGATTAGGGGCTGGAAGGTGGGAAAAGGGGCTAAGTGTTAAGCCTAGGGGGCTTCAACCTTGGGAATAATATTTTAATATTATTCCAAAAAGGCATGAGCATTTCATGTTTTATCCTAAGTTCCTAACCATGAGGAAGGTGATGCATGCTGGGTAAAAGCATGCAGTTTCCAGGGCGACAAGTGTCAGCCCCGACCCATGCAAATAAAATGGTGAAAATAGGACGTGATGGGGGTTCTCCTCCATTCCACCCGACGACCTGAGTGCATACGGCCTCTGAGCGGTACAACGGATCTAACCTCTGCAGAAAAACATTGTACATATCCTGAAATGAAAAACTTGTGTTCATCTGGAGAATTTGTGTGTATCCTCTATCTGAGATCGAGCTTGTGTGTGGGGTCTCTATCCCAAAGTCGTGACCATGAGCCATTCGGCCATTGTTGAGCCTGTAGGAAAGCCACGTCAGTTTTCCCTATTGATTGTTGTGGCCACGCAGTGCTGGACTACGTGTGGCTTGTTGGCTAGTGGAGCAACACTCTCTCTAGGAGAGAGAGTGTACAAAGGAAGGGGATAACTCCTGGAAGGAACCTTGTAGCTGCCATAGAGTTCAGAGACTTCTAGTCCGGCTTGTTGCTGTAACTCAAGGCAAGGGAGGTTAGTAGCCGAAGGACTGTCCAGGTGACAGAGAAGGTGTATACTCCTGGGATGGAACAGGCATGTGGGGAATGAGGGTCTATGGGAAATGAGCATGAGAGGTTCCTGCGAGAGAATCCCATCCTTGTGGTTGTGTGTTTTTTCCCTGTAACCTCAGCCTAGCCTAGGATTCCTTGTCTTGGGGTGGAGCTTAGTCCCAGCTCGGGGGTGACCCACTGTTAAGCTGATGAGCAGTGCGGTCTAAGGCTGGGAGGTTCGTGAAATCTACCACTGTTCAAAGATAAGTAACAGAAGATGCTTTAATTATGTTTTTGTATCTCTGTGTATTATAATCATCATGTATTCTGCTGTTTATATGAATTGATGTTGAATAGTATTAATTGTTGATTATGGTAGTAAATCGTATGATTACTCTGTGTTGAATGTGTTTAACTTGTTTTGAATGCATGTGATTAATTGTGAGTGAGAATGTTGTTATTCCACGTAGTAACACCTACACAGTAGTGAGTGAAAAGTGGTGCTACAACGAGGTGGCCATGTTGAGTGAGGACGGCGCCCACAACATAGTCTGAAGCATCTGTCTTGATCTCAAAGGGATGTTGCAAGTCCGATAATGAAATTACAGGGGATGAGAACAAGCGCTGCTTCAATTCATCAAAGGCTTGTTGTTGGGACAAGCCCCACACAATTTTTTCCTCATGGCCACCCCTGGTTACTTGGTTGAGGGCCCATGCGATATCAGAGAATCCCAACATGAACCTGCGATAGAAATTGGCGAGGCCCAAAAATCTCCGAAGCTCAGAGAGTGTGGTTGGGATTGGCCAGTCACAGATGACCTGGATCTTGGTTGGATCCACATGCACACCATGTTGATCAATGATGTATCCTAAGTAGTGGACCTTGTCCATGCCGAAGGAGCATTTTTCCAAGTTTGCATATAGTTTGTGCTACCGCAAGGTGTGCAGAACCTGTTGAATATGTTGCAAGTGTTCCACCCAAGTCTTGTTGTAGATGAGGATGTCATCCAGATACACCACTACAAAATTATTGGTGAAAGGTCACGGGATATCTTCCATCATCCTCATAAAAGTTGTTGGAGCATTTGTCAAACCAAAGGGCATGACCAACCATTCAAAAAGATCTTCTTTTGACTTGAAGGCGATCTTCCATACATTTGTATGTTCTATTGGGACCTGGTGGTAGCCAGACTTTAGATCAATCTTACTGAAGTATTTGGCCCCCATGAGTTGATCAAGGATGTCGTCAATTCGGGGAATCGGGTACCGGTTCCGGATTGTGATTTTATTCAGGGCTCGGTAATCAATGCAGAGTCACCAGGTCCCATCTTTCTTCTGCACCAGTATGATTGGGCTCCCACAAGGAGATGAGTTGGTATGAATGTGCCCCTTGTGGAGAAGTTCTTGGATCTGCCTCTTGATCTCCTCGTTTTCTTACAAAGAGCGGCGGTAGATCGGCCCATTGGGTAGCGGTGCGCCTAGGGTCAGATCAATGGGATGCTTGACCTGGCAGTGCAGAGGTACCCCGATATGAGAGGAGAAGACAACTGAGTGCTCTTCCACGACCTTATCCACTTGCCTCTGTTGTGTGGAGAGATCGACCGCAGAGGCCTTGGATGTGGCTGCGATCTTTCTCTTACTCTGAGAGAGAATCACGAAGAAGATAAATTTCTCGGTCTGAGAGATGACCTTCCTGCATTTCTTGGTGGAGATCAAGGAAATAGCACTAGGAGGGACTGCCTCAGTTATCTTGTACAATTTCTTGTTCAAAGTAATAATAAAACTATGAGGCCTAGACTCATATACAACATGACATTTCCATAAATAAGGTTGGCCCAAAAGAACATTACAAACTTTGAGAGGAGAAAAATCACACAATGCCTCGTCTTTGAAGGGCTTGATGTCGTACGATAGTCGACACTATTGGCTGACGCGGAGATCGCTTCCTTGGCAGAGCCATCCAATGGTGTAGGGATGTGGGTGCAACGATGTCAGCAGGTCCAACCGCTTGACGACCTCTGCTGAGATGAGGTTCTTCTGGCTACCTCTATCAACGATGAAGTGTCATGGGGTGCCTTTTACCCACATCTGTGAATGGAAAAGGCACTCGCCTTCTTCTGGCTCGTCTGGTTCATTAGGCTGGAGCTTGGTGGTAGAAATGGTGGCACTCGACTCTGCGTCAATGATCCTTCTTCCCCTTTCTGGTTCTGAATCAGAGTCAGAACCCGCATCTGATTCAGAGACTTTCACTTCAACCACTAGCAACTTCTTTGAGCGACAATCAACACTGTTATGCCAAGGGCTCTTATGGAAATCACACCACTTCCCGGTATCCTTATTTGTCTTTCTGGTGTCCTTCTTTGCTTGCGGCATGGACTGGTTGTCCTACTACTGTCCATCTTTTCTCTATCCTTTGTTCTGTAGGTTGGGGCTTCCCTTTCCTGGCTTTTGCTGCGAGGGGTTCCCAGGCCCAAATTGTCGCGTCTTTTGTTTGAGCTTCTGCTCAATTTTGACGGCATATCGATAGGCCACGCCCAAGGATGAGATGTCCATAAATTCCATTTCGGTCTGGATGTATCTATGCAGAGCACTGCGGTACTTGAGCACCATATGTCACTCTGAATCTTTGATACCCAGCTTGGTGCACAGGGTATGGAAGATATTTTTGAAATCCGGCACTGCTTGGTCTCTTTCTTGCTACAGTGTGTTCCATTTGGTATACAAGTCGTCATAGCTTTCGATAGGGTAGTATTGTTCCTTAATAACATCCCTGAAGGATTCCTAGGTGGCCATGACTGTAAATAATGAGGGTTCCTCTGTTTCCTTTTGCTCACAGAAATTTTCCCACCAATCTTTGACATGGGGAATGGCTTTGAGGAGCGCAAAAGTAATTTTTTCTCTATTTGAAAAGTTATGGACAGAAAAATACCCTTCTAGTATATTCAACCACTTGTCTACAGCATCCACGTCTATCTAACCTTTAATTATAGGAATATCGAAGTTGATTTGTACCTTGAAGGGGGTGGTGCCTCCGCTCGAGGAAGATGCATCGCTTTTTGGTAGTCGCCGAAGGATTTGCGCTAAACTATCCATCATCTCATTCCTTTGTTGTGTGAGGGCTTCCTCAAGCAACATTTTGAAAGGATCTCCTATCCTGTCATCCCTATTTTCTCCTGCCATGAGAGGTCATTTTGGTGTGCGAGATCTTTTTTCCTCAAGAGAAACAAGCTTGAGACCCAATTCTTTGTACCTCGACCTCGTTGGGGACATGCATTAAGACAACAAGGAGCAGACCGCTCTGATACCACTGATCCATATTTTATGAGAAGAAAGAAATGAATATAGATTATTAAAAGATGCTTAACATAGAATAACAAAGATACAGTAAAATTGGTTTTCTATTCAATAAGGAAATAAGTTGACACTGTAAAATGCAGCGGAAAACAAGCTTGTTGGAATGGTGGCGGCTTATCTCTGAGAAGAGATGTGACGGCTGTGCTCATTCACAAGAAGATCATTACAATGAGGCTTTGAAGGCATTTTTACAATAAACAAGAATGTCAAAAACCCTAGAAATCCAAAAACCTAACCCTAAGAGATGAAGCGCCAAAAGTCATGTGGGCCCCGTTTGGGTAAGTTAGTTAGTCAACTTCCCGGGATCGTAACTTTTGCATACGATCTCTGTTTTAGGCGCACGATAGCACGTTGGAAAGGTCTATCTTAGGAATACACATTTTTGTTTGATCTAATGATGGGCATTTTCGAATGTGTCGATCTCTAAAAATGTTGTTTAGGGCCCAAAATGGCCCCGCAAGTCAGGGACCTGAAAACTAGGAAAAAACTGTCAAACTGGAAAACTGCCAAAATGAACCAATTGGAATAGGTGGGAGGCCACCAACATCCATATGGATCAGTGACACATTTCCCAATCAGAATGTGCCACATGACACCCTCCATCGGACTAAAAGGGTCTAAAAATTCTAATTTTTAGGACGAAGGGAATCGAACACTCGACCTCCTTGCAAAAATTCCAATGGCTCACCAAATTACCATGAGATCCTCGTTGAAAGGATTGAAAAAGGAGTGTTATTTAAAGTTACATATATTGTATCATTGCGCCAAAAGCGAGTTCTGCAAGGCTTCACCCTGCGACCTCCGCCAAACCGTCTGCCATTATAACCAACCACTGCCACATATAACCAATGCACCATGGGTTCAAGCTTGTTTTGGAATGCCATATATTACATTTTGTTATCCAAATATTTTATACCCCATAAAATCTGACTTAACCAACAGGTTTGACCATCCATATGACTCGTTTTGGATTGAAATTAATATATGTTGGATCGATCGTATATTATTTGTTTGTTAACCATATATTTGATCACCATAAAATTTGGATCGAATCTAAAGTTAAAACCATCAACCTTTGTTATTTAAACAAAGACATTTTTTCCATTAGATGATTTGGTTCTTATCGTAAAGAATTGTTTTTGGTATTTTGTATATGCAAAGGTATTTCCAACATAAAAATACATTGGAGAAGTAGGTTTTAGGCTTACCTTTTGCAATTGTGTTTTGTTGCATTCTCACTTGTTTAATTAGAGTTATTTGCAAGTATCACATTCAACAATGACAATTTGAGAATTTCATTTGTGTATTCAAAAATGAAGTAAAATTTAATTCCACACATTTTCGAAAAAAGATTTGGATATGACCCTTCATTAGAAAATCACAAGTAGCCCTTGTTGCTCTTCCAAGTATAGTTGAAAAACATCTTGTGAATACAAGTGACAATGATTTTTGTAATATTTACCAGCAAGTTCCAATAAACTGGAATTGCTTCTATAATTGATTTGATAAGGGTGAGATGGAATCCCCGTGAGATCCACCGATTGCACCAGAAGTGGATCCTCTTGTCTAATCGAGATACAAGCCATTTACAATCTGATACACCATAAGAATTAGGTTTGAGAGTAAAGAACAATTATTTTCCATTGTCCGCCATATTGTGTGCACTAAAATGAAATATGAATTGAAGAAGTGGATGCTCCAACTCCAAAAATCTGGGAAGTAGATGGTAGATTTGATTATGTTGATAGATATGCTAGTTGCATTACATAATAGATCCATAATATCCTTAATAGACCTACCTTCATTGTCTTCACATAAACAAAATATGGATATATCATCAATAAATAATATGTGTGAAATACTTTATTGTCTACCAATTCATGGTCCTTGTATTTTATTAAGTCTGTGAGCCTCATATATGACTTGGATGAGACCATGTAAAACAAGTAAAAGTAGATATGGAGACATTGGAATCTTGTCTGATCCCTCGACATAACATGAATAACGGGGATGTAGACCCATTAGCACTGCGAAGGATAAAAATGTAGCACATGCCATAATAGATTTAACCATTGGAAGTTCAAATACAATGTGTATGAGTAGAAGCCAGAGATAAATTTAGGAGACTCGATTGAAGGCCTTGGACATATCTATTTTGAGTACTTAAACTAGACATTTTTGTGTTTTGATCGAATGTAAGCCCCCCTAGGCTAAGCTAATAGCCTTGTGAATCAGTCTACCATTTAGTAATCCAATCCGTTTGAACGTAATGACCTCAGATATGAGAGGATTTATCCTGACAACAATAATTTTGGCAATGATTTTGTACAAGCAATTGAATAGAGCAATAGGATGGAAGTCCTCAAAAGAAAGTGGTTGTCCTTTTTTTTGGATTATTGCAATGAAAGTAGATTTGATTCTAGGGAGAATATTACCATTAATGTGAACTTCTTTTGTCACATGTAGCATGTCGTCCCCAACTATGTAAAAAAATTCCTCGTAGAATTCGGTCAACCAGCCGTCTATCCCGAGACTTTTGTCCTTTTTGAAGGAAGAAATAATTTCCCTTGCTTCCTTTTTGTAACAACTTGATAGAGTTCTTGAACATCGTCTTTTGATATACATCTAGGAAATAATGCAATCATCTTTAGGATCTCACCCATATTGGCATGCTCAAGTTCTTTAAACAGTTTTTTGAAATGATTTACCCCCAAGGTCACACGTTTTCTAAACCCTTGAACTACCACCCCATTAGTCTCCTACAATTCCTAGATAGTATTGAAACTACGATGGAAATTTCCAAAAATTTTGAAAATATTTGGTCTTCTTGCCCCCAGCTTCAAGACATAGATCCTTTCTTTTTAAGCATCATGTTTTTTCTTGTTCTAATAGAATTTTATTCCTTCTTTCTTCAAGGTTTTGGCATTTATCTTGCTCCTCCCTTGTCCAGTATACTTATTTTTGTTGATGGTTCAAAGAAGCAAGTGATTCCTCTTTGTTTTTTAGATCGCAATCAACGATGCTTCAAAGGTTACGGGACCATACAAAAACTTTGTCTTTCAAGTAACAGAGTGCTAAAAAAAACTAGTGAGCCATAAATTCATTTATGGTATCCTGGAAGTGCACCCAATTCTCCTTAATCAAAGCCTTAAATTCTTCATTCATTTCCCATGCATAATTGTACTTGAAGGGAGAGCCTGGTTTATCCAACAGTTTGGCCAGCTTTAGATATACTGGAAAATGATCTAAATATTTAACCTTGCCAACCATGGGCGATAAATATTGATTTATTGAAGGAGTTGATGATGAGAAAGAAAATGGTCAAGTCTCTTACATATCCCATCACCACCAGAACACTTATTGCTCCACATCAAACTTAGAGAGATTGGTCCCACATCCACCATGCCTATTTCCTCCAAATGATTAAGAAATAAGGTGGCCATTTTATTTCCATGGGAATTCTCTCCCCAAATTTCATCCTAGTTTAAAGTCAAATTTAAATCACCACCACGAACTATGTTCCCCTTCTAAAAAACACTAATAGAAAAAAATTGATGCCAAAAAGCCTCTCGATCTTCATAGGGCCTATAAATGTTGAAGAAAATGATCTCACAGTCCAGATACTTGTAGTGACGCTTAGTAACCATACCTAAAAAAATTGCATAGAAGTTTGTGAGTGTACAAGATGAAGAGTATCTCATTATAATACCCCTAGAGGCTCTAGATGAGTCTAGACCCACAAATGACCAACTTGGAAATAACTTACAAATTTCTATGACAATGTCATCACTGCATCCCATAGTTTCTTGAATGAAAAGAACATTATGCCTTTCAATCGCCATTAGAAGTTTAGGGAAATCCTTTTAGCTCACCCTATGAGGCCATGCATGCTAATGAATAGAAGCTTCATGGGATACCTTTCGAGGGGGCTCATCCAACTGTAAGGACCCTTGAAATGCTTTGAGACTTATCTAAAGGACTTTTCTTAGGTGTGTTTTAATGTGAATTTGTGACGCACCTTCGAATGCCCTGGATATTTGAAATTATCAAACCCCAACCCCATGAAAGAACCCAACATTGGTTGGATGAATTCTATTGGAGGATATAGGGTTCTCATCTCGAGGAGAAAGATATAGATAATGATGAAGAGACCTCAATTTTAGATGGGTGCTTAATCGAATGAAGAGAACCATTATGAGACAAGACAACAAGAATGGATTCAAGACACTGCTACTCAGGGAGAAGTGAAGAACTCATAAATCCGAAATATGATCCCCCACTAGACCCATTCCCCTAGCTATTCAAATTTTCAACCATAATACCGAAACGAACATAAATAATGGGAAAAAAACTAAAAACAGTATTACCTGCAATAGGAAACAATTCCTCACTCTCACATCATATATCCTCAAGCTTGTTCCATTGTGAAGTAGAGATTTCCAAATATTCCCCCAACATATCCTTAGGAGAAAATTCCTTTGGAGCCACTAAGCTGTCATTTTCCACCCCAATAGCAACGTCCCCAATTAGTACTTCCTTTAAAAAAGATGCAAGAACAAGGACCTCATCGTTCTTAACATTAGCTTCTGGATTAGTACATGGATGAGACAATTGGAAGGGTCTATCCTTCACTGGAGAATTCAATTCCTCCAACCGAGTACCCAAGTCAGAAGGTCATGTCGCTTGAAATTGTTTGATGAACTTATGCTCACAATCCACCATGACATGGCCAATATGGTGACGGTGGGGAAAATGGAAGGGAATGTTAATATAATCCACGTGATGTTTATATATCCTAGTTCACATAATCAAATCAAGCAACTTGAATAGACCCTATCGGGGATCAAAATCCACCAAAATATATGCAACCAAATGAAATTTGCTACTCTTGTAGCTTTTTTCTGTGGAGATGAAAATACCAAAAGTATCTTCTGTTGCCTTCAATTTCTTCTCTGTCCAAAATTTCATGGGAATATTAGGTAATTTGATCCACATTGGAACCCTGTTAATGGCTTCCTCTCATGCATGAAATAGTGGATGCTACTACTTGGCATGAAAAAGGATTTGGTTCTAGTATCAATAGTTGGAGAGGATAAAAACCACATCTTGTTTAAATCCGAAAGTGCACCCAATTCACTCTCTCGAGAGTAAGTGAAATATCAAACTGTACTCCAAACGAGGACTCCAAGATTTATCCACCCAGGTTTCCATGGAAATGAGACATTCCACATCCACAAAATTTACCCACAATCGCACAGACTTACAAATTCACAACTTGAATAACTTGCAATTCCTCTCCCACTAGCAAAGAAACACCTCCTCCATGATTTTTGACAACCTTTCGACATTTTTTAACAGACTGATTGTGAGAGATAGTTTCCTTTCCTCCTCATCGATCCTCAATATCCAACCTAGTCCCAATAAACCCTGAGCCTAAGAACTCTTCAAGAGATTGAAAAAATAGCATCGAGTCAGAGGTATCCACTGAGGCAGTTGGAGCATACGAATAAGTGTTTCCATACTCTTCAATGCATGAGCCAATATTACCATGAAACATTCATCAAGAAATTGCAATGTGTAGATTAAATCTATGGGATCCATCTACTACATTTACTATCAAAGTGCCTAGAGCATACAAAGAAGTGGAGGTAATGTTGGATCAGATGACCTCCAGACATATCGTAGTCCTTGTGACTCCCAATATGACCCCCAGAGCATGTATTCCTTTACTCACCAAAGGTTGAACATTGGAGGGCTTAAAGACCCAATAAGTGAATACCGACTCTTCAGATAATGTATATTATGAATAGTCGACAAGTAGAAGATAACCATCCATTCCACCTGACCCACACGAAAGGTTCATAAATGAATTTTGTTTTTGGGAGGGTACCCATATCAGAACAACAAACCCTACTACAGAGAAATCTTGTGGAACCCCTCATCCATATGTGATATGTGTGAATGGTCACTATCATGCCAATACATATATTTGAATACGTGGATTACTAT
>JASDQU010102585.1:266810-281770 GCA_032191745.1 Picea mariana | reverse complement strand
CATGAAAACTGTACAAATTACACAGGCCTATCTTTCTTTCTCAGCAAATAAACAATCTTTAGTATTCATCTTTAAACCCAGTGACAAATGTTTGAATGATAGAAGCACTTACACATGACGATCGCTCCAACAAATCATCAATGTTCTTGGTCGTCTGATGCCCTAGACGACAGGGACTTTCTTTCTCAGCAATACTTCTTCCCATGTCTCTGATTTGGTCATGCATTTTTATCTTATTTTCATAGTCAACTTCCAAGAGACATTTGTTCACTAGATCTGTAAGCGGCCCAACTGAACCACATATTGTTATTACTGTATCTGCATATTCTCCTATGAAGAAACAAACAATATCTAAGAATATTTCTTTATTCTTTGAACTGAGCGAGTCATAACTAATTTTAAGTCGCTCAAGTATCTCAGAAGGTAATGTGTTGTGAAGTCCATTCAATTTGTCTTGCCAGTAAGATCTCTCTTCCCCAAAAAGAAGCGCACCGAATACCTTCAATGATAGTGGCAATCCATCGCAAGCTTTTAAAAAACCAGCTACCAGATCTGCAAATTCTGGTAGAGGATGTGGCTGATGGAAGGCGTGAAAGCAGAAGAGCTTTTTGGAGTCCTCTACATTCAGCCCCTTTAGCTCATAAACTGACGTCTCTGGGATTTTTGCTATTTTGAGGATTTTCTTGTCACGAGACGTAATCAAAATCAAGCTATTGGAGCTAAGCACATCTTTAATTGGCAAAAACGGTTGCAGTTGTCGGGCATCATCTATGTCATCTAAAATTATAAGAAAGTGAAAAGTGGAGGAGGACAGATGCTTTAAAAGCTCCTCTATACCTTCATCAATACTCTCTATCCGCAGATCCAATCCAGTCAAGTCCTTCAGCAGTTTCCTCTGCAAGGAAGGTAAAGAGCCATTGACCGCTTTTTCTCTGACATCATATAGAAAGCACGATCGACTGTAATGCGATCTCCTCTTGCTGAAGTATTCTTTGGCCAGTGTTGTCTTTCCCACACCGCCTTGACCCACAATCCCCACAGCCTTCCCCTTCCTCCGCTGCAAAACTTTGGTTTCAAAATCTTTCAACTTTTCCTTCAAACCCGTTGCATGTTCGGCCACAAATTTCAATGGTTTCTTGTCCACGTTATTCAACACGCATTGCAAGACCTCTTCCAACAGTTGCCCCTCGTCCCTGAATATCAGAGAATAAAATAGCTGGTAAAAAGCACTCATATAAAAAATGTCGCATGCCTATCAATCCAACAAACTAAAAAATAGATCGGAGAGGAACGGAAGAGGGAGGTCAGTTGGATATTCTCACCCATTAAACGCCTTTAACTCAAAACCACTTATGTCTGCAGCAGTGGAGAGAGCTTTTCTCCACTTCTGGATAGTCTCTGAGTTGAATCGTTTTTTCTCTTCGTGCTTGCGCAGGGCTTCAAAATACCTTCCAGCTTTCCCTGTCCAGCGGAGCTCCGAAGGCTCCACGTTGTAAAACACAGGAAGAATAGTAGCCCCCGACTCTATCATGTAGATGAGCTCATCCAGACACCACGAAGAGGCCGCATAGTCGGGAGAAAAAATGGCTATGTGAATAGCGGCACTTTGAATTGCGGCTTTTATTTGAGAAGGAAATGTGCGCCCCTCTTCCAATTCTGGTTTGTCCAGAAAGGCTTGCAATCCAATCGATTTAAGACGAAAGTAGAGATGACTGGCGATTGTGCTCTTGACATCAGGACCTCTGTGGTTTATAAATACGTCATAAGAGGTCGATGGAGAAGAGGAAGAAGCAGCAGCATTGTCATGGTATTGAGGGGCGGTTTGTGCCATTTGAATGGGAGTTGGGATGAATGGATAGACAGACTAATGAATGGGATAAAATGGCAGACAGAAAATAATAATTAGACGGATAAATCAGATTGAAGCAGGCAGATAGATCAGATTGCAGAGCTCACAAGGCTTCAAATTGCCGAAAACTATAAGCGAGCATAACTCAGGCAGTTGCAGTGAAAAGCCGAGAACTATATTAGCAGTGACGGTGCCATCTGTCGACAATCATGAAGTGACAAGTTCAAGAATTCTCCACCGCGTGGGTAATTTTGTGGAATTTATGTTCCCTCTAAAGATGAGTGTGTCAATAAGATCAAGAATTCTCCACCGCGTGGGAAATTTTGAGGAATTTATGTTCGGCGTGGGAAATTTTGAGGAATTCTCCACCGCGTGGGAAACTTTTTTACATGATATTCTAAACTATTACTATTGTAAAATGTCATGAATACTACCACTTTAGCTTTTAAATTTATATTTTACAATTTTAGTTGGCCAGCAATAATTTCAACATATAATGTGATCATCAAATGTCTTGCCGAGATAATTGAATCGCAGGCAGGTGCATTAGATTGCTGCGAACTACATTACTAAGGCAGCAGTCGACTCGTTTATTAGCAGTGACGGTGCCATCTGTCGACTCCGCCGCCTTGGAAAATTTGTAGAAATTATGTTCCGTCAAAAGATGGAGGATTTATCAATCCTCTGTCCACATTCATGCACCGACAAGTTGTGGGAATATTGTGGCAATATTGCTGCCATGAAGACTTTATCGACCCCTCGGATAAGTTGTGAACAATCACCAAATGATATGGTCAAGAAATTTTGTAGGTATTCAGATTCTAATGCCGTGTTCAAAAAGTGTGAATAATGATCAGTTCTGGACACGTAATAAGGATATGATATTTTAAATTATATTGAAAAGAGTGTGAATTAATTCTCTTTTATTTATTTATTCATAATCACAGATGTGATTTATGTGGACAACATTTCATAAGTTTTGAATATTTTTTAGTGTTCACAATAAATAAAAAGTTGAGATCTTAATCATTAACTTTTTTTAATAATAAAATATGTTTGTTTCTCATTAAAAATGGTAATTAAAGTGATTAGTATAATAATAATCTATCTACTTTAAATTTAGATTAATTTTCCATTTTTATTTTTTTTTTACCTTTTTTTTAACTATTAGTGAGTGAGTAGAGCGCACTCTCCTTCCCTTCTTTACCAAGTGTTGTGTTCATGGGTGTCGTTGTCTCCATAGAAGGTGGAGCACTATGAATAACAGTCTCCTTAGTAGGTGGAGTGTTGTGGAGCGTGGTCTCCTTTGCTGGTGGAGCGCTTTGGAGAGTCGTGGGTTTTTAAATGTGCATGCCGCACATTTTCTTCACCTTCAAATTATAAATATTCAAGCCAACATATTAGACCTAGGTTTAGAAAGGAGTTTACATTGTTCGTGCTTTGTTTCCAGGTATAGTTCTATTGATTGTTCATCCTATATTTAGAAATGTTTATTGATTAATCAGCGTAATTAAGTGGTAAGTCTTTGGGGCTAAATTGGACCAAAATGGCATAGTGAAGGAATAGTCACTTGTAGGGTTAAGGCATAGTATCATGTAGGGTTAGGGCATGGTATCATGCGCTCTCGACATTAACGAATGAGTAATGACCCAAATTAAGTCAGGTTACAGATTCCTTCTTCGGGTTTAAAAACATTCAAATGCACCCGTGTTAATGAATTTCTTTTGGAGTAAACTGTTGTAGACCGTTATGCTGAAGAACACCTTATTGCCAAAGTTCTATTTCAATTCTCTTCACTGACATCGCATTTTTGCAAATTCTTCGCTTATTTATCCGCATCCAACAAGAAAAACGATGTTGAAATCACAACAACAATATGGTGGGGATACCTTAGTCCAATCTGTAACCAATGGCACACAAAACCGTAGTCTCAATTTTGACAAGCTTTCTGACTGAAAATTCAAGAAAGCCAGGAAGGATATATTCGTCCACATTCCAATCCATGCAATGAAAACACTGATCAAATAATATTATAAAAGGAAGCATAGTCGAATGCACAATTGGCTTTGACTACCTGCTAACAACAACAAAGTAAGCCCTTCCGAAATGGGTATAAACGAGACAACTTTTTTAATTTTAGGGTAAAATTAACGTTTATGTAGTACGATTATCTATCCTTTGGAACAATAGTAGGAAGAATTATTTGTCCTTTGGAAATGAGAGTACGAAGGGTAAGATTATTTTCATTTACACTAAATTGAATAAATGAGAAATATTACATTTTGCATCAGATCGAATCTCCCATTGCATTTTTATGCTTCCCTATTAATTGTATGTCAGAAACATTTTCTTGCAAACATTCTTCATCCAAATATTGCCATGAAGATGACAAGTTGTGAAAGCTTATGAAGGGTTCTCAAGRTRTCTGATGTTTTTHAATATACTTCTCTCTTAAAYARAAATGGGYRAGCATGMTTTACACCTATTCATCTTGGCTTGTGAAAARAWTAWTTTTATWAATAATGGTGTAGGCYATTAATAACAAACTAATGAGTGTGACTTTGGTTACGCTTGCGTTTATCTAGAAGTTGAAACACATTTTATCTGTATGACATTACACTGAACACTAATCATAGCATAATACAAGAACTTAGAGATAGTTAAGGGATGGTGATCCCTATAGGCGTTCACCATCCATAGTAGATGTGGATGTGCTATTTTTAACATTGTATTTTAAGAAATGTGATGGAATACTACCACTTACTTTACGATTTAAAGTTCTATTTTACAATTTTAGTTGGAAAGCAATAATATCAACATATGATGCTATCATCAAATGTCTTGCACTTTATCACTTATAAGAAATGTGACACAAAAGGTTCATTTATTACCAATGTTAATTGGAAAACAAAAAAATTATAATTTAAAAATGTGTTATGATCAAGTATTTAGTATTTTATAATTTATAATTATGATGCCATTTCACATGTAAGGGTTTTTGTTTTACTAGTTGGCGAGTGACCAAGTATGAGAATGTAACTCCACACTTGGATATCTTTCATTAACATGAAGCCTTAAATAATATACATTCAAATAACCATTGGTGTTCACCTTCCAAGTGACTCTTCCTATCACTTATGACTATTCACATTTCTATTATTTGGAATTTTATTTACAAATTACAATAATCCAAGGATTAAGTACTCAACATCCCCCCCTTAATCCAAACTGGTGTTTGTGATTCCAAGCATCACTCTAAATTTTTCAAATTTTCTCTTCCAAGCGCTTTGGTGAAGATGCCCGCAATTTGCTCATTTGTGGAACAATGTCTCAAGTTAATAGTCTTGGCCTCTACATGATATAAAATCAGGTGATACTTTGTGTTGACGCGCTTAGTTCGATCATGTAATATAGGATTCTTGGCCAACTTGATTGCAGAAGTATTGTCAACTACAAGAGTAGTAGAATTCACATGTTTCTCCTGCAAATCTTCGAGTATTTTTCCGAGCCACACAATCTCTTTTGTTGCTTATGCAACTGCCACATATTTTGTCTCTGTTGTGGAATCTAATGGAAGTGATTGTTTGTGTGATCTCCAGGAGACAATTTGTTGGCACAAGGGCAGACCTAGGGTTTAATGCTTCAACATTGCACCAACAAAACCGTAACTACCAACCCTTTCGGCAACACCTGCGAAGCAGATGAAGTCTCACCCGAGGTAGAGGTAGGGGTGGTTGCAGAACTCAAGTGTTTACAACCTATCTGGGACACAGATCTATGATTATAATACTTACTTAGTAGTTAGCATTCATTAGCATTTAACCCTTATTCACATCGTAGGTAAAACCCTAATTATATAGCAACGCAGTACTCATCAAGATTTAACACATCCAAGCACTTAGCACATAGAAATAGATCAGATCTAGCATTCATTCACATTACTAAGCACTAAGCTACTATATCAAATGCATTCAACATACATAAAGATAACAACACTAAGCATAAATCATATCATAGCAACCATAACACAGGATATACGTGGTTCACCCCCAATGTGGGGCTACGTCCACCAACTCTTATTCTCTTTATTATCTTCGATCAATCTTATTTCATGCACAAAGCATCAAAACCCACTCCGCATAGGACCAGAGATTTGCGCGCACCTTGCCATATCCTCTTTCCCCGAGCTAGGTCATGGCACAAAGCCTTTACACAGTCTTTTACAACCACTTGCACTTAGCTCTACAAGTCTTACATTGTATGCATAGAGTGTTCACAACTATTAGCACTAATCCATCGACCTTGCACTTATCTCTTCTAGAACTAGTACTTCTTACATCACCTAGATATCTATTTATACATTACAAAAAGGGGCCTAAGCATGGATAAACCCATGGGATGACATCCCATAACCCATTACATAAACCCTAAGCCCAAAAATCCCTAAAAAGGGGGCGAGATCCCGTGATCTCCACTTCGCCTTGTGCTTCGTCTTTGACCAACCTGTCAAAGTCCCAAAATTGGTCAAACATGACCCAAGTTCTCCAAAACTTGGTCAAGGGCCAACAGGCCCCCAACACTCACCTGTGACTCATCCCGAGTCACTCTAATCTGGGTAACTCTGTCTCGAAGGCCTCGATCTTAGCTCGAGTTGCTTTGACTTACTGCTTAGCCAGAGCCTCCTGCTCGACGAACTCCTAAATGACCTTCTCGGTGACAGGTCCTTCCAATTGTTGTTCAACTGAGGTGACTACTTGTTCTAGTTGTGCACCTTATCCTTCAATCTCCTCAAAAAGTGTGCAAGCTTCATCCTCCATTGGTTGGAGTCTTTGGGTCACTTTCATGAACTTTCTCCGAATGGCATGGGCCTATTGCTGAACCATGCGTTATTCCTGGGCTCTTTTCATCCTCTCGGCCGGTGACAGTAACTTCAACTGCACTTGCACTGTTGTTACTTGTTGCTTTGCCTCCTGGAGTTGTGACTCCAGTGTCCTGAGCTCAGGGTCCTCTGCAAGTCACTCGTAAGTATGCGCACTTCGACCACTGAGCTATTTGCATTCCAAGGCTAATGCCTTGATTCTCTCAACTACGCTCCTTGCAATTTCTTCTCTTAGATCTCACACTTCCTGCAGAGTGCTTGGCACTGTCTGTAATTCCAATTCTACTATTCTTTGTTGGAGTTGTTGAATGGCCTCAGCAAGCTTCCTCACTTGAATTTCCACTGGGTCTTCTTCCATTTGTTTTAATCCCGTCACAGAGTGAAGTTCTCTAGTTACTGCTTCTTTAACTCCAATCTTCTCTGTGAGCAACTTTTCTTTCTCCTTTTGGATCTGCGCTCTATCCTCTACGAACTTTTCTTGGAGGTCGTCTTTTTCCTGTTGCGCAACCCGACGTTGCTCTATGGCTTCCTCCTTTGCTTGCTTCAATGCCTTTATGGCTTGTTATTTTCCCTCTTGGACACAACGAAGGTGAGCCTCTGTCACATCTGCTATTTTGCGTAGCTGGGGCAAGCTCATCACCCAACTCTGCTCCTTCTAGTGGCGGAGGCGCAGTAGACACTACACGACTGGAATATAGGGCTTGATGTAACACAATGCGATCATACATGGTTTCTTGTTTTTCTTCATTGCACTGTAAAATATCTTTTGATGTATCTGATATGATGATGATGATGAGGTCGATGTCATCTACCGTGAGCACAGTCTGCAGCTTGGGCTTACTATCATTTGACTTCTTCCGCGATGTAGGTTTCGTTGGGGAAACCTTTCTTTTCTTGGATGTCTCTGCCTCTTCAAGGGGGTCCCTAGGCGGTGTTACTTCACCCTACTTTTTCTTATCTTCTTCCCCTTCATCCTCTTCTTTGTCCACTTCGTCACCTCCTCCCCCTTCAGGTGAATCTGAAGCAGTCTCTTTTGATGCATTGTTTAGCTCTTGTACCTCTTCCTTCTTCTTCCTTCTGCTACTGTTGGGTGCATCATACTCTTCGCGAGTGACCACAGGACATCCAATGAGGTCGAGGTCGGACAATTCTGCCTGGTTGACTGGTACCAGGAGTTCTTCAGGCCACTCCCTAGTGATTTCCTCTATGTCTTCCTTGGTGATCTTGTAATAAGACTGAAGCTCTTCCTTATGTTCATCTCTGCGTGCAGTGATATATATCAAATGCCTATCTGCGCGGAACTTCACAAATGGCCTAAACTGTTGCAACATATCTGGTGTCATGCAAGGGAAAGACTCAATAGCCCTCTTCAACTGTAAGTAATAGGTGTGTAACACAGTGTTTGACTGCAATTTCTTAGCCATGTCGCTCGAATACCAAAGCGTAGTGAACTTTGCAGCTAAGGGTTCAGATGGTTCAATTTCAGGGAAGGTCGCACCTTCTGGCATCTCCTAAGCAATAAAGGTGATTAGGATCAATAGCCAACTAAAATGGAACTCATAGCCCTAATCTTGAGCTTTGCGACAGTCTTTCTCTAACTGGTTGACAAGGTAGCTCGCCCAGTTCGTTTGTAGCCCTTCAATGCATTTTCTCGTGAGGTCAACAACGAACCCCGTGACCTGCATGGGTATGTTCTTCCTTACTAGCTTACCAACAATCAACTGGAAGGCTAGGAACACTGCACCATTCTGGATGGAGGTTACCTTGTAGCCTCGCTTCCCCTTCTCCACATCGCCATAGGTATCTTTGATTCTCTACACCAGGGCGCAATCTGCAACCTTCCCTGGAAAAAATCTTGTGGGTCTGGTCCTTGCATTCTTAATCCGGTGATTCGATGGATCAGCGTCGGATTGACTGTGATACACCTGTCCAACCATAGGTAACCGCCATGGAAGAAAGACAATAGAATTTTAACGCACGTGTTAACCTCCTGATGCCTTCCAAAGTGGGGTATTTTCATTACATTCAGGATGGTGGACCTCGTGATGTCCATGGTCCATGGCTGGGGGATGATCTTCGACTTCTTCCCCTTTGTCTTGGTCAAATACTTATGTGGGGCGAGCATGCCATGGTTCTTGCGATCTCCCAAGTTGAAGTCACTGATATTCAATGTCATAATCTCTCCCAACTGCAGTCTAACTGTGCATATCTCTTTCGGGAGGTACGCAGTGATCAAGGTGTAGTCGAATTCCCTCGAGACACTGTCACAACTCACCGTGCCAGCCAGAGGAGGGATGTAGTCAGGCAGGATAGATGGGATGAGATTCACATTCGCTAAGTCATCACGATGCTTGGTTCATTTCTCTGTCACAACTTGGGATGGTCCAGATCCATGAGCATTCGACGGGGATGCTTGCAATCCTCTTGTCGATGAGGCTTAGATGCCTGCGGACATCACCTTCTCGGCCATGAGGTCTATGAGAATTTATTCAACGTATTTTTCTGCTATGCTAATGTCATCTGACATGCACGCTAGTTATCTAAGGTCGGTGATCAAACACTCAATGTAACAACACAGGTGGAAAGGTCTCAATAATCATGACGCAGTAATAATCAGTTCGAATAATCACAATTGGAAAAATGTTCACGGTGCAATGCTCAATGGGATAAATAGACATCATTGTAACAGATGCCTCCAATGGGTAGGAACGCCTTAATCAATGCAATTTCATTCGTTGTGGTGTAGTCCCAACGGTCCAATGGTGATCTTCCAGCTGTAACTGGGTTTCTAGCCATTCTGGAGCATCATTCTAACGGTCGAGACGTCTCCAACGGTCATATTTCTCCACCATGGAAAAGTGCTAATCTGCGTTGTTCTGATATCTCGACGAGGTTCAAGTTCTAGAAACCTTCTTTTTGCGAAGTCCTCTCTGGTACTTCTTGGAATTTTTCTAGCTTTGCTTTCTTCTTACTGAGCTTTCTAGCCTTCTTTCCTCTGATCTGAGTTACTGGTTTTTTTTTCCATTATTGTTCTTATCTCCTCTTGGCATAGGAACTTCACATTGCTGAGGTTCTTTCGAAGGGTTTGAGAGTAATACTTCTTCTTTTTCTGGAGTGGGTGCTCTACTCTCTTGCATGGATAAGTTTCTTAAGCTTTCCTGTGTTCGTTCAACTTCGACAACGATGTCTCTTGATCTTAGTTTCTTCGACTTGTCCTCATGCTCTTTTATTAAGCATGATATTCTCCTAGCCATGAAATCTCTTAGTTCTTGTTTTTTCTGTTCTAGAGTTTCCTCTTCTTGTTTCCTTCAGATCTGATCTTTCTCAACCCAAGTTTTTCCTAGCAAAAGAGAAAATGGGGTGTTGTTCTCAACAAACTTAATGACCTCAAATTCTTCTTATGTCGAAGTGCCATGATCACTCATAGGTATCTGGGTAAGTCTTCCACATAGGGTTATCATCTTCCCTTTAAACAATCATATTCCTCCCAGTGAAGGAACCATAGCGGGTTTTCCCAAAATTTCCCAAGTTCTTTCTGTCATGATATTCACTTGTGTTTCCTCATCCTGGACAAAGTCTATGTTGAAGTCTCCTATTTTTGTTTCTATGCACTCCTTATCTTTTAAGACCTATGATAAGTTGATGTCTCTATGATCATTTAGGATTTCTTTCATCTGCAATAATACAGTCTCTGATTCTTTATGGTTCTTGAGCATATTCTTAGTCTCTTGGCCTTCCTCATGGTCTTCTTGTCTCATGTTCATCTTTTCAACTTTAGCAATCATTCTAGGGAAATCTAAAATTTCATGATCCACGTCTTTACAACAAAGACAAATAGGATTTCTACAAGGGCATTCCTTAGCAAGATGTCATGGTCTTCTACAATTATAACAAAGAGTCAATCCTCTCTTTCTCTTAAACGATCCCTAACATTTCCTGTACTACGCACTAGGATCATAGTGGTGGATCTGCAAAATAATCTTTCTAGGATCCTGCATCCACTTGTTAGTCCAAAATTTCTTTCTATGCATAGGAATAACATATCTTTCATTATTTCTTTTAGATCTATTCATATCAAATCTTTTTTCTTCTAGTTGTTCCCTAGTTTTTAGGCTAGGACAAATTTCAAACATACCTAGATCCATTCTTTCGAAGAAAATATTTTCACTTATATTACTTTTATCAGAGCACAACGCTTTAATATCTTACCTTCATATTTTATTCCTTTCTTAGCACAGAGCTTCACAAGTCAAGTAGAATACTGCACACTAGAGCAACAGATCTACGTACAGAGCTTTTTCTTTTCATCAGTTCCCAACAATCACAGTTTTAGGGCCTGGCAACAAAACCATTTTTTGGCACAGGGGCAAACCCAGGGTTCAATGCTTCAACAACACACCAACAAAACCCTAATTACTGGCCCTTTCGGTAACACCTACGAAGAAGATGAAGTCTCACCTAAGGTAGAGGTAGGGATGGTTGCAGGAATCAAGTGTCTACAACCTAGCTGGGACACAGATCTGTGATTATAATACTTACTTAGTAGTTAGCATTCATTAGCATTTAACCCTTATTCACATCACAGGTAAAAACCTAATTACAGAGCATTGCGACACTCATCAAGATTTAACACATCCAAGCACTTAGCACATAGAAATAGACCAGATCTATCATTCATTCACATTACTAAGCACTAAGATACTATATCAAATGCATTCAACATACATAAAGATAACAACACTAAGCATAAATCACATCAATCACACATAGAAACCATAACAGAGGATATACATGGTTCACCCCCAACGTGGGGCTACATCCACCAACTCTTCTTCTCTTTATTATCTTCGATCAATCTTCTTACATGCACAGAGCATCAAAACCCACTCCGCATAGGACATGATATCTGCGTGCACCTCGCCAGATCCTCCTTCCCCAAGCTAGGTCACAGCACAAATCCTTTACACAGTGTCTTACAACCACATGCACTTAGCTCTGCAAGTCTTACATAGTATGCACAGAGCGTTCACAACTATTTTCACTACTCCATCGGCCTTGCACTTAGCTCTTATAGACCTAATACTTCTTACATCACCTAGATATATATTTATACGTTATAAAAAGGGGCCTAAGCATGGGTAAACCCATGGGCCGACATCCCATAACCCGTTACATAAACCCTAAGCCCAAAAATCCCTAAAAAGGGGGCAAGATCCCACGATCTCCGCTTCGTCTTCGACTAGCCTGTCGAAGTCCCAAAATTGGTCAAACATGAACCAAGTTCTCCAAAACTTGGTCAAGGGCCAACACAATTGTTGATTGAAGAATCATGAGATAGCCTAAAGTTGACATTCTATTTTCTTTATCCTCAACAAATTCTGAATCAGAATAACCAATCAGGTTGAATTCATCTACCTTGAAGTACTTGAATCCAAAATCATGAGTTCCATTCAAGTATTTTAGAATTCTTTTTGTAGCAAAATAATGTCCTCCACAAGGTTGTTTCCTGAACCTGGAAATAATCCTATCAACAAATGCAATATCTAGTCTAATGGTGGTAAGTTGTATGTACTTGGTTGTATCCTCAAATTCATTCCCTTCTTTTGATGTGAGCTTCAAATTCTATTTCATTGGAGTAGAGACATGGAACTACACTCAGCCATGACAAAATTGTTCAACAATTCTCCAATGTACTTCTTTTGGGAGATGGATATGTCCTTTGGATTTAAAAACACTTCAATGCCCAAATAGTAGTGAAGATGTCCCAAATATGTCATCTAAAATCCTTTCTTCAACTCTTTCTTTATGGATGCGATATAACTTTCATTGTTCCCTATTCTCAACAGATCATCTACATACACTACAATATATACAACAAATTTTCCAACTTTCTTGACAAACAAAGTTGAATCGTCGATATTGAAGTGCTTGAAATTCAATTTTAGAGATGCTCAGTTAGCTTTTCATATTAGGCTCGCAGTGCTTGTTTCAAGCCATATAAGGATTTGATGAGCTTGCATAATTTTTGTTCTTATCCCTTCACAATAAAAACTTCTAGCTGTTACATGAAGATATTCTTTTTCAAGTCTCCATTCAATTGATGTGAAAATGTAAAGGCTTGAATCTCTTTAAAATTGCAAGTGAAATGGTATGTGCTTGGGTAATAGGATCAAGTTACAAACACATGAACACTAATGAGTTTTTTAATTAATCATGAGCAACATAAATAGTCATAAACAACCATCTAAATACACACATTAACACAACAAAATGATAAAGGATTTCACCCCTCTCTTGGGCTACATCTCTTGGTCCAGCTTCCAATGGCTCCAGAACGTCCAAAAAATCCTATTTGGGCTCTTCCTGCAACTGGTTTGGCCAAAAACTGAGTTGGAATCACTCCCTGGAAGTTTTTCCAATTCTTTGTTGTCTTTGATCCTCCAAAACGCACCCAGACTGACTGAAATTGGATTCTGGGTATTTCCTGTCCCTAAAACCAGCTCCTACAGCATCCCGAGCACGTGGGCGAAATTGGCACACAATTAATGCGTTGGCCCCCTTTTCCTAGCGGAAGTCCTGTTCGTATGCCCCCCATGTGGTTGGGCCCTAGGCACTAATCATGGGTCTGTTGGCAAGTCAAAACACTCGTCGTTTTCGACTGCTGGATCATTCGATAAGTGGAAATCCGATGGTTAGAGCACGTTGCAATCCCGCACCTGCAGTGGCATGGTCATATGGCAAGGTGGAAGCATATACCCAAGGGTTGGGGCTAAGCCCCAGCTCGGACTTTGCCCGCCATATCAATTGATTAAACTTAAAACAATTCGTAAAGGTATAAAGGTAAGTCACTACCACCTATCCCCAGAGGTCGCAAGTTCGACCCTGGCAAACTACAACCAACTTTTATGCAATGGACGGGGTGCCACCTGGCATACCATGTCTGGGCCACGTGGCACCATTCAATTGGTCCAATGCCATGACATATATCGAAGTTTGATTGGTCCAACACATATGTCAGTCACCTACCACATCAAACTCTTCCACTTCATCAGTACAACCAACTGCCCCGTGTCAGTACGACCATGCCATGTTAACATTGTACGAACTGTACAATGAGAA
Organism: Picea mariana; assembly: GCA_032191745.1. NCBI lineage: Eukaryota > Viridiplantae > Streptophyta > Pinopsida > Pinales > Pinaceae > Picea > Picea mariana. Next base: position 267,923 of record JASDQU010102585.1, on the reverse strand, counting down.
AAATTTCCCGTGTTTGTCAAAGCGGACAGAACACAATATCTCACTCATACGACGTTCATTTGAACTCGTTCAAGTTTCATTGGGATCCTAAGGAGGAGGCCTACACACGAGTCCATTTTGAAGCAATTGCAGGCACTTTGATTTTTGAGCATATTTTGATCCCCTAGATCACGCCTCCCCATTGGGAAGATTTTGGACCTCCAAAAGACTACTTTTAGTCTATCTGAAGATGAGGGTACAGTTCTCTCACCTTTTCAACCTCTGGATTAGTTCAGGACTAGTTTTTGAATTAGTCACAAACCCTAACTTCCAACAAGTATAACTTCATACATGTAATGAATCAAGGTCTAAAACTCGTACCCAATATTATTTGATATATTCTCTGAAATTCCTCCAAATTTCCCTCCTTGATTCATCATTGAAAAAGAGATATAACTAAAATAGCCTTCCTTCCTGAATTTTGGCCCATTATGGAGAGAGAACTTGTATAACATGCCACACGCTCAATATTTGATATCTGATTTTGAAATTCACATGAAAAGTACTACAGACTATACTCTTTCCAATTTAATTGGTCTCACAAAATTTGGATCCTCTATGAATAATTTATTATTGTTTTACCTGAAACACATGTTTGAGACTAGTTACAGGACTAGTCAAAAACCCTATCTTCCACAGAGTGTATCTCCAAAAGTAAAACGACCCAAAAGTTGAAATTCATACCATAGGTACCTTGATATGTATTCTAAACAACCTCCAAGTTTTGTTATCTAAATTATTCTTGAAAAATTGTTATAGTTAAAATGACAAGATGACCTTTAAAGAACATACCTTAGAACACATCATCACATGATCCGAATTTATGTAGGAACACAATGAAATACAGAAATACACATAAACGCAGAGATGCAGCGGAAATAAGACTTCATTTCATTAACAACAAATGACTGAAAAATGCTTACAGACAGAATGTAAATAAACTAGCTAAGGCGCTGGTAGCTTATCTCTGAGAAGAGATGTGGCTGCTACTCGCATCCATGAGAAGATGGTTACAATGAGGCTCCAAAGGCCTTTTTACAATAGATGGGAATGCCAAAAGTCCTAGACATCCAA
>JASDQU010102585.1:228265-259240 GCA_032191745.1 Picea mariana | reverse complement strand
TCCAAGTTTGATAATATATTTTCATTTGTTTCCTTTTGCACTGAGTTTAGCACTTTGCAATCTCTATAGTTGGTATGGATTGTTACCCTTATCTCACTTATTGTTCTGCAAATACCACAACCACTACTAATGCTACTAGTTGAGATAAGTGTTGGTTTTTGAAGGCCACATATCTTCTTCAATTAGTTGGTATCTCAATTGACCACCTCCCTTTGTTCAGATACTCACTTGATGCCCCTAATCGACTCTTGTCGAACATGCAGGAGTTGGCTAAGATCATCAAAGAAGAAATCATCAAACAATTTATTTGAGTTACTTAGGTCAATCCACCAAGCAGGCTAAGTCCCAAGATGGCCTTATATGTAGAGCACTTCCTAGATATGAGAGACAACCTTATTGTTTGACCCCCTTATACACTTTGACACTAGATGCATGCTCTCTAGATCCCACTTGAGCAATTTTGAGTTGGTTCTCATCATCTTGAGTCAAAAATGACCAAAACATCACCCACATGGATAATATATATCAACTCTACCATCTTCATGAGACTGAGAGAAAAAATCACTTCATCTTCAGGTGACCCATCTACTACAATATTAGAGGATGGTTTTACTGCCTTTTCAAGGAGTCCCAAAACTGTCTATCCACGCTTTTATTTTACCTAGACCAGAGATGCTTGGAACTATACATGAGGGAGGTCGTTGGATTTAGATCTCTCTTAGTTCACCCACTCCATACTAGCCCATACCCCATTTGTACAATTGCATATTTATTTCTCGTGCTTCCAACAAATAGAGGTACTAGATGATCAATAACACTAAAACAACAATCAAAACTGTGAGACCCTAAGAGACTCTTTGTGCCCAATCAACAAGACCCTTATAAACATGTCACCTTGGGTCCCAAGATAGATCATGCCATGCTAAAATTTAGGATACCTCCTCTAGAGCTCAACCACAGGGTATTGCATCCAAATGGTGCAACATATCTCCTGCCATATCTTCCTTCTTTTCCAAATCCTCCAACCAGTCACCTATTATGAGTTTCTTCCCTTCAGCCTTTAATGATAGGAGAGATAACATCAAAGGATGTTGATCAACCCCTAGGTGACACATCCCCTTATCAAGATTAATTGTTTTTGGTCATTGGTTCACTACAATACTTGCACGTATATACATTATCACCTTGTTTCCTTGATCCATCACTACAAGGAAAAGACCTTGTAGCGGAGGTTTTTAGTGTTATAAAATTTGCAAAAATTGTCCAAAAAACCTTCGCTAAAACATCTATTTTTTGTAGTAGATGGTTTTGCAGAGATTATAACGGAACTTCATTATAACTAAAAAATCTAGGTGATCGAAGGTTTTAGCGGATGTTTTTCTAGGTGGTGCGCTTCATGATGTATACACATCGGTGCGTTCTCAAACTTAAATCATCGGTGCTTACATTTCACCGAAAGCATCGGGGAAGTCAAAAAATATTGGGGCATTGGTTCTCTTCTAAACAATAATGCATAGGTGCTTTAATAATAACAATGCACTAGTCGAATCTATGATACCATGCACCGGTGCGTTACAAGAAAAACTCGACCAATGTATGAAATTTAGAATGCACATATGCAGAGTTTTGATACAGAAGCACTGGTGCATCGTTTTAATTAAATGCACTGGAAGGGCGATTTTTATTATTATAATTGTTGTTGTTAAAATAGTATTACGATCGGTGTTGGTTCATTGTATTACAAAATGAATGCTCATTTTATTACAACACCACTGCTTTTTAGCATTGAACGCACTGGTGTTCATTTTCTCTTTTTAGAAACATCGACCTATGACAGTGCATTTGTTGTTATTTTTTAATTCCATTGTTCATTTAAAAATTGACATATATCTTATAATAGTATTCATATAAATTAACTTTTGAGTAATGCATTTGGATATGATGTTTGGATTAATTTGTTATATCATCATATTTCACATCTCTTCATTATAATATTTAATCATCCATGTATTTAATCGGCGATGTAACACTTCACTACGACATTGGACAATGCAATAGAATAAAATAAAATGTATTTTATTATATATGGATAAGAGGCTCTTTGTCATACAAAATGGGACACTTATTGGTAACCCCTTGTCTTTCAATTGGGACACTATGTCCATTACATTAAACAAAATGTCTAATTTTCATAGACAATTATTTCAAAAAATACATCAACTTGTATTGATATCCAAATATATTGATCATCATTCTTCGTTGGAACTATTGCCAATGCTCAAGCTACTTCCATGACTTGGTTTATTTGGCCGAATGTTTTGTTGATTTCCTCGATTGTTTTCCCCTTCATCAAGTTCCATCTACAAAAATAAAAATAATGTGTAATGAGTGTATCTGCATTGGTGAGAATAATGAAAATTGAAATAAATAATATACGTGAATGTAAACTGAAAAACGACGTACCATAGAAAGAATTGAGTCCCGAATGATACACATTCTTTCAAAACCAAATCTCATGCCTTCTGTCAACAAATCTTCTATTGGCACATTTCCATACTTTGTTTCCTGCAAGTTTTATGCCCCATAATAAATCAAAGATTTAATATAAAGGATTTTTTATGTTCCAATAATTATAAAATGAGAGAAGTAAAACAACATAAATACTTACAAATTCCACAATTAATTTTTGATATACCAACATATACTCACAACCCATACTTAACCCAATGTCAATCAATTCTTATGATGGCTCTTCTTTGTATGTTAGTACATGTTTGAAGACATTCAAGGATGGTTGTTGTAAAACAACTTAAAGTATACACAAATGAAATCTTAAGTTGTTATAAGGAAATAACAATTACTCACAAACTTTGCTATCAACCCTTTTTTCCTTGTTGTCCTGTTTTATGTGTTGAATGGGTTTCATTTTGTTTTCTTTTCTGCAAGAAAATACTTGAAAATTAATATTTAATGCTAAATTATTTATTTATATGTACCTAATGGAAAATTTTAATGATTTCATACATTTGAAGCATGTTGTTGTTGAGATGGCTCCAACTGCAATGCAATTATGTCCATTTCTTTTACCATCTCCTTGTACACTTTTTTGGACATTCCTACTGGAATATTTCGGATATCAATTCATTGATCCTTTGGGATTTTCACAATCTTCTTAAAAAAAAGTAATATGACAATAAACTATTTTTTTATTGATATATCAAAACTAAATATAACAAAATCGATATTAATAAAGGAATGCTTTGTAGTTATATATACATATTCTAGAAAAGTTTTTTTAGGAATATTACTTTTTGAATTATTATTTTTTGTTGTTGTTTGTTTTTGCTATTGTAAGTCAGATAGGTCTCGTTGACCATTGCTCTGGAAACGCTTTATGTAGTTTAGATATAACTTGGTTCTTGAAATCATTGGATTGATTTCTACATTGTAAGTGGAAAGTATGTTTATACGTTCGTTCCACTATATCCCTCGTAATTTTGTAAAAGTTTTCCCCCCTTTCATTAACCTCCAACACCACTCCAAATGAGCTAAGGACCAATTCATCATCATTTATATCTTCTATAATTTTTATTTTCTTAGGACGTCATTTTGTTCCTTCATTGTTGGTCCATGTAGAACATTATGTTGATGTTTTGGTAGCTGCGAGAGGTATTCCCTCATGGACAACTTTTCTTAGAGAAGAAGACTATTCAAAGGAAGACCATTGAATAGTTGAAGAACACGCCAGAAAAGAATAAAGTAAAATAGAAGACCACAGAAGAGAAGTCGGCCCACAATAAATAATAATAATAATGTAGAAATATAATTTCCAAGAAGAGAAGTCGGCCCACAAAAATAATAAAGACCCATAATAAGAAGTCAGCCCCAGACATGTGCCTAGATTAGTATAAATAGTAATCTAGGTCAGTTCATTTGTACAATCAGACAGTTCTCCTTCTACAGTGCGCACTAGGAAGTTGTAGTTGCAGTTTCACTATTTTTGGTTTTCGATTCTCTTGGAGAGTGCACCCCAGTTGGGGAAGGATATTCTTGGTGGTTCTTGGTGATCTCTCTTGTGTTCTACCTCTGGAGGAGTTGCACTAAGGTTGTGTGGTCCTAACCAGTTGCTTCATGCCAGTTGCAGTTGCAGTCATAGTCACAATTGCAGTTGTTGTTACCAGTTTCCAATTGTGCCAGTTCTATGGTGCACTATATTTCTCTAGTGATGTGCCTATCTTGCGCCATCTCTGTGGTGTTGATCAGTTGTCAACCCTTGCTAGGGTTTGACACGAAGAAGATAAGTATTTCCTATGAGGGTTTCTTCATTGTTTATTTTCTCTTGTGAATAGAGCTTGTTCATGGTTGTATTGGAATATTGGAAAGATTATCTCTAAGAAAAGTTGGTTGGGTTTTTTCCCCCATTTGGGGTTTTGCCAAGACAAATCTTTGTGTCCTCTTGTGCTTGTTTATCTCTTGCTTATATATTTCAGTATATGATTATTGAATGTTAAAAGAAGATAAAAATGCTATTGTTAATATAATGTTAACAAAACTAATGACAAATATAACATGGAATCTAAGAAAGTTTTCTTCAGAACAGTCTAATCGCTAGAAGGAAGATCGTGAGATTTGCCACATTACTAAGTTCTGCAGCTCCACATGCAATTTGTCGTCGGACAGTTTTCTTTGTCAAGCTCATTGAGCACTTGTTATAAAGTCGATTGGGAGAAACTCCACCACTGATCAACTTGCCCTACTCTAGTGCACCTATTAAACTTCTTTGATTGACTTTTCATCAAAATTGGATTTTTTAGGGTTTTAGGCTTGTTGACATTTTATTGGGCATTGAACCTTCTGGTTCATATTTCTAACTTTTTCGTATTGATGTAATGTCTCATATTATAAGACAAAGCTAGATGGTGTACTTGTAAATAAGATGAGGGTGTTTGCAGGAGACATACACTTGGAAAAAGTACATTTATCCAAGCAGTGACAGTAGATCCAAAGGGATATTAGATCTAGTGCACTCATAGGAAGCCCAAGAGTTGGAGGAAACATTGATGATGTCTCCTAAAATATAGAACAACTCAAATGGGACAACAACAACTAGAATCCAGGTTTGATATTTTATGTTGATATAACCTAAGTAAGTGTTGTAACTAGAATAACAGTCTTTAGATTTCTATTACTGTTATTACTATCAAATGTTTAGTAACACTTAAATAATGTTGGTATGATGATCATTAAGTAAAAGCTCATTGTTCAATATTAATGAAGCACTTGTTTACACGATAAATTGATCTCCTCTAGGAGATGTTGTTCTTGTTTCTTGTTCTTGGGAGGTTACCATGGAGGAATGATTGGTCACAAAACTAGAAGAGTGTTGAAGAGTGTTGTTCTTATTGTATTTATGTTTTGGCTCTTGTTCTAGGTAGGTCACAAGTAATAGCTCTGAGAATGAGCTACTATGAAGATTGTTCCCATTCTTGTTTTTATTATTATTATAAGAGTATTGTTCTTGTTTGTTGATTTCCCTTGTTGTTGATCTTGTTTCGAGAAGGTCACAGGTGATAACTATGAGAGGGGTCTATAGTGACGGTTGCAGGAGGCAACATATTAGATGGTCTCTAGTTTGAGACATGGAGCAGACTATCCAGATAAAAAGTTGTATATATGACCACATACATCCATGTACCAAATAAGAAGAAGAGGACAAAGTTAAAACCTTCTGGAAAGAAGGGTAATTTTGTGGGATACAAAGTATCTCATATGGAGATTGATTGTAAGGAGAAGAAGGCTTCAAAGATGACTGTACAAATTCCTCTAGTTCATTTGATCACTCTTCAGATCATCAAGAAGAGTTAGTAGATCCATAAGGGCCTACCCAGAATCGTTGCAGTGACCAGGAAGATACCAACATGGTCCCATGATACTTTTCAATACGCAAAGGGGATACAGATATATGTCATTGATAAGCCATATAATTAGGAGGAGAAGATGGCTCCACCAGTGGTGAGGCAGGTGACCCCACCAAGTACCAGCTTAGAAGGATTTAGAGTTCATAGGGAGTCATCCCTCAAGACCCGATAGGGAGAAGCAACCTCCCCAGGACAGTTCACAGGAGATCGGACTTCAGAGGAGGTCAACACATGCAGAGGGAGCAGATGGCTCCAGAATTTATATAGAATCAGAGGGAGTCAAGATTCATAGGGAGCATGTAGATTCATAATGAGCCTGATCTCAGAGAGAGTCAACGGCTTAGAGACTTTCATTCATAAAGTATTTCTCCTCATATTTAGATGGGAGAGAGAGATGTCTTACAGGACTGACAGATAAATTCCATGAGTTGAGGAGGTTAGATCGAAGCTTCAGAGGCTTCGAGGAGATATGAGACCTCCTGGGAGGATTCCCTTGTTTCAGTGACATAGGAGGAATCTAATAAGAAGAACCGGGATATGGATTTTTAACTTGGTTCTGAGACCAGAAGGGAAGTCAGCGGTGACTTCCAAGTTGATCTACAAGATCAAGCATGCTGTGGATTGAAGCATGGAGATGTACAAAGATTGATTTGTGGCCAGAGGATTCTCCCATCAAGAGGGAAAATATTATGACAAGACACTTGCTCCAGTAGCCAGAAGAAGTGTACATAGAGCAACCAAAAGATGCATGAGAAGGAGTCTCATGTCTGCAGATTGAAGAAGGATTTGTACGAGCTTAAGCAGGCACCCAAGGTAAGATATGCTAGACAATTATTTTGATGAGCTTGGGGATGGTTCCCCCTTGATATTGGATAACCTGTTTTTTACAGGGGATGAGAAGCTCACAGATTGGTGCAAGAGGGAACTCACTTTAGATTTTGAAAAGAAGTATCTGGATTTGATGGTATTGGAGGTGTGGTAGAGACCAGATGAGATTTTCCTTAGCCAAGGAAAATATACATTTGAGATCCTGCATAGATTCAGGATGATGGACTACAATTCCATGGCCACACTGATGCTAAAGAATCTAAAGCTCTTGAGTGATTCATCTTCATATTTGGTGGATCCCACGATGTACAAATAGTTGATCGAATCCTTAATGTACTTGGTTAACACTAGGATGGACATATGTTTTGCAGTGAGCACTTTGATTCAATACATGGTTAAGCCTAGACATGTACATTGGATAGTTGCAAAACATGTGTTGAGGTACCTACATGGTATAGTCAGATATGGATTGAGATATACCTTGGATGAATATGTAAAGATGCAGGGTTATACAGACTTACCGAGATCAATTCTTGCTTCTGAAATTTCCCTCCCCTTTCTATTTTTCCAACTTCTTTTATCCCTTTCTTTTCCCTCGTTTATACTTACCCAAATTCCCCTTTTATTTTTTCTCTTCTAATCTCCCTTTCTAGTTACTAGTTGTTTTTCCAAAATGGGTTCACGAACTCGCGGGTTCTCACTTCATATTTCCCATATCATGAGTTTGACCGATTGTCGTATCATCCTATACTTAACCGTCGCGGGTTCCTGGGTTAGCGAGTTTCAAGCTTTCATATCCCATGTTTCGTGATATATATTTTGTACCCAAATGTTCCGCGATCTACATTTTGACCACCGGACTGCCCGAGCTCCTAAGTATCTCATATCTCCTATACTGAGTCTGACCAACCACGTTACAACACTTAGCCAATTTTTGACCTTCTTCAACGACAGGTTCCCGGGTTCACAAAAGTCCCAAATCCTATTCACTCTCATCCATCCCCGCCACCTTCGCGCTTTTCCCAATATGCATTTAGTATGGTTTAATGATAATAACTCAACATACAGGTTCCGTAAATATCGCCATTACTAAGCGAAGTAATCGAAGATATTTCTCATTAAACCACATTAAATCACGATTTGCGGAAGATTATATTATATCTCTCAAGCACTCATTTCAAATATTATCTGGATTAAAGAAATGCTCTCGTCAACTTATGGAAACAACATCTCGACAACAGTTCTACGGAGATACTTTGAACATTTTTAGACGTGAGGACCAGACCTTTCACTGGTCTAGAGCGTATGCTTATTATTCATCCCCTTCTGCTCAGAAGGAAGTAATTTGGACAGCCAGAATTGCTCGTGCAGGCTGTGTTCCTAAAGTTTTTGACTATAAGGAACTGGTTTCTTGGTGCGCTGAGAAGTATATATCAAGTCAACAGATGATTCAACTCCAAGACCATTCTTCAGTCTCTCTTTCACCTCAAGTGTTCTGTAAGATGCTAAAAATCCCAGAGCCAACACTCACCTTCAAAGGTGAATATTGCAGGGAATTATTGAAAAAGCATGACAATGGCCTGGACCTCTTACCTGAATTCTTGGAGAATATCATGGCCATCCCTGAAGATATTACCAAATTGCAGGTCAACTCATTCAAAAACCCCCATCGGGAAATTGCTTTGTTATTTACCAGAGTTACGGGTCAAGAAAATACTGTCAGCATTTCCCATATGATCCTTTATATATTATATTTTATTGTCAAGGAGCAAGCCATTTTTGATTGGGGAAAGCTTATTTCCATTGAAATCTCTTCCCAATTGTCTTAGTATAAAAAGGATAAGAAATTCCTTATGGCTTATTATTTGTTTTTTGCGATAACACATTGTTGTTGACTTCCTAAATTGTCTATCTACAAGAAGGTGAATTGTGAATTTGACCCCATGACCTTTTGGTACCAAGCATTGTGGAGGCACAAAGCTTCCCTGCATTTTTATGAAGTTTTCAACGACTTTGTCTCAGAATTTAAAGGATTTTTGTTTGTAAAAGACACCCCAAGAATATCCGCCCAGGAAAGTAAATTCCTGGATAAAAAGGGGACCTTGGAGAAAATGGAAAATTACAATGTTATCAAGATTTTCGGTTCCAAGGAAAATCCCTCCTTTCTTCCATGCCATATATTTGATAGAATGTTTGTTACAAAAGTTGCAAGGCAATATAATTTCTGGCTCCACTTTTTTCATTAGAAACAAAAAAATCAATTCATACCTTTGCCTCAGGAGATTGGGGACTTTGTTTTCATAAATATGGACAAAATTGATGAATTTGCAAACCACTTCCACAACTTGAAACTCAAGTATGCTGAAAATATTAAAGGGATAGACCCTAATGGAATATTTTTGGGACATATGTTAGCAATGGGTTTTAGCAATTCATTTATCCATGTGGTTCTAGGAGAAGAAGAATGTAATAAATTGGACGATCCTACTCACACTGTTGGTGACTTAGAGACAATACTCTATACCAATGAATTTTACAAACAGAAAGGAAAGGGTCCGAGATAGAAGAGTGCACAGTCCCCAACTATTACTCCTAAGACTAAAACATCTCGGGGTAGTGCTCCAGCGGCCCACCCACCTAAAAAAGTAATCAACAGTAGTTCAGGCAGAGGAGGAGACAAGAACCCCCCTCTAGGAAAAGTTGAAAGCTCACATAAACTTCCTATGAGGAAGAAAAGGAAGAATATTGTACAAGAGGAAGAAGAGTATCGCGTTGAAAGTGACATCAATAACTTCTCCCTCGAAGATATGGATCTCGAGGCTGACATTGAGAAAATGTTTCCTAACATTGATCAACCAGGAAAAGTGGCCCACCAGAATACATCGTTGGAAATTGTTGAGAATGAGATCTTCAATGAAGATGAGTCATTTGTATTTCAGAGTGTTGTCTTTGACAACGAATCTAAGAAATTAATTATCGAGAAGAGTGATGCAAAGAATAAAAAAGGGAAATCTTGTTTGGAGGTTAGCCTAAGAAATATGCAGCCTTCACAGATTTCCAGAATCCATAGAGCAATCAGTGATGCATTGGACGACTCCATTAGTGGTCTCGAAGCGGAAAATATAAAGTTAAAGGATTAAGGAACTGGAAGAGACTTTGATGCCTCTTCCACTTATGTCCAACCCTTTGGCAATTGTCGAACCCACCATGCCCATAACCAAATTAAAGGGATACTCAAGTTTAGTCACATCAAGCAAGATCTATGTGGAGAATAATATCAAGAAGAGAATGGCATTATTTACAGAAGCTTGGGAAATTTCAAAGAACATGATTTCTTTTGGCTCGAGGGCGCATGCCTTCCATGAGTATTTGTAGGACAGTTTAAAAAATGAAGAAGGTTTTTACCTTGATGTCGTGGTACCCTTTGGTGTTAAAGTTTCCAACATGTCAGAGCTAAGGAGAAGAGAGGATGATCTTCCCTCTCCAAGTTGGATCAAGGAGTTGAACACAYGTTTGAAAGAAAAAATAAAGAACTTAAACAACATTGTTCAAGCGTGCAGCCAGGCCATCTCAAGGAGGGAAGAACTATTCAAAAGKCTCACAGAGGTGGACTTGGCCAGAAGCACCAACGAAGTCCAAGATCCCAAGTTGATCTTCAACTAGTTGTTCCTAAAAAACAACAGTTTGATGAGAAAGTTAATATTTTTAAAGGATTGTCAATTGAAATATTCTATGGTATAATTGAATATGATGAGGATGCCATATATAACTGGCTAGTGGATTACTCCGTAAAAAATCAGGATATCGAAGAAGCATTACAAGGCATTTCCCTTGATCTGAGAGACTTAGAGGGTGAGATGTTCAACATCAAAATCCGACATGAAATCAATGTGGCACCAATGGAAAGTTACATCGAAGAGTGGTTCAAGAAAGCTATCGATAAACTGACCAATGAAGGGCAAGAAGTAGTTGAGACGGTTCCTGTAACTGTTGATGAGAACGATAAAAGGACTTCAGCAAGCAAATGAAAGCAACGAGAGACCATCATAGTAATTTTGTGTTTATCACATATTTCTTTCTCTTTATCAAGTCCTTCATCCAGTTATTCCACCTCTTTTACTAGAAAGGTTTAACCGAATACTAATAACTCCTTTTTTCTTCTTACTAGGTCTTGTTGATCCTTCTTCTGCCCACCGTCTTCCTTCTAAAATCTTATTTCTTGTATTTATTTGCTTTATGGTCCGCGGGAGCCCCAATCCTAGTCTTTAAGACAAACACATTTACAATTTCAAAGAATATGTAACGGACTATATATGTTTAGAAATTTCAAGAGAACTACTTTGGGAACAATATCGATTGTGCTTTGTAACCCTGTTTTCAGAATATAAAGTATTTGAGGTTGATCTATCATTATCTTTATTTGAGTTTCCCATGTGTCCACTCTGTTAAAGTTCTCTTATGCATGCAAATCATATTTTTTTTTTTATGTGATCATAAATCTTTATCTTAAACTATGATGGATGTGAGGAAATTTTGCTTATTTGCTTTAAATGCGTGGAGTGTGTGATTCCTGTCCTTTCTCGGGAAATTCCTTTAAAAATAAAATAAAAACTTTTTCCTTTTATTTGATTGCAATATTTTTATTTATTTGATTACCACGACGAACCTTTGTCAAGTCCTACATTTTGAATATTTAGAAATCCCAAGAAAGTCCAAAGAGGAGTACCACCTCTATAAAAATGCTGGGGGATTTACATCCTCGTGAGGTTGTTGTTTCAGTCCTAATGGATTCAAGCGTCAATATTTTTGGCGACCATACTGGGTAATGAACTGAAATTTGGAACCTGTTCTAGCATTTTGTGAAAAAATATATGACTTTGCCCCAGGCTGATCAACCCCTCTTAGAAATTGGATTGAATACTCAACGAAGCATTCTACATCAGTTGTGCAATATGGTAATAACAATAGTCAAGACCCGAAAAGAGTTAGAAAGGTCTTGGAAGATCTCAGTCCAAGAAGAAGAAAGAGAAATCCTCCGAAGACAGAGGAAAGAGGAACGACAAGACCGAAGAAATCAAATGCTAGCTAGAGCAGCACAAGAACAAGGTCGGGATTGAAGCTGTACGAATACAAGGGACCCATTACCAGAAGTAAAATAAAGAAACTCTTTAATATTAGAAGTGAAAAGCCTATCCCTAGAATCTCTCCAGACATGGCAGAAAGAAAGGAACAACCCCAAGACGAGCATCATGAGGAGAGACAAGGAGGTGGAAGAGATGCTACAAGAAATCAAGGAAACCCAGGGTTTGAAAATCGAAGGAGGGTAAGAGATTCCCCTATGAATCTTATAGGTTACCAACATGATCTCCCTGTTCTCCCTAAGGGCATCTTAAAGAAATTTTCTGGAGACAAAGCAATCGATGCAAAGAGGCATCTGCACTTATTTCTTGATGTTTGTGATTTTCACTATGTTGAGTATGGCGATGTCATGGTAAGGTTGTTTTTGCAAACCTTATTAGGAAGAGCGTATGAATGGTATACAACATTTTCCAGTAGATCAATTCGCTCATTCAATGACCTCAAAGCTATGTTCCTGACTATGTTTTCCCCTCCAATTTCTTACCATACCCTTCTCACTCACCGATTTCACCTTGATTGGTTTAAGGAAGAATGAAAGGATACAAGATTTTAATCTCAGGTTCAATAAAACCTTGAGTAGGATTTGTTGGTTATCATTATTCCTTTATGCTATTTGAGTTTGTATTGACCCAGGGTTCATGTCTTTCGGGTTTCCAACAAGGCCTCTAAAACTTTCGGCCCTCCTGGTGAACCAGAAGGAAACACAACACACAGAATGCACTGCGCAGTCTCACCCAAGATAGATTTAATGGGTGGCTGCAAGACTCAGGTGTTTACAGCCTAGGATTGAGTATGAGATATGATAAATCAGCCATTAAACTATTATTAGAACTGGTAAATGCAACATACTATTATTCACGACTATGCAGTAACTTTAGCATCTTATTCCCTTACTAGCGCAACCACATTTCCTAGGCAATAGAATAACTCATTCATTCATTAAGCACAACAAATAACTACTGAAAAGAGGATAAAGATATGCATGCATTCATCACATTACACAAATATTACTGTGGTTCACCCCCTCTTGGGCTACGTCCACAACGATTTGGCTCTTGGCTCTTTTATTATGATAGTTTTGCATCTACAACGTCGTGCGCTTACAACCCTCCTCAGATGGGTAAGATCTATATGAGGCGAACTAGATCACACCAGGCTCCTCATCCTACATTCTAATCCTCAATATCTACCTTCTCCCCTCTCCTCTAGCTCACCAACTTACAAAATAGTTAATACAACAAAATGTAAACCCGAATACTAACTAAATCAAAACAACTACAAAATCCGTGAACCCTCTATAATACCTCAATATTGGTATTTATACATCTTTGTCTCTTCAACCATTATAATACATTACCAAAACCCTAACCCTACTGACGTTAGGTCTTCCTCTCATGTGTGCGTGTTGTTCTTCCTTCCAACTGTCGCTTTCCTTGTGCATGCTTTCTTGCATGCGCGCGTGTTGTGTTTCTTTCCAGCTGTTGCTTCACTCTCTGCACTCTTTCTTTCCCCACGATCATCCTTATTTCCACTTTGGACATCTACCAACAGGCCCCCAACACTGACATGTGGCTCGTCCCGAGCCACCTAATCCTTCTGAGCTTCCTCGATCTCCTTGGTGATCATCTGGAACTTTTTCTTGAGCTCTGTTGCTTGTGTATGCGCCTGAGCAGTATTCTCCTTGATTGTGTCCACTACCTGGAATGAAACTCTGTGGTTGATCAATACTGCACATTCTACCTGGGTCTGTGCTATCTGTGTCTTATCTTCCTCTACTTGTGCCAGGACTACTACTACCCGCTGATGCAGTGGTTCCATTTGAGCCTGACGCTCTTGTTTCTGGGTTTGCGTAGTGATTAGCTCTACCTGCAATCTCTTCATGTCCTGCATCCCTTTGATGCGTTATGTGATTGGTATTGTCTTCTGCCTCTGCTTGAGTTCTTGGATGGCTGCGTTGATCCTTCATTCTTCCATGTCCCATTTGTGGACCAGCTGATCCTCCTCCAACCTAGGCCAAAGCTGCGCTGCTTTATCAAACAATTCCATTGCTGTGTTGACCTGCTGCTCTATCTCCTACAGCTGCATTGTTGCTTCATGTTTCCTTTGTTCCTTGACTGCTGGTGGAGTGGTTGGTATGATTTGTTCTCAGAGATCCTCGATATCCTTATGGTATTGATCAATTGCCTGCGCAATCCGATCAATCTTTTTTGTTGTTGTGATCTCCTCGCTCTAGGTGGCCTGTGGAATATTCTCATAAGTTCCTGCCACTTTTTGCTAAAATCCTTTTATGCGCTCCCTTTCCTCCTGGGTCTCAGATTTCGCCTTCTCATATACTATTTCAAGAGCGTCCCGCTTCTTTGTTGACTGCTTCAATTCGGTTAAGTCTCTGTGTGCGCGAGACTGTACCTCGTGGTTTACGCTCACTTGCAACCTGTGTAGTGCCCCCAATGGTATCCTTGTCAACACAAGTCGGATTTGGATTAAGTCCTTCAAGGGTGTCTACCCCACAATTTCATCCATGCGCAACATACTAGGGTTGATGTGGAATGTTACGTGTCATTGCAATATTGCCTGGACTGACTCTCATTCTTTCTCTTGCACTCCTTGTTATGTCTGTGGTGTTGGTGGTCTGATCCCTCTGCTAGTTGCTTTCTTCCCTTCCCCGATTTGCTTGAGGAGCTATCATATATTTGCCAAATCCTGTTGAATCTTGTCCCTGTTGTGTGCAACATGGTCGAAGTCCTTGGATATAAAATCCTGGACCAGTCTAGCAATCATTTCCCCTTCATCATCCGTGATCGTATATTCTGGCGGTGTTAATTGTGCCTTTGATTTCTTGCACGTGCTTCCTATCTGCGTGGCTGACCTCTTGTTTTCCCCTGTTGCTTGTGGGTTGGGATTTGTTGTTGCTCTTACGCGGGCTCGGCCTGTTGCTATTGCTCCTTGGCCAGCTATGTCTTATCCTTCTTTCCATTCTTGGTCCCTGTCTTCGTTGGCCCTTATTTTGTTTGTGTTTCTTTGCCCTGGCCTATTTTTTGTCACTTGGGTACTTGGGTTTCCGGAGGTTGCGTTTCTCCTTGCTCTGCCTCTGCTTCTATTGTTTTTTCCGACACTTCCTGTGTGATGGCTGGGATCCTCCATTCGTCGGCCCATTCACTGATGACCATGTCAATGTCACCCTCGATGATGCAGTAGCACATCTGTAGCCACTGTTTATCTGGATCCTTCCTTACTTGTATCCACATTGTGTGTCATGTGGCTTGGAAATTGGCAATGTCTACATATCGCGCGACAACTTCTGGTGTGTTTCTCCACATCTCGAAGATGGCTTCTTGTAGGTCGCGTAGGTATCCTTCGAAGATATATCCGTTCATCCTCTTATGACTAATACTCGTCGTCGCCTTTAGCAGTGAATACCTCTTTCCCTGGTTCAGTTTGGTCTGGTACAAAAAGTTACGTACCTTGGTTCCCTCCAGCCCATAAAGGCTATGAGCGTGATTAGCCATGAGTAGTGAAACTATGTTCCTAGATCCTGCGCATCCTTGCAGTAATCTAGGACCAAGTTCAAAAGGTACGACGCCCAACTCATTGAGGTGCCTTCTGCGCACTGAGCTGCAACTGCAACAACTCCAGCTGGGACTTCCTCCCTGCGACATTTTCTTAGCAGCTTGCAGGCTAAGAATTTCGCGCCCAATTGTGTGGCTGCATCGTTGATCCTATTGATGATGATCCCTCTTGTCCCCTTGTCGGTGCCTTACTTCTTCTTCACCTCTTCTTCTAGCGCTTTATCCTTGGTTTTGTCATCCAGAAACAATGCAGGATCCATTCCCCGAATTGGTAACCCTGTTATGTTCTCAATAAGCTCAACGACTATGGGGACATGCTTGTCTAGCCATATATCCCCTCCATGTGTGACTGCTAGCAGTTGTTTGACCCATGCTGTTGCATACTGGCCTTTGCCAAAATGTGGTAGGTCCAACAGACCTAAAATTCCCGTTTTCTCTAGCCCAATTTCCCACTGGTATGGTTGATCAATCGGTTCTCCAACCCGATTTGTGCTCGTGGTCTATAAGAATACCATCTTCGCAAGTTCTGAGAACTTGTCTTCATCTGCTACATCGTGGTAAGAGTATTTGAGCTTCCCGATATGACCTAGTAGCTCTGGTCCTACCTGTACCCCCTCTGGTATGCGTGGTAGAACAGTTTCTGGTGCAGGTTTCTTGCGAGGTGACCTTGGTATCTGTATCTTGTCTTTCTTTCGCTTTGGTGGTTGGCTCAAAGTTCCAGCATCTTCCGTTTTCTCCTCTGTATACCATTATGACCAAGCCGAGACATCTTGAACCGTCCCCCTTGTTGGGTGGTCTAAGATGGTCGATTGAGACTCGTCTGGCTCAACTACATTTTTCAGATTTGATGTTGTGCCATTAACTTTCAGAGCTGCTTTTGTGTCCTCTGGTTTCACTTCTTTTAGGGTTTCTGCTCCCTGGTTCTGTGGCTTCTGTACTTCCACTGATATCTCCTGACTCATGCTCTCTGGTGTTGGTTGTTGGACTTCTTCCAGGATAGGTGTATGGTTTACCGGTGTTGTGTCTGGAGATGGGATTTCGTCGACATTGACGATCTCCGACTGTTGTTGTTCACCTTCTTCTGCCTGTCCTCGTGACCTAGTCTGAACTCTGGTTTTCCTGGCGGTCTGGATCTTTTCTGCTTGCTTAGGCGGTGCCATGGCAATGAATGTCAAGTGTCTGCTGGATTCGAACGGTCTCTGTGATCTTTGTGAACTCACACTGTGCTCTTTAGCCTCTATTTCTTTGTGTCTGTTCTCTTTTCGTGAATAGACTATTGGCTCCCTCGCCCGTGTGTTGTATGGTTTTCCCATGAAGCTTGTCAAGGACGCTTCCTTGATTATGGGTTTAATGTACCTTGATTACCGATTCAATGCATCTTTGGCGGTTTCGTACTTGCCATTACTTCTACTATTTCGTGTTCTATTGGCGCGATTAATGTGGCGTCCCATCGGTCATTTTCGTCCTTTAATTTTGCCTAGTGTTGTCATGTCATCCTACTTTTGTCGACTCTGCTTTTCCTGCTTGTTTCCCTTTGGATGTGACCGTTGTCTTTCTCCTCGCCGAATTTGTGTGGTCTTTCTACCTCTTGCACCCTGTGCCGTATTTGGTTATTTTTCACTATATATATATATATACCTAACCAATGCATTCTGAGCTTTCCTGGGTGATGTAGCGACTTGTTGTCGTACATCAACACTAGATCTCCTTCCTTGAACGTTTTCTTCTTGATGTGTCTATCCTGCCAAGCTTTGTCTCTTGCTTTTTGAACTTGTTGGTGGAATCCTACCAAGATTAGGTCTTCCTCCATGGTCAGTAACTGATTCAGTCTCTCCTGTACTGCACCTCATTCTGTCATTTGTGTGATGGCTGCTATGCACAAGCTTGGGACTAAAAATTCTAATGGCACCACTGCTTCTTGGCCATAAACCAGTTTAAATGGTGTGTGCCTTGTTAAATTTTTTCATGTAGTCCTGTATGCCCATAGTACAATGGGTACTTTGAGGTCCCAGTCGTCCCTGTTGATGTTACATATCTTTGTCAGCGCGTTCTCCAGAATTTTGTTGAAGGCTTCCACTGTGCCATTTTCCCTTGGATGATACGATGTGATCTTCTGGTGATGGACTACAAACTCTTCCGCCATAGAGCTGATGGTGCTTTTTATGAAGTGTGTGCCTTGGTCGCTCATCAAAACTCTTTGACACCCAAATCTAGTAATGACTTGTTCAAATAGAAAGTGCGTTGATGTTTCTACGTTGCAATCCTTCACTAGTGCGGCTTCTGCCCATCTTGTTAGATACTCCATCGCAGTGATAATGTACCTTACTCCTATTCTTTTGGCTAGTGGGTTGATTATTCCCACAAAGTCTATTGCCCACTTGTCGAATGCAAGTAATGTTACTTGTGGTTGTAATGGCATCTCATCTCTTCTATTGGGTTTGCCTACCCGTTGAATGGGTAAGCTTCATGTCCTCCTACGTTCTCTAACACTTCGTGTAGGTAATGGGTCGTGTAGGCATGCATCCTTCAATTTCCTCAAGTCGACGCATATCTTGATCCCCCCTTGTTTCTTGTCCTGAACTACCATCAGACTTATCCATTCTGACTCCTCAACCGATTCTATGATGTCGGCTTCGAGCATCCTATCGATCTTAGCTTTGACTTTCTGTTTATATATTGGGTTTAGTCTATAAGGTCGTTGTCTAATAGGTCTCGCTTCAGGTCTGAGTGGTATCTTCATTTTGCCTAACTCGCCATATATACCCTTCATCTCTGTAAATGTTGTAGGGAACAAGTCACTGTATTCGCGCAACAACTCTATGATGCTTTCCACTGTTTTCTCATCCTAGTAATCTCCAATGCTTGCCATTTTTGGATGCTCGGTTGTCCCAATGTTAACTTTATTTACTTTGATCGACGCATAAATGACTTATGATTCTATGGGTGGGCCTTCCACCTCTCTTTCTCCTTCTTCTTCTTCGATCTGAATATCACATAGATCCTCTTCATCCGGTGCTTCCTCCTGTACATGGTAACATGACAACAGTTCCTTGACTGTCTGTTTGTTCCACTGTTGTTCTTTTGTGATCAATTCTATTTCTGGTTCTTTGATGAATATTACTCCTCTGATCCATTTAAGAGTGACATCTATTGTGGGGTTTTCATGTTCGAATGAAAATGTGACGGTAAAATTATGTTGCAATGTCGTCCATGTCGTAGTTCCTTTACGTAATTCCTGGTCCGTATACCAGTTCACTGGTATGCCTTCTAAAGTATGTATGAAGTGATAAGGCCATTCCTCTGGGGGTGTCATTTTCCACAACGTTCTGCACTTCTCCAAGTGTTCCGCTGGTGCCCCTTGTCTATCATACCTCTATTGCTTATTGTTTTCCTATTCTGCGCCAAACCTTATGCGCAATAATCGCTTACATTGGTACCAATATGTGATTGTCTCTTTGTGTGCGCTCCACCATCTTGCAGGTGTGGCCTTGAGTGCTAAGTCAAGTGCTAACAGTCTCTGGTTCTCTAACACCGCATCTTCATACTGTGTCAAGAATGTTTCCAAATCATTCATTTCGTGGAAACTAGGTGGTTCCCTGATTTCTGTGCCCACCCATCTTACTGCGCGGTCTATTTGTGCACATCTTCTCGTGGATACTTCGTGTAGCCTTTGTTGCTAGTTCTGTAAACCAGTGTCTGAGTCAGTTGCACATGAAGTAATTCTCCACCAACTGAGTATCCCATCAATAGTTGGGTTTATGTAATCCTCATCGCGCGCAGTTGTTCTGTACAACTGGCCGATTTCCTCTAAGTCTAGGCAAGTAGGTTCTACAAACCTCTTCCCTTCTGATGGGTATAATGGCACGAAGACCTTGTATTCTCTTGACTCAAATGTCATTTTACTGGTCTTCAAATTGATTATGGCCTGGTTGTCAAACTCCCAATCCATACCAAGCAATGCCGAGTAAGGTGTTGTGTCGTCCACTATTTCAATAACTTCAAACTCTGCTTTAGTGCACACTCCATCTAGGTCGTCTGTCACTCCTTTCATTCTACCTATTGGTAGGACTCTATGTTGATTTGATAGTTTCAATTGAGCAAGTGAGTACCCTAATGTTGGATCTCCCATGCATTCCCATGTTTTCTTTGGTTTTACATTAACTTCATATCCTAGATCCAGTATGATGTCTCCCATATTGAAATCCCCATTGTTAGCATTTAGTCTAAACTCCCTACTTGTTCTTCATCTTGTGTGTAGGTGATTAACTATTTTTGGTTCTATCTTTTCTTCTGTCTCGCCGCTATATTTTTCTAGTATATTTTGCAATATTTTCATAGATGATGGATCATTTAATACCTTTACACATGATTGCAAAAAGCCTTTGATTGTACTTACTTGTCCCATGGGTTGCATCCCATTGGTATGATCCAATGATGGAGGCATCTCATATTCTGGTGCTTCCTTATTATGCTTTGGAGTTGAATTCGACACTATGTCCTCCTTTTGAAATTCTTGTCTGGCTTCTTTAAAGATCTCCTTTTCCTTCTGTGAATCAAACTGCTTCCTTGGTTCAGTGTTCTTCTTTACCCATTGATTCTGCACTGGTTCTGGTCGAACTGTGTCAGTGCCTATTTTAGCTCCTCTATGGGTAACTATGTTGATGTTATGTCCTTCATCCCTTGCTTTGGCCGAAATCCACTGAACATTCTGGTTGTTCTGGTTCCTCTTTTTCTGAATCTTTACTAGTAGTGTCGAACATTCCTCTGTATCGTGGCTCGATGCATGACAATACATACAAGTTGCTTGTGGAAGTGGAAATTCCCTTTCATAATGTCCCAGTTGTTGACAATTGTGACATGTGACTGGTCCTCTACCTTGTCCGAAACCTCCTCTGGATTGTCCTCCTCCTCTATAGCCTACTCGATCACCTCTCGGCGTGTTATACTAAGGTGTCTAGTGTTTAATTACACTACATGATATTGTACTGAGGTTGTGTCGGGTTGTACTGCGACTGCGCGTTATTGTATGTTTGTTGCGCAGTATTATACTGATGTTGTGCAATGTTGTATGGAGCTGGGATTTGATTGAACTGTGGCGTTGCTTGTCCAGTCATAATTTCGGCTTGTACCCTATATGCATCTGATGTTCTTTCTCGCATCAACTTCATAGTTCTACAATCTTTATCGTCGTGGCCCACTAACTTGCAAAAGGTGCAATATGAACTCTTTGGGACTGTCTGGTATTTCTGCATCATTGTGCAGTGTTAAGGGTTGTGACCCAGTTTTTTTCAAATTTCGCACCATAGTCCTCCCATTGGTAACGAGTTTTGCATTCCTGCTCCCATATACTGCGTGAATTTTGGACATTCGTTCTTGTGGTGGCCTTCTGTCCTACACGTGGTACACCAAACATATTTTTGTTTGTCCTTGTTCTTATTATGGTTCAGCTGAAACATGAGATTCTTCAAATCCTCCTTTAGTTCTTCGATAGCTGGGTTTGTCTACTGGTACTGGTTTTCTTCCATTTGCAAGGCTACCTGCAGAACCTCTGCCTACGTCTAAAATTTATGTTGTCGTAAAGGGTATTTTAAGTGTGGGAGTAGTGAGTTGACAAACAGGTGTCGATGTTGCATATCGGTCATGAGATATTTTAACTTTCCTTTCAGTCGCTTGAATCTTTGATCAATCTCCCATACAAACTCTATTAGTTTCTGTCTTATTTCAATGATCTCATTCATGTACTGATCCTCTAAGCTCGACTTCTGGAACTCATTTATCAGTAACTTCTTAATGTCAGCCAGTGTCCTTGTCGTCCCAGGGGCACTATTTGTGTCTAGACTCATGTACCAGTCTAGTGCGCGGTCTCTTAGCGTAATAGCTAGCTGTGCAAGTTTAGTATCTTAAAAAATGATCTGTTTTGCTTCCCAGATCTTTGCACAAATGAACAAATGATTCTTAATGTCTTCTGTTGCTTCTCCCCAAAATTCTGGTAACCTAATGGTGGGATTGTGCCCTGCCATTCTGAATGCTGAACGACTACCTTCGCGTGGTCTAGATACCTGACTAGTGCTACCCGAACTGGCTCCTCCAGTTTTTTCTCCTTGTGTAGATGTACTTCCTACTGTTTGACTGCTTCTGAACTTTAGTTGTATAAAATATGGTGTTCTCTTTGGTGTATTAGTCGCACATGGGTTTATGGGTTCCACATTGACATTAATATGGATAGGATGGCTGCCTTCTCCTCCCGCTCTTTGACCTCTCGGCTTCCACTCATATGTTGTGTGTAGGATTTCCTCAATATTCTCCACAACTCGAAGATCCTCTACCTCTTCTCCACAACTCGAAGATCCTCTACCTCTTCCTCATCAATCGCCAAGCCTTCCCTCGCGGCTATGGCTCTCTTCTTGGTATTCACCTTGTATTGGTAGGGTACTCCGCTACTCGTCTTTCTCGTTGACGCCAAGATCCACTTGATCTGGTCATCATCCATCATGATTGGGTCCAAGGGTTCCTCTTCCTTCTTTCCTTTATCCTTATCGCCTTCCATTCTTCCTTTCTCTGTCAGTGCTTCCCCCCTTCCCCCATGCACGCAGGGAAGTTTAGCTGTCTAATTCCATTGTCATTACACCTTTTTTATATAACTATATCTTAATAGAAGTATAAAGGGATTGAATGTACCTTCCTCGAGGTCTGCATAGAAATTCTTGCTCCGCTACACTGTATGACTTTGTTGTGTCAACTGCAAACTCTATTATGAAGCCTGCCACAATACTGTTAAACCAAAAGTCTAATGCGCGGGTGAATTTGTTGTTCACCTACTGTAGATGCTCAATCTGTACTGAGGTCCACTATAATTGTCGAATCTGGTTCATCGCGTGGTTATCCTTCAACCTTAGTATCCACTCTCGCAGTAGATGCGGAAAATCACAGAAAAAGACTTCGTGCAAATCAGTAAACAAGTATTTCTCAAGATATTTGCAAGGTGTTATTCTAGGGTTTCTATTGTCTTTCTGTGCAAACTCTAGCTCTTTTGTTCTCAACCAGCTTTCGATCTCTTTTTTTGTGGGATTCCATGATCTCAACATTCCCTTCTAATGTTTCATTGGTCTCTGCCCTAACCCTTTCTTAATCCGCCTTCGACAGATTCTCAACTTATCTCCTCTACTCAATCCTCTCTTGTTCCTACCTATGACAACATAACCATTTGTTGGTTATCACTATTCCTTTATACTATCTAAGTTTGTATTGATCCATGGTTCATGTCTTTCAAGTTTCCAACAAAGCCTCTAAAAATATCGGCCCTCCTGGTGAACCAGAAGGCAATGCAACACACAGAATGCGCTGCGCAGTCTCACCCGAGATAGCTTTAATGGGTGGCTGCAAGACTCAGGTGTTTACAACCTAGAATTGAGTATGAGATATGAGAACTCGACCATTGAACCATTATTAGAATTGGTAAATGCAACATACTATTATTCACGACTATGTAGTAACTTTCACAGATTATTCCCTTACTAGTGCAACCATATTTCCTAGGAAATAAAAGAACTCATTCATTCATTAAGCACAACAAATAACTACTGAAAAGAGGATAAATATATGCATGCATTCATCACATTACACATATATTACCGTGGTTCACACCCTCCTGGGCTACGTCCACAACTATTTGGCTCTTGGATCTTTTATTATGATAGTTTTGCATCTATAACGTCGTGTGCTTACAACTCTCCTCAGATGGGTAAGATCTATATGAGGCGAAATAGATCACACCAGGCTCCTCAACCTGCGATCTAATCCTCAATATCTACCTTCTCCCCTCTCCTCTAGCTCACCAACTTACAAAATAGTTCATACAACAAAATGTAAACCCAAATACTAACTAAATTGGAACAACTACAAAATCCATGAACCCTCTATAATACCTCAATATCGGTATTTATAGATCTTTGGCTCTTCAGCCTTACAATACATTACCAAAACCCTAACCTTACTGACGTTAGGTATTCCTCTCATGTGCGCGTGTTCTTCCTTCCAGCTGTCACTTTCCTTGTGCATGCTTTCTTGCATGCGCACGTGCTGTGTTTCCTTCTAGCTATTGCTTCACCCTCTGCATGCTTTCTTTCCCCATGATCATCCTTCTTTCCACTTCGACCTGCTGCCAACAGGATTCCAGAAGATAAAATACCAAATGACCTAGTCATTCTCGGTTGTTATAAGAATGCAATGCCCCTGAATGTGAAATATGCTATCAAAACATCCCAAATGGATACTTTGGAGGAGGCAATGACTTAAGCCAGTGAGATGGAAGAAATTATGATGGAAACATGTGTCAACCTCGACATTATACTGGGAAGAGTACAAAGACAGTTGGGAGGATTAGTTATTGATAATCAAGGAGCTTCCAGTTCAAGAAAGAATGAAGAATTCAAGGCTTGATCGACTCAGAACCAAACGATTGGAGGAGGATTTATCAAGGGAACCATATCTGGCGTAACGGTTGACCCTATGATGACACAATAAACCAAGAAGAGAATCAAAATTGTACAGATGAATAGAACCATGAAACAAATGCAAAATGAGATAACCAGACTAAGAAGGGGAGACAATTACGTGGAAAATCCAAGAATGCCAATCCCATAGCAAAGGAGGAACCCTCCCCAAGAAAACAGAGTGAGGTTTGAAAACATAGATGATCCGCGAAGACCAAGGGTTCCCAGACAACCTACTCCAAATGCGACTGTTCTGGATGATGTTGACGGACAATTATTTAGGTAAGAGAATTATTACTCACCTGTTGAAAGCTATGAAACTGTGCAGATGGACGGATGCAAGATGCCCATGTATATATTTGAAGAGGGCGAAAATGATCCCAACTTGCAAGAAAACGTCACCCAGAAAAAAGGATTTGTAAATGGACCAAAAAATAAAGGTGATTCTGATAAAGAGAAGCAAAAAGAAAAATAAAAAGAAAAAACAAATGAGAAAAGAGCAAATGATAAAGTGGCAGATAGCGTTGGAAGTAAAAGGAAACACATGACATCAAACTCCACTCAAATGACATATATTGTCGTAGAGGATTTGTGTAAATTAAGGATAAATTCTCCTGTTACAGAAGTGGTGAAGATTCCCCAGCAAAGACAAAACATTTTGAAATTGTTGGACAATCCATCCGAAAGAGAAGAAGCTATTGTTACCAGTCAAAAACAAAACCAGAGTCAGTCAACTGCCAAGCCGAGGGGTAAAATTCCGCCCTTCTACAATTCAATTGAAAATCATGATGTTGCACTACATAATTGTTTAGTTGACACTAGTGCGACGAACAATATCATGCCACTGGCGGTTATGGAGGCATTGGGCATGAGTTGCACTGAGTATTATGAAACCAATGAAAGTATATATTTAATTGATTCTAGAAAAGTGCCAGCTTATGGAGAAATCAAGGAATTTTATGCTTGGATTACGACAACCCCCCATATCATCACAATTTTCAATATTGTTGTGGTAGACCTTCCTCCAGCATATGGAGTTGTCATGGGAATAGATTGGACATCTATGATCGAGGGATATATAATGAACGATGCAAGTTGTATGATGCTTCCACGAAAAGAAAGAGCAATGATTAAAGTGCCTCATGAACCCAGAAAACCCTTCTCCTTCAAGAAGAAGGAAAATGAATTGATGGAGGATTATATGGATGCTGAGATTAGAAGCTATGCTATCCTATACATGGAGCATAATGAAAGCCTAGATCAAGTGCAAGACATGGAGAATCAAGAATGTTTGTATGAAGGCTATTGGAGGATGTCATTCGATGGAGCTTGTTCAAGCTATGGGAATGGAGTTGGAATTGTTCTCATGAGTCCAAGTAAGATTATGCACCCACATGCCATTAGAATGGAGTTTTAATTCACTAATAATGAGGCAGAATATGAAGCTTTCATTCAGGGGATGATCCTTGCACAAGAAATGAAAATAGAACATCTAATTGTAACTAGCGACTCAGAGTTGGTCATCAATCAGGTTACCTAGAGGTATAAAATAAAAAAGGAAAGACTTAAGTTGTATTTCAAAAGAGTTACCGAATTGATGGAATATTTCAGTTCTTCAATTTTTATTTCATTCCAAGGGACAAGAATCACATCGCAGATTCATTAGCCTTGGAGGCCTCATTATCGAACACAGACGATATCCAAAGAAAAATGTCTTTCCAAGTAGAAAGATCTTTCCGACCGTCTGTGCTCGATAACATTGAATATTTTGCAAGTGTTTGAGAACGATGAACCACTGAAAAATTTCTTGTTGAATGATGATTATGATGAAGAATATCACACCTCTGTTGTCCCCAAGATTGCATACAGTATGAATCTCTTTTTACAAAATATGATCATGCTAAGAATCTCCTTGAAGAACTTTCATTTCGAAAAGTGCAAGAGACAAAAAAAGTCAATATTGGAACTGCCAGTTCCCCAAAATATGTCAATTTGGGAGTTGATTAATGCACCACTGAGGAAGTTGATCAATATGTTTCCTTGTTCAAATAATACATTGGTGTGTTCGCTTGGACATATGATGATTTGAAATATTACGATAAAACTATATTCCATCATATCATTCCTTTGAGGGAAGAAGCGAAGCCTGTAAAGAAAAAAATAAGGATGATGAATCCCAAACTGAAACATCTGGTAAAGATCAAGTTGGAGAAATTGAAGAAGGTGGGAATAATTTATCCCGTTAGGCACTCCGAATGGCTTTCAAATCATGTGATCATAAGAAAGAAGACCGGGGGAATCTGAATGTGTGATGACTTCAGAGACCTTAACAAAGAAAGAATAAAGGATAACATTCCTTTACCTAATATGGAGTTCCTTCTCCAACAAGTTACTGGATCGGTTTGCATGTCCATGTTGGATGGCTTTTCTGGATATAACCAAGTCTTGGTGGTGAGGAAGATAGGGAAAAAACGACATTCATCACACCTTCAGAGACATATGCATATGCTAGAATGCCCTTTGGTTTGAAGAATGCTGGAGCCACATTCCAAAGAGCCATGGAGCATGCATTCAGTGGGTTGATAGGAAAATTTATGGTCGACTATCAATATGATTTGACGGTGCATTCAAAGAAAAGGGGTGATCATATCCATCATTTGAGAATTTTTTTTGAAATATGTAGATTATATGGTGTCTCTCTAAATCCAAAGAAATGCTTGTTCACTGTGACTCAAGGAAAAAATTGTTGGGCCATATTGTATGCAAGGAAGGGATAGATATGGAAAGAGTTAAAGTAATAAATGAGCTCAACCCCCCGACATCCAAGAAGGGAGTCCAATCATTTTTCAGTAAGATCAATTTCGTGCGAAGATTTGTGCCTGATTATGCAAGTATCGTGAAGCCGATCAATTTGTTGTTGAAAAAGGAGCAGAGGTTTGAATGGACAACATATACTAAAGAGGCGTTCAATAGTATGAAAGGAGAAATCACCACTGCTCCAGTCCTCATTAGTTCATACTTTCAAAGGGATTTCATCATCTATTCAGTTGCTACAGAGACAGTTGTTGCATCCGTTCTTACTCAAAAAAATATCAAAGGAGAAGAACTCCCAATAATTTTCATGAGCAAAACCCTACACGATTATGAGTTGAGGTATTCAAAACTGGAGAAGCAAGCCTTGGCTCTTGTAAGAGAAGTAACACACTTTTGGACGTATATATTGAACTCCCATGTTATTTCTTATGTTCCCTCATCACCAGTGAAGATGCTTCTGAATCAACAATTGAGAGAAGGAAAATGGGCTAACTGGTTGGCAAAGATACAAGAATATGATATCGAGATTAAACCTTTAAAATCTATCAAAGTACAAGGTTTATGTAGGTTTATCACGAATGGAGATTCGGTCAATGGAATGATTTCAATTTCAGTCGGAGAACCACTAGCTAATTCAGAATGGTACAAAGATATTATATTCTACTTAAGGTCCAAAAAATTTCTTGTCACCATGAACCCCAAGGAGCGAAGAAAATTGAAGATGAAGGAGAACCAATATGTGTTGATTACTGACATATTGTTTAGGAGAAATTATGATGGTATACTACTGAGATGCGTTGATGAAAATCAAGCCCAAGAAATAATAAGAGAATTCCATGAAGGAATATGCGGTGGACACTTTGCACCTACTACAACCACCCACAAGATAATAAGGGTTGGATTCTACTGACCATCAATATTTAGAGATTCGTATTCCATAATAATGAAGTGTGTATCATGCTAGCAGTTTTCAGGAAAAATGAAGAGATCTGTGATGCCTTTGTAGCCCATAGTTGTAGAACAACCGTTCTCCCAATGGGGACTTGATGTTGTCGGGTCGATTAATCCAAAGTCTAGCAAGGGGAATATGTACATTCTCATAGCATCAATTTATTTCACGAAATGGCAGGAAGCAGTAGCATTGAATAAATCCGATTCTGAAGAGCTAATTAAGTTCCTCAAAGATAATATCCTGTCGAGATTTGGTGTCCTAGATAAATTTATCATAGATAATGGTTCAATGTTTACATAGTTTTGTGGAGAATATGGAATCATTATGGGTCAATCATCGAATAATTATGCACAAGGTATGGCCTTGTTGAATCCACAAACAAAATAATTGTTCAGATACTGAAGAAAACCATTGACAAGAACCAAAGGAATTGGCATGTGAATTTGACGGATGCATTATGGGCAAGTAGAACGACTCTGAAGGATAGCACTGAGATGTCTCCATATGTATTGGTTTATGGGAAAGAAGTGAAAATTCTGATTAGCCTCGAGCTCAATGCATTGATTTTTGTGGTGAATACTGAAGATACAAAAGACAATTCACCCATTCATAGGAGAATCAATCAATTGCTGAAGTTGGAAGAAGAACAAAGAAAAGACCTGAATCGAACTTCTTAAAGGCAGAAGAGCATCAAAATAAATTTTGATCAGAGCACAACTGTAAATAATTTATATAAGGGAGAGTTGGTGTTACTTTGGAACAAGTCTAAGGAGAAATCGTTGATGCATACAAAATTCGAAGCACTTTGGATCAGACCTTACGTCGTCGAGAAGATATCGGGTTTTAACTCCTAGATGCTCCAAGACATGAAGGCTAAAAGATTAATGCTTCCTGTCAACGAGAAACATTTGAAAGGTTTCTTCTCCTAAGACTTTCTCATTCTCATTGTACATAAATTTATTTTTCAGTTTGTATATTCTTACTCTGACTCCATAGCTCAATAGGCAGAAGCATTTGGTCATGAAAGGTTTTGTATTCTTGACAACCCACAGGGGGTTATCATCCCACAGTTGGAGCTAGTTGTTGAGATCAATTCCCTCTTCCAAAATTTCCCTCCCCTTTCTATTTTCCCAACTTCTTTTGTCCATTTTTTTTCCCTCTTCTATACTTAACCAAATTCCCCTTTTCTTTTTTCCCTTCTAATGTCTCTTTCTAGTTACTATACTTAGTCATTTTTCCAAAACGGTGGGTTCACGGGTTGACAGAATTGCAGGTTCTCACTTCATATTTCCCATATCATAAGTCCGACCGACCACCATATCATCCTACACTTAACTGTTTCTGCCGTCCCGAGTTCCTGGGTTTGCAGGTTTCAAGTTTTCATATCCCATGTCCCGTGATATACATTTTGTACCCAAACTATCCACGATCTACATTTTGACCATCGGACTCCCCAAGCTCCTAAGTATCTCATCTCTCTTATATTGAGTCCGATCGAGCGCATTACAACACTTAGCCAATTTTCGAACTTCTTCAATGACGGGTTGGCGGGTTCACAAAAATCTCAAATCCTATTTGCTCTCATTTGTCCCTACCACCTTCGTGTTTTTCCCAATATGCATTTAGTATGGTTTAATGCTAATAACTCAGCATGCAGGGTTAGTATAGATCACCATTACTAATTGAAGGACTCAAGGATATTTCTCATTAAACCACATTAAATCACGATTTGTGAAAGATTATATTATATCTCTCAAGCACTCATTTCAAATATTATGTGGATTAAAGAAACACTCTCATCAACTTATGGAAACAATATCTCAACAACATTTCTACGAAGATACTTTGAACATTTTTGGATGTGAGGACTATAACTTTCAATGGTCTAGAGCGTATGCTTATTATTCATCCCCTTCTTCTCAGAAGGAAGTAATTTGGACATTCAAAATTGCTCATGCAGGTTGTGTTCCTGAAGTTTTTGATTGTAAGGAAATGGTTGCCTAGTGCACTGAGAAGTATATATCAAGTCAGCGGATGATTCAACTCCAAGACCATTCTTCAGTCTGAAAGTGTTTCGTAAGATTCAGGCACAAAGATTCCCTTCATTTTTATGAAGTTTTCAACGACTTTGTCACATTTTTTAAAGGATTGTTGTTTGGAAAAGTCACCCCAAGAATATCCGCCCAAGCAAGTAAATTCCTAGATAAAAACGAGACCTTGGAGCAAATGGAAAATTACAATCTTATCAGTAGTTTCGGTTCCAAGGAAAATCCCTCCTTTCTTCCATGCCATATATCCGACAGAATGTTTGTTACATAAGTTGCAAGGCAATATAATTTCTGCCTCCACTTTTTTCATGAGAAACGAAAAAATAAATTCATACCTTTGCCTTGAAATATTGGGGACTTTTTTTTCTTTCATAAATATGGATAAAATTGATGAATTTGCAAACCACTTCCACAAATTGAATCTCAAGTATGCTGAAAAGATTAAAGGGTTCGAACCTAATGGAATCTTTGTGGGACACATGTTAGCAATGGGTTTTAACAATTCATTTATCCACATGGTTCTAGGAGAAGAAGAAGGTAATAACTCGGGTGATCCTACTCACAGTGCTGGTGACTTAGAGACGGTGCTCAGTACCAATGAATTTTACAAATAGAAAGGAAAGGGTCCCAGAGAGAAGAGTGCCTGGTCCCCAACTGTTACTCCTAAGACTACAACATCTCAGAGCAGTGCTCCAATGTCCCACCCACCTAAAAAAATTAATCAACATTAGTTTAGGCAGAGGAGGATATAAGAAACCCCCTCTAGGAAAAAATGAAATCTTACATAAACTTCATGTGAGGAAGAAGATGAAGAACATTGTACAAGAGGAAGAAGAGCATCATGTCAAAAGTGACATCAATAGATTCTCCCTCGAAGATATGGAGCTCGAGGTTGACATTGAGAAAATGTTTCCTAACATTGATCAACTAGGAGAAGAGGCCCACCATAATCCATCGTTGGAAATTGTTGAGAATGAGATCTTCAATGAAGATGAGTCATTTGTATTTTAGAGCGTTGTCTTTGACAACGAATCTAAGAAATTAATTATTGAGAAGAGTGATGTGAAGAATAAAACATGGAAAAGTCGTTTGGAGGTTAACCTATGAAATATGCGGCCTTCCTAGATTTACAGAATCCAAAGAGCAACCGACGATGCATTGGAGGACTCCATTGGTGGTCTCGAAGTGGAAAATATAAAGTTAAAGGAAATGGAAGAG
>JASDQU010102585.1:199087-228245 GCA_032191745.1 Picea mariana | reverse complement strand
AACATGGAAAAGTCGTTTGGAGGTTAACCTATGAAATATGCGGCCTTCCTAGATTTACAGAATCCAAAGAGCAACCGACGATGCATTGGAGGACTCCATTGGTGGTCTCGAAGTGGAAAATATAAAGTTAAAGGAAATGGAAGAGCCCTTGATGCCTCTTCCACTTCTTGCCAACTCTTTGGCAATTTTCAAACCCACCACACCCGCAACCAAATTAAAGATATCCTCAAGCTTACTCATATTAGGCAAGATCTATGTGGAGAACAATATAAATAGGAGAATGGCACTGATTACAGATGCTTGGGAAATTTCAAAGAACATGATTTCTTTTGGCTCGAGGGTGCATGCCTTCCATGATTATTTGCAGGCCGATTTAAAAAATGAAGATGTAACGGGTATGGGGATGTCAGCCCATGGGTTTACCCATGTTTAGGCCCATTTTGTAACGTATAAATAGATGTCTAGGCGATGTATGAAGAGGCACAAAGGATGATATAGACATCTGCGTGATGATGTGCTAAGTGCAAGTGATAGTTGTAGATGCTTTGTGCATATTGTGTGAAGCTTGCAAGGCTAAGTGCAAGTGACTGTAGAAATTGTGTAAAGGTGTTGTGTTGTAACCTAGCTCATGGAAGGAGGATCTGGCGAGGTGCGCACAGATCTCCTGTCTTTCGCAGAGTAGGATCTTGATGCTATGTGCCTGTAAGAAGATTGACCAAAGATAATAAAGAAGAGAAGAGTTGGTGGATGTATCCCCAGGCTTGGGGTGAACCACGTATATCCTGTGTTGTGGTTGCTTTATGCATTATGAATGTTTTACTGTTTATATGATTACTTCTTAGTGTAATGATGTATGCTTAGATGAATGTGATAGCTTAGTGCCTAATGATGTGAATAAGATACTAGATTTGATATATATTGATATGCTTAGTGCTTGAATATATTAGATCCAAATGAATATTGCGCTTCTCTGTAATTAGGGTTTACCTGCGCTCTAAACAAAGGTTAAATACTAATGAACTATAAATGCTAAGTCTTTTGTTAAGGTGTTACAATCACATATCTGTGTCCCAGCTAAGGTTGCAGACACTGGAGTCCTGCAACCACCCCTGCCTCTACCTCGGGTGAGACTTCATCTGCTTCACAGGTGTTGCCGAAAGGGCCAGTAGTTAGGGTTTTGTTGGTGTGTTGTTGAAGCGTTGAACCCTGGGTCTGCCCCTGTGCCAACAAATGGTTCCATTGTCGGGACCTGAAATTGTGATTATTGGGAACTGAAGAAAAGAGAAAGATCTCTGCGTAGATCTATTTCCCTAGTGCATAGTATTCTACTTGATTGTGAAGCTCTGTGATAACAAAGGAGGCAGATCTAAAGAAAATATGTAAGATCAGTGAAACTTTTTTATTAAAGAGGTAAGATCTAAAGGCTTTGTGCTTTGATAAAAGTAGGATAAGTGGAAATTTTTGTTTCAAAAGTATGGATCTAGGTATGTTTGATAAATTTTGTCCTAGATTGAAAACTAGGGCATAATTAGAAGAAATAATATTTGATATGAATAGATCTGATAGAAATAGTGAAAGGTATGTTATTCCTATGCATAGAAAGAATGTTTGGACTAACAAATGGATGCAGGATCCTAGAAAGAATTTTTTGCAGGCTAGTTACTGTGATCCTAGTGCGTAGTACAGGAAAGGTTGGGGATCGTTCAAGAGAAAGAGAGGATTAACTCTTTACTATATTTGCAGAAGACAGAGACATCTTTCTAAGGAATGCCTTGGTATAGGTCCTACTTGCCTTTGTTGTAAAGCTATGGACCCTGAAGTTTTGGATTGCCCTAGAATGGTTGCTCAACTTGAAAGAATGAACACGAGACTAGAAAACCCCGAGGAAGGCCAAGAAACTAAGACCATGGCAGAACCCCAGAAAGAATCAGAGACGATATTACGACGAATGAAAGAAACCCTGAATGATCACAAAAATATCAACTTATCATAGATCTTCAAAGAAAAAGAATGCATGGAAACACGAATAGGAGACTTCGATATTGACTCTGTTCTGGATGAGGAAACATAGGTGAATATCATGACAGAAAGAACTTGGGAAATTTTAGGAGAGGCTACTATGAGTCCTTCATTAGGAGGAATACGATTACTTAGAGGAAAGCTAATAACCCTATGTGGAAGACTTACCCAGATATCTACGAGTGCTCATGGAACTTTGACATAGGAATATTTTGAGGTTGTTAAATTTATTGAGAGCAGTGCCAAATTTGCTATGTTACTAGGAAAAACCTGGATTGAGAAGGATCAGACCAAAAGAAAAGAAGAGGAAGCCCTAGAACAAAAGAAGAAATAACTAAGAGACTTCATGACGAAGAGGATAGCACATTTACTAAAAGAACAAGAAGACTAGTCAAAGCTATTGAGGACCAGCTATCCGGATGTCGAAGATGAAAGAACCCAGGAAGACTTACAATATCTGTCTGTACAGAAGAGCAGAACACTTACCTCAGACATAGAAGAAGTACTACTCTCTAACCCTATGAAAGAATCTCAACAATGCGAAGTTACTATGTTGAGTACAGATAAGAATCAGAATGGAAAGAGGAATACCAAGACGCATATCACAGGGAAAAAGGCTAGAAAGCTCAGTAAGAAGAGAGCAAAGCTAGAAAAGTTACAGGAGGGAACTTCGCAGAAGGAAGGTTTTCAAAACTAGAACTTTGTCAGGATATCAGAACAACTCAAAGTGGCACTTTGCCATGGCAGAGAGATATTACCATTGGAGGCATTATGACCGTTAGACCAACGCTCCTGAATGGTTAGAACAATAGTTATGACCAGAAAGCTCACCATCAGGCTGTTGGGACCATGCCATAACAGACAAAACTGCATTGATTAAGGCTTCTCACCCATTGGAGAGATCTGTTACACTGTTGTCTACTTATTCCATCGACTGTTGCATCGAAAATGCTTTTGCAAATTGTATCCACACCAACAAGAGAACTCATTGCTACCGCGCTGTGTTTACTGAGATCAACACCTGTTATATTACATTGAGCATTCATTCATCGACCTGAGTTATCCGATCGAGAGCGTGCATGTCAGACAAACTCAACACCATAGAGAAGTTGGTTGAAGAAGTTCTAATCAATTTAATGGCTGAAAAAGTAATGTCCGCAGGGATTCAAGCTTCATTGACGAGAGGAGTGCAAGCCTCTTCATCGACTGCTTGCGGATCTGGCCCATCCCGAGCCACAACCGAGAAAATAAACAAGCATCGAGATGACTTGGCGAATGTGAAGTTGATCCCGTCTATCCTACCCGACTACATTCCACCCCTGGCCGATGCGGTGAGTCGTGACAGTGTCCCAAGGGACTTCGATTACACCCTGGTTACTGCGTATGTCCCGAAGGGGATATGTGCAGTTCAAACCCATCTAGATAAGATCATGACATTAAAATTCAGTGACTTCAACCTAGGGGATCGTAAGAACCACAACATGCTCACCCTTCACAGGTACTTGACTAGGACGAAGGGGAAGAACTCGAGGATAATCCCCCAACCATGGACTATGAACCTCATGCAGTCCACTATCCTGAACATAATGAAGATACCACATTTTAGAAGGCACCAGGGAGTTAACACGTGCATTAAGCTCCTGCTGTCGTGATACCATGGTGGCTATCTGTGGCTAGACAGACACATCATCGTTGACCCAACGCTGATCCATAGGATCACTGGATTGAGCATGCAGGGACCAGACTTGCAAGACTTATACCTAGGGAAGGCTGCAGACCGTGCACTGGCACAAAGGATTAAAGATACATATGACGATGTAGAAAGGGGGACATGAGGCTACAAGGTAGCTTTCATCCAGAATGGCGCAGTGTGCCTGGCCTGTCAGTTGATCACAGGGAAGCTAGTGAGAAAGAACAGACCTAGACAGGTCACAGGGTTCGTTGTTGACCTCGCTGGAAAATGCATGGAAGGACTCTAGATGAATTGGGAAAAGTACTTAGTCAACCGATTAGAATTGGATTGTTGTGAAGCTCAGGATCAAGGCTATGAGTTCCACTTTAGCTAGCTCCTAATCCTCATCACGTTTACATCTTGGGAGATGCCAGAAGGTGCGACCTTCCCCGACATTGAGCCGTTCAAGACGCTTGTTGCGAAGTTCACTGTGCTTTGGTATTCGAGCGATATGGGAAAACAATGGTAGTCGAGTGCGGTATTCCATACATATTATCTCCAGTTAAAGAGGGATATTGAAGTTGTTAAGAACCTGAATAGATATACAAATATAATCACCACAAATACTGAATACACAATAGATCCACAAGCAATATAGAAGAAACCACACTTTATTATTACCAAACCCTTGAGGTAGGGCAACACCGTACAATGGATCCTATTATGGAAGGGATCCTCTCCTATTCACTTGCCTCTTCGAGGGGGCATCCTCTTATTGAGCTATTGCTCCAAATACAATACTTCTCTTCATGTTTCATTACATTGCTTGAACCCCTTTATATAGTGCTACCATTAACTAAGAACATTCTAGAGGAGGAATCTTCTAGAAGTAGAACCTTCTAAGAAGTCCTCTTACATTTATTATATCTAACTACCATAGTGGGCCTTATTTAATAATATAGTGGACCTAGTCCACCTTACATTGAATGGTCTCCACTATCATCACTATGGGCCCTCTGGGCCCCTCCACTACCTCTCTAGCTACCTTACAGTCATCACTATGGGCCCTCTGGGCCCCTCCACTACCTCTCTAGCTACGTTACATTCATCACTATGGGCCCTCTGGGCCCCTCCACTACCTCTCTAGCTACCTTACATAAGTTGTCCCTCATATGATGCCAAACACTCTACATTGGTTCAAGCCACTTATGAAGTTCCACGTAGATCGACACTTCATTTACATCATTGCGCGTGCAGATGAGAGTAAAGAAGAGCTTCATTCATACTATAAGCTCACAAAAGAGGACCTAGAAGAGATAACTAAGGACTGGCCTGCAGAGCTCCTTACCCATATTGACCCCATATAATTGTATGATCCCGAACAAATGAGAAGATCAGAGGCCACCCATGAAGCACATGACACACCTGGAACTAGCAGAAGGAAGAAGATAGAAGAGGTATAGAACCTGAGTAGTGCATCAAAAGAAACCGCTTTAGAATCACCTAGAGAAGGAGGTAACGACGAAGTAGATAAAGAAGAGAACAATGGGAAAGAAGATCAACATAAGCAAGGTGAAGTGACACCGCCTAGGGATCCCGTTGATGAGACCGATCCATCTAAGAAAAGGAAGGTTTCCCCCATGAAACCTACTTCTCGAAAGAAGTCCAAAGCTACTAAGACTAAGCTGCAGAATGTACTCATGCTTGATGACTTTGACTTCATCATCGTAGCCGTATCAGACACCTCGCAGGATCTCTTGCAGAACACTGAAGCCAAACAAGAAGCCATGTATGATAGAATTGAGGCAGAACTCAGAGGGGTACAACATGCCCTTCACTCCAGCTGCACAGTGTCCACTACACCCCCACCATCAGAAGAACCATATTTGGGAGATGATCCTACCCAACTCCGTAGAATAGTTGATGCGACCGAAGCTTGCCTTAGTCACGCAAAAGAAGAAAAAGAACAGGCCACAGTGGCCCTAAAGCAAGCACAAGAGGAAGTAATAGAGAAACGCAGGATTGCGCAGTAGGAGAAGGCTGCCCTCTAGTCAAAATTTGAAGAAGAGAAAGCACAAATCCAATGAGAGAAGGAACAACTACTCGCCGAGCAGGTTGGAGTAAAAGAAGCAGTCAGCTAAGCACTTCGCTCTGTGACGGGCTTAGAGAAAAAGGAGGAAGACCCAGTAGAGCATCAAGTAGCGAAGCTCGCTGAAGCCATTCAATATATTCAACATAGAATAATAGATCTAGAGCTACAGTCAATGCCAAGCACTCCGTAGGATGTACGAGACCAAAGAGAAGCCACTGCCCGGAGCGCAGTTGAGAGAATCAAGACCTTTTCCATGGAATGTAAACAGTTCAGTGATCGCAGTGCATAGACTTATGAATGACTTATTGAAGACCCTGAACTAAAGACATTGGAGTCCCAACTGCAAGAGGCAAAGCAACAAGCAACAACAGTACATGCACGGTTGAAGCTCTTATCTGCAGTTGAAAGAATGAAAAGATCACATGAACAACACACTGTTCAACAACACGTCCACGCCATACATAGCAAAGTCATGGAAGTGACTTAGAGGCTCCATCCAGTTTAGGATGTAGCTTGTCAACTGTTTGAGGATATTGAAGGATGATGAGTAGAACTAGAGCAAGTAGTCACTACAGTTGAGAAACGCTTGGAAGGACCTGTGAACGAGGTAGTTCTTCAGGAGTTCGTCGAGTAGAAGGCCTTGGCACAACAATAGGTCGAAGCAGCTCGAGCCAAGCTTGAGGATTTTGAGGCAGAACTAACCAAAGCAGAGTGACTTGGGACGAGTCACAAGTGAGTGTTGGGGGCCTGTTGGCCCTGGACCAAGTTTTGGAGATCTTTGGTCAGCTTTGACCTATTTTTGGACTTCGACAGGCTGTCAAAGGTAGAGCGCAAGTCAAAGCAGAGATTGTGGAATCTCGACCGCTTTTTAGGGATTTTTGGGTTTTGGGCTTATGTAACGGGTATGGGGATGTCAGCCCATGGGCTTACCCATGTTTAGGCCCATTTTGTAACGTATAAATAGATGTCTAGGCGATGTAAGAAGAGGTGCGAAGGATGATATAGACATTTGTGTGATGATGTGCTAAGTGCAAGTGATAGTTGTACATGCTTTGTGCATACTGTGTGAAGCTTGCAAGGCTAAGTGCAAGTGACTATAGAAATTGTGTAAAGGTATTGTGTTGTAACCTAGCTCAGGGAAGGAGGATCTGGCGAGGTGTGCGCAGATCTCCTGTCTTTTGCAGAGTAGGATCTTGATGCTATGTGCCTGTAAGAAGCTTGACTAAAGATAATAAAGAAGAGAAGAGTTGGTGGATGTAGCCCCATACTGGGGGTGAACCACGTATATCATGTGTTTTGGTTGCTTTGTGCATTGTGAATGTTTTATTGTTTATATGATTACTGCTTAGTGTAACGATGTATGCTTAGATGAATATGATAGCTTTGTGCCTAATGATGTGAATAAGATACTAGACATGATCTATATTGATATGCTTAGTGCTTGAATATATTAGATCCAGATGAATACTCCGCTGCTCTGTAATTAGGGTTTATATATGCTATAAACAAAGGTTAAATACTAATGAACTATAACTGCTAAGTTCTCTGTTAAGGTGTTACAATCACAGATCTGTGTCCCAGCTAAGGTTGCAGACACTGGAGTCCTGCAACCACCCCTGCCGCTACCATGGGTGAGACTTCATCTGCTTCGCAGGTGTTGCCGAAAGGGCCGATAGTTAGGGTTTTGTTGGTGCGTTGTTGAAGCTTTGATCCCTGGGTCTGCCCCTTTGCCAATAAAAATGCAAGGGGATTTACATCCTCATGAGGTTATCGTTTCGATCCTAACAGACTCAAGCGTCAACAAGAGTCTGAATGGAAAGGGAGTGCAATTGACCAGAAAATCACATTAGGATGTTGCTTCAGACATCAATGGCACTTAGTACAACAGGGGAAAAGTATATAACAACCAATGTTGCAAGCCATGAAGTAGTGTGGCTTCATAAGCTGCTTGAAGGGTTATTTGATCTAGAGTTGGAGCCAAGTTTGATCTATTGTGATAATCAAAGTTGTGTGAAGAATATAGAGATCAAATATCATTACATATGAGACATGGTGCAAAGAGGAGCTATAAAGCTCCAGTACATATCCGCAAATGAGAAGATAGCGAACATTCTCACCAAACCTATGTCTGGAGTGAAGTATTAGTACTTCGGAGATAAGCTTGGTGTGATGCATAATTTCCACCCTCATTGAGAGGGAGGTGTATTGTTTCTCCTCATGTCGGATAACCCCTCTAGCCAAGGGTTCCCTATATCAGTCATGTGATGTGACTAAGGGGGTAATGCATTGTTGGACTTGATGAGAGAAGAAACATCACACCCATAGTCGTGAGGAATATGGGAGTAGCTTCATGCTACTAGATAAGACTATAACTATGGTTGATGTCATTGTAGTAGTTGTGTGATACTAGTTTATTGTTGCATAGTTATAGAGACATCGACTATGACAATGGTTGATGGTATGGTAGTAGTTGTGTGCTACTAGTTGATTGTTGCATAGTCATAGGGATTGCAAACTATGATTATGGTTGATGGCATGGTAGTAGTTGTGTGCTACTAGTTGATTGGTAAATAATCATAGAGAGCGTTGGACTGCATGGTGGTAGCTTGTGTAGCTACCAGTTGATTGCAGGATATGACTATGGTTGATGGCATGGTAGTAGTTGTGTGCTACTAGTTTATTGTTGCATAGTCATAGATTTTGTGACTATGGTTGATGGCATGCTAGTAGTTGTGTGCTACTAGTTGATTGTTTCATAGTCACAATGATCATAACTATGGTTGATGACATGGTAGTATCTTAGTGCTACTAATTGATTGTTGCATAGTTATGGAGACTATTGGAATGCATGGTAGTAGTATTACGACTACTAGTGGATTGCATATCATGACTATGGCTGATGACATGGTAGTAGATTAGTTCTACTAGTTGATTGTTGCATAGTCATGAGAGACTATTGGATAGCATGGTAGTAGCTTAGTGCTACTAGTTGATTGCTATGTAGCCGTGATAGCATGGTGGCAACTTTGTGTTGCTAGTTGATTGATGGAGAGGATGGTAGTAGCTTAATGCTACTAGTTGATTGCAACATAGTTATATAAATTATGGAAGGGGATGGAGCTATTGATGGCATGGTAGTAGCTATGTTCTACTAGTTGATTGCAGAGTAGTCAGTGGACTACTAAATGAAGACATTGTGAAATAATATCTCCCTAGCTAAGAGGGAGTGTTGATGTTTTGGTAGTTGTATGAGGTATTCCCTTCTGGACAATTTTTCTCAGAGAAGAAGAATATTCCAAGAAGTCAAAGGAAGACCATTGAATAGTTGAAGAACACCCCAGAAAAGAACAAAGTAAAATAGAAGACCAAAGAAGAGAAGCTGACCCATAGGAAATAATAATAAAGTTGAAATATAATTTCCAGTAAACGA
Source organism: Picea mariana (assembly GCA_032191745.1). Lineage (NCBI taxonomy): Eukaryota > Viridiplantae > Streptophyta > Pinopsida > Pinales > Pinaceae > Picea > Picea mariana. The sequence goes on along the minus strand of JASDQU010102585.1, from coordinate 219,032 downwards.
AGTCGGCCCACAGAAATAATAAAGACCCAAAATAAGAAGTTGGCCCCAGAAAGACGCCTAGATTAGTATAAATAATAATCTGGGTTAGTTCATTTGTACAGTCAAGCAGTTCTCCTTCTGTAGTGCACACTAGGAAATTGCAGCTGAAGCTTCAGTTGTAGTTTCACTATTTATGGTTTCTGGTTCTCTTGGAGAGTGCGCACCACTTGTGGAAGGATATTCTTGGTAGTTCTTGGTGATATCTCTTATGCACTACCTCTAGACGAGATGCTCTAAGGTTATGTGGTGCTTCCCAGTTACTTCGTGCCAGTTGCAGTTACAGTTGCTATTACCAGTTGCCAATTGTGCCAATTCCATGGTGCGCTATCTTGCTCTAGTAATGCACCTATATTTCACAAACTTTGTGGTGTTGCTCAGTTGTCAACCCTCGCTTGGGTTTGACAAGAAGAATATACATATTTTTTATCTTGGTTTCTTCATTGCTGATTTTTTCTTGTGAATAGAGCCTGTTCATGGTTTTATTGGAATATTGGAAAGATTCTTTCTAAGAAAAGTTTGTTGGGGTTTTTCCCCCATTTAGGGTTTTCCTAGGATAAATCTTTGTGTCATCTTGTGCTTGTTTATCTGTTGGTTATATATTTTAGTATATGATTATTGAATGTTAAAAGAAGATAAAAATGTTATGGTAAATCTATTGTTAACAAAACTAATGAAAAATCTAACACAATAAACATACGTGAGTTAATAGATTGTTTGAAACATTTTATCGAATATTCTTAAGTATATTATCAATGAAAATTTAAAAAAGAACTCATATTGAATAGTATTTTTTCATTCACCTGATTCATCCTTTTGCAATTTTTTCATCAAGCTTTTATGCTCTTATGCACTTAGATCACAAAGAATCTTATCGAGTTTCCTCATTTTGTGGCTCTGCATGACACACACTAACCAATGCATATTAGTTAAACTTACATATAGTTCAAACATATAAATTTTGTATAGAATTTACAAAAAACTTATCTTTTTTGCTTTTTTGGATGCGTTATCATTGTGTCGATCAAAATTTTTGTTACTTGAACTATTCTCACACATTTTTTTTTTATCCATATACAACATGTACCATTCAATACATAAGCTATTAAATATATTTTATAAATAAATCACATAATTTCCAGCTAAAAAAAAAAAATCTGGTTTCCAATGCGCTTTAATAATATGAAAGCATTGGTGCATTCGAGATAGGAAACACACTGACAGGATTTTTTTTTTTTTTTTAAAATACTTTAAATTGCAACGATGCAATATGTATTGATAACAACACCGCACCTAGAGCAAAAAATGAAAACAAAAAAAAAATACCATGAACGAAAAAAAATTACACACTAATGAACGTTTTTTTTTTTTAAATTATGTTACAACATTTCTAGTGCCCTTTATCAGTAAGCACACCAGTGCACTATAGTTAAATTGACGCACTGATAATAAAAAACCGTTTAAAATAAAAAAGTGATAGGACCGACAGGGTTTGGATCCGATGCAATAAGTGGTCCCCTTGCATCACATGCCAAACACCTTATATATAGAAATCCAAACCCATTAAATCTAAAATGCCTAAAACGAAAAGCCTTAATTGTGAAGTGATAGAGGGAGTTAAACCCTAAGGTGAAATTTTGTAGTCACATAAGCAAGAAGTAAGGGTTTAAGGTAAGTATGATTTTTTTTATGAGTTTTAATTAAATCTAAATAGGGATAGAAATTGTAATTTTTATTTATTTTTTAAAATCAATAGTAAAATTTAAAATTTTTACTATGTAGGGTTTTTGTTGGGTATGTGTTATATTCTTTGCACGAGTAGCAGTTTCTACATTGCATCGAGTGCGCAGGGGGGTTTGAGGGGGGCAAAATCCCCTGAGATTTTTTTTGCCTTGGGAAGCATGTTGCATTTTTTCCTTGTTTTCCGTGTTGCCTCGATTTTCGTGTCCATTGTTGGGCAATTTTTCGGCACACGATTTTTGATGATGGTTTTCTATTTCCAGTTAAGGAATTAGGGTTCTTGAATAATCCAGGTCATCGGGTTAGGGTTTTGGATGCCGCTGGCTCCTATATGTATATTGTATTGTAAACAATGTATCACTATGAATGAATATAGAATATGATGGTTTTCCCAGTTTGGGTTTCCAGGGGAAAAATCTATGTGTAATGTTTGTATTTTCCATTGTATCTTTTATGTTCTTTTACTAGAAATCTGTTTGCAAAAAATCTTATACAAGGTTAAAATCTACATTTGATTTCAGAGCTTTGTTGACTTCAGGGGAACGCCTTTGTGGTCAAGGGTTTGGCTCGGGACTATGCTAAGCCTTGTTACAATGGGAGATCCGTGGTATTGATTTTTTAGGTGAAAAGAATGGCAAGCAATTCAAAAATGGAGATCGAGAAGTTTAATTGGAAAATGTTTGAGCTGTGGAAGCTCAAGATGGAATATCTGTTGGTGGACAGAGATCAGTGGATTGTGGGAGATCCAGGTACTGCACCTACAAGAACTTCAACATATGAACGAAAAAAGTTGGATCAGAAGGAGAAGAGCACAATCTGACTGTGTCTCTCAGATTCAATATTACTAAATGTGTCATAGGAAGCTACAACCAAGGATTTATGGGATAAGTTGGGGAAGTTGTATTAGTCTAAGTCCCTAGTAAATAAACTATTCATGAGAAAGAAGCTATATAATGTGAGGATGAGAGATGGAGACTCGGTGGTAGAGCATTTGAATGCCTTCAATACTGTGGTAAATCAGTTAGTATTTGTTGAGAGTAAAATTTTAGATGAAGATAAGTGTATCATTTTACTGTGTTCTTTACCAGACTCGTGGGATAGTCTGGTTGTGGCCATAGGTAGTACTACAACTGCCTTGAAGTTTGATGAAGTGGTCTCATCCTTGTTGTTGGAGGATATGAGACGGAAGAACATGGAAGGACAGAGCACAAACACATTATTTTCAAGAGTACGCTCCCAGGAAAGAAATAGATCTAAGTTCTCAAGTGGGAGATCTAAGTCTAAGGGTAGATCTAAATCTCCTGGAAAGTTTGTAAAGGTATGTTGGAGATGTCGAAAAGAAGGGCACTACAATAAGCAGTGTAGATCCAAAGTTGAGAAAAAGAAGGGATATGAAGAATCTCCTTCTACAGAAGAAAAGACCTCCAAGGCAGAAGGAGGGGATGTGTACTTGGCTTCTTCAAGCACACATGCAAATCATGAGGCATGGTTGGTTGAATCAGGTGCGTCCTTTCATATGAATCCCCACAGGGAGTGGTTCTATGAATATGAAAGGTATGATGGAGGCGATGTTTTCCTAGGTGATGATTCGACAACCAGAATCATAGGATGAGGAAAAGTCAAGTTGAGGCTCATATATGGAAGGATTTGAATAATGCCTGGTGTTCTAGACATCCAAGGCTTGGGAAGATTTTTTTTTTCTGTAAGCAAAATGGACGATGCAGGGGTAAAAACAATATTTCAAAAGGAAACCTACATGATGGTTTGAGGAGAAATGGTGTTGTTGAAAGGAGTTCGGTTTGGAAATTTGTATAAGATGCAAGGAAACACTATTAGTGATGGGTATAATAGTTCCATTGTTCCTGATATTGGAGTTGAAAAAGAGAGAACTCCTACAGTCTCTGGAGAAAATGTTATGATGTGGCATCAAAGACTGGGGCATATAAGAGAGAAGGGTCTTCGACTACTACACAGTAAAGGTATGGTTGAAAGTATTTGTAAATACTCTCTGGATTTTGATTTATGTGAAGATTGTGTATATGGGAAGCAAAATCGGGTAATATTCCCTTCTGGTGCAATAAGGGTAGAAGGAATTTTACAGCTAGTTCAAAGTGATGGTTTTGGACCTGTATCGGTCCCATCTTTGGGAAAATCTATGTATTATGTCTCATTTATATATGACTTCTCGAGGAATACTTGGATATATTTCCCAAGGAATAAATATGAAGTCTTTGACATGTTTAAAGAGTTTAAGGCTCTTGTTGAGAATCAAACAGAGAAAATAATTAAGGTGCTAAGGATAGATAATGGCAGAGAGTTCTGCGGGAATGGATTTGAATAATTCTATAAGAAGTGCGGTATAGAAAGGTAGAAAAATACTCCATATACACCTCAGTAGAATGGTGTTGCAGAAAGGATGAACAAGACACTGATGGAAAAAGCAAGGTGCATGCTCAGTGGTGTCAGGTTAGGGAAAGAATTATGGGCAGAGGCAGTGGGTACTGCATGTTAGTAGGTCAACAGATCACCCTCATCAACGCTGGATGACAAGACTCCACAAGAGGCATGGATTGGTAAGAAACCTTCTCTCAATCATCTCAAGGTATTTGGTTGTGCTGCATATGTTCATGTTCCAAAGGAAAACAACAGTAAGCTATATAAGAAGGCTGAAAAGTGTATCTTTATTGGATATAAAGATGGTCTCAAAGGTTATAAGCTTTGGAACCCAGAAACTAAGAAGGTAGTGTATAGCCAAGATGTGGTATTTAGAGAAATGAAGGACATTGTTAAACAAGAATTCCTACCAAGTAAGGAAGAACCAGAGAAAATAGAGGTTGATTTAAAGGATGATGAATCAGACTCTATAGAATAACATGAATAAGAAGAAGAAGATCCTCGTACTCTATTATTGAGGAGATCGGTTCAAGAAAGAAGGCTATTGGAAAGGTATACTCCAGTTGATTTCCGTTCAAATTTTTCTTTGTATATTACTGATGATGATCCTAGAACTGTCAGGGAGATAGTGGATTTAGAGGATGAAAATATCTAAAAAAAGGCCATGGACGAAGAAATGGCAGCCTTGGATAAGAATGTGGCTTGGGATCTAATGGAGTTTCTGATTGGAGGAAAGCCCATTGGAAACAAATGGGTATTTAAAAAGAAGCTGAATGCAAAAGGAAAAGTGGAGAAATACAAAACTCGATTAATAGCAAAGGGTTATTCCCAGGTTGAGGGAATTGATTTTGGTGAGATTTTTTCTCTTGTTGACAAGTTAACCTCTATAAGATTCATGTTATCTGTTGTTGTTGCATTTGATTTTGAAGTAGAACAAATGGATGTGAAGACAACATTCCTACATGGGGATCTAGAAGAATAAATCTATATGAAGAAACGAGAAGGTTATGTTGTGAAAGGAAAGAAGGAGCTGGTATGCAAATTGAAAAAGTCCCTGTATGGTTTAAAACAATCACCAAGGATGTGGTATCAAAAATTTGATACTTGTATGCTGGTGCTTGACTTCACACGAAGCAAAGATGATCGCTATGTGTATTTTAAATTAATTGGTGATCATTTGATTTATTTGGTCTTGTATGTGGATGCTATGTTGCTGATAGGAAACAACAAGGAGATTATCCAGGATGTGAAAACTCAGTTGTCCTCTAAATTTGACATGAAGGATCTCGGTACTTCAAATTTCATTTTGGGCATGGAAATTAAAAGAGATCAGAAAAAGAGGAAACTCTAGTTAAATTAGATAAAATATGTCGAGAAAATATGTATGAATGAATGCTAGATCTACTCTGATGCTATGTGCTAATGGTTAGATATGCTTAGATCTTGAGTAATACTGTGTTGTTCTATAACAAGGGTTTAACCTGCGATGTGAATAAGGGTTAAAGACCAATGAATGTTAACTGCTAAGTTCTTTGTTAAGTATTGTGATCACAGATCTGTGTCCCAATTAGTTTTCAGACACCTGAGTCCTGTGACACCCCCTGCCTCTACCTCGGGTGAGACTTTATCTGCTTCACAGGTGTTGCCGAAAGGGCCGATAGTTAGGGTTTTGTTGGTGCGTTGTTGAAGCATTGAACCCTGGATCTGCCCCTGTGCCAAAAAATGGTTTCGTTGTCGAGACCTGAAACTGTGATTGATGTGAATAGAAGAAAAGAGAATGCTTTGTGCATAGATATGTTACTGTAGTGCACAATATTCTACTTGACTTGCGAAGCTCTGTGCTAAGAGAAGGAAGCTCGATCTGAAGAAAGAGGTAAGATCTTAAAGCTTTGTGCTCTGATAAAGGTAAGATAAGTGGAATTTTTTTCTTCGAAAGTATGGATCTAGGTTAGTTTGATAGATTTGGTCTTAGTCTCAAAACTAGGGCACCGTTAGAAGAAAGAAGATTTGATTCAAATAGATTTGATAGAGATAGTGGAAGATATGTTATAACTATGCATAGAAAGAATTTTTGGACCAAAAAATGGATGCAGGACCCTAGAAAGAATTTTTGCAGATTACAGGTCCATCTCTGTGATCCCAGTGCACAGTACAGGAAAGGTTGGGGATCGTTTAAGAGAAAGAGAGGCTTGAAACTGTGTTATAACTACAGAAGACCGGGACATATTGCTAAAGAATTCCCTAGTACCGGTCCTATTTGTCTTTGTTGTAAAGTTGTTGGTCATGAGGTTTTGGATTGTGTTGGAACATGGGCAGACCTAGGGTTCAGCTCTAATAGTGCACCAACAAGCCGTAACTACTGGCCCTTTCGACAACACCTGCGAAGCAGATGCAGTCTCACCCGAAGCAGCAATAGGGGGTTACAAGACACATGTGTCTACAACTAGAGGAAATGCAAGTGGAATTAGGGCAACCACATAGAGAGATCAAATTATTCTTTCCAAGTATAAACCTAATTCGCATATCAGATCTAACATACTAATGGATCATTAGAGTAACAAAAGTAAATAAAACAACATCAATCACTCACAACACAAGATATGCGTGGTTCACCCTCTCCCTAGGGCTACGTCCACATAACTGTGCTTTATAATATATTAGGTGAAAGCTTACAGTTCTATCTGCGCTCTTAGTTTGCAGATCTCTTTCTTTCTCTCTTCTCTCTATCTCCCTTCCCTGCGCACCCAGCTACAGGGTTGTTCTTCGCACCCAGCTGAAGATCTTACAATACTGAATACTCTCACAACACAATACTTCTCTCTCTACATTAACAACAACCAACTCTGAACTAACTCATCCTAGGTCCTCTTGACCTTTATTTATACATTACAATAGCTCATCGACAACCTTAGGCCTAAACCTAGGTGTCAAAACCCTAGATACCAAAACCCTAGGTGTCTAAAACCCTAGGTCAACTTGACCCATGTTTTCAGGGCTTCGCCAGCTTGTCTTTTCTTCCTTCCCGCGAGGTTCTCCAAAGTATATATCGGTGGCTATTTCTGCTTGCTGAGTTTTCCACGATCCACCTTCCTTGCTGATCTATCTTCCTCAATCTCCTCGTCCAACGAATTTCTCTCTTGGACTTCACTCCATCTTTTCTGCTTCTTTAACCACTTCGACCTGATCTCAGTCAACCTTCCTTTCGCGCAATTTGCCTTTCACCTTTTCTTCCGTAATATTCACTTTCTTCCATAACCAAGGGTCAACAGGCCCCCAACACTCACCTGTGACTTGTCCTGAGGCACTCTAATCTGAATCTTATGTTGTACCTCTACTGCAGACTATATAGCGCAGCCTGCGATTTCTTCTTTGTTCCTCCACCCTGTGTGCAGACTGTCTTTCTTGTGTCTAGTACCCAGTCTCAACTGCACTTGGTACCTAGACCCTTCTCCTTCTATTTTTACTGGCAGTTGCGAGGCAACTGGTTGTCATAGTACAATTTCAATCGGCTCCCATTCACCAATCCTTCCTTCCACTCCCCATTCAAAGTCTTCAGTTGTACAACTCCTCCTTCTGTAACATAGGCAATATCATATGGCCCCAGCCAATGTGTTATGAACTTCCCTGGATGCTTCATGAACTTGCTATCATATACCAATACCATATCTCCTTGCTTAAATGCTTTGTTCTTGATATGCCTATCATGGTAGGCCTTTTCTCGTTCCTTTTAAACCTGCTGATGAAATCTTGCAATAAATATGTCTTCTTCTAGTTCGACCAACTATGTGAGCCTCTCTTGAACAATGCCAGTGTCATCCATATCTGTAAAGGCTACAATTCTTAAGCTAGGAACTAAATATTCCATGGGTACAACTGATTATAGACCATAAACCAACTTAAAGGGAGTCTGCATTGTCAGTTTCTTAGAAGTGGTTCTATAGGACCATAACACTGTTGGTACTCTCAAATACCAGTCATCTCTATTTACACGATAAATCTTCATCAACGCTGTCTCCAAGATCTTGTTGAAGGCTTCAACTGTACCATTCGTGTGCGGGTGGTATGGGGTGCTCTTCTGATGGAGAAATTCAAATTCCTAAGTCAGGGCTTCAATAGTATTATTAATAAAATGTGTACCTTGATCACTCATGAGGATCTTTGGGCATCTAAACCTGGTTATGATATCATCAAATATGAAACGCGCAGGTGTAGTTGCACTACAGTCCTTAACTTCTCTTGCTTCTGCCCATCTGGTCAAATACTCTATCGCAGTGATGATGTATCTGGCTCCATTCCCTGGTGGGTTTAAAGGTCCCACTAAGTCAATGGACCATTTCTCAAATGCTTGTAAGGTTAGATGGGGTGCTAATGACATTTCATCTCTTCTGGAAGGTTTCCCAACTCTTTGGCATACATCACAAGCTCTGTAGTATTCTTTAGCATCTATGTGTAAAGTGGGCCACCAGAGGCCAACTCTAAGAACCTTATACACTATCGCTTTTCTTGCTTAGTGTCCTCTTGTGATGCCTTCATGAGCTTTTGCTAAAATCAGTGGTCATTCTGCCTCCATAAAAAATCTTCGCAGGATCTCATCACGTCCCATCTTATATAGTTGTCCAGCTATAAGAGAAAAATCTGTAGCACACACTGCCAGCTGTTTCTTCTGAATGATTGTGTATTCACGAGGTGCTATTCTTNGACATTTCATCTCTTCTGGAAGGTTTCCCAACTCTTTGGCATACATCACAAGCTCTGTAGTATTCTTTAGCATCTATGTGTAAAGTGGGCCACCAGAGGCCAACTCTAAGAACCTTATACACTATCGCTTTTCTTGCGTAGTGTCCTCTTGTGATGCCTTCATGAGCTTTTGATAAAATCAGTGGTCATTCTTCCTCCATAAAAAATCTTCGTAGGATCTCATCACGTCCCATCTTATATAGTTGTCCAGCTATAAGAGAAAAATCTGTAGCACACACTGCCAGCTGTTTCTTCTGAATGATTGTGTATTCACGAGGTGCTATTCTTGTTGAGAGGAACTGAACTATCTCAGAGAAGTTATCATCAACCTTTCTAATGGCCAACAAATGTGCATTCAACAATGTATCCTCCATACTAGTAGGTTCCTCTCCATGTCCCAACCTAGATAAGTGGTTGGGTCCCTTGTTCATCCTTCCGACTTTACCACAATTTCAAAATTATATTCCTGAAATAACATAAGCCATCTGCATATCCTCCCCCCCAACACTGGCTTGTTGACTAGGTATTTCAGTGCGGAGTGATCAATGAACATCTTAAAGTGTCCTCCTAACAAGTAGTGACGAAACTTATACAACGCATACACCATGGCTAAACCTTTTCTCTCAGTGGTGGTGTAATTTATCTCAGCTTTTGAGAGATTCCTGCTAGCAAAGGCTAACAAGTGGTCAATATCTCCTTCTCCTAGTTGTGCTAACACTGCTCCTAGTGCAATAGAATATGCATCGACATGCACATGAAATTCCTTGCTCCAATATAGAAAAACCAGAATAGGCGCAGTAACCATTTTCTGTTTTAGTGTGTTGAAGCTCTGTTGACATTCTTTTGTCCATCAAAACTGACAATATTTCTTAAGAATATTTTCCATAGGTGTTGTAATCTGTGCATATCCCTTAATGAAATTCCTATAGTATCTAGTATGTCCCAGCGCAGTGCATAGCTTTCTGACTGAAGTAGAAGGGGGTAGATCGAAAATAATGGCAATCTTGGACGGATCTACCAGTAACCCCTGCTTACACACAATATGGCCCAACAACACTCCAAAGGGAGAAAAGAAGATGCACTTCTTCAGATTCAGGGCAATTTGACATTGCCTGCACTTATCCAACATTAGTCTTAAGCATTCAATATGGTTTTTCAATAAGATAAAAACAATCCAATCATCAAAATATGCTTCCAGAAATTTATGTAAAAACTCATTGAATGCTTCGACCACCACCTTAGAAACGATGGATGGTGCATTCGTCAATCCAAAAGGCATCACTATGTATTGGTAATATCCCCATTCTGTTGCAAACATGGTCCTATGGCGATCTTCCTTGGCAATCCTGATCTGATGGTATCCTGAAAATCCATCGGTGAAGGAGTAGACTTCCTATCCTCCCACGTTATCTAACACTTCGCCAGTAAACGATGTAGGGAATGGATCATGTAGACATGCATCACTCAGCTTCCTGAGATCTAAACAGATTCTAATCTCTCCTATTTTCTTATCCTGAACCACCATAGGGATAATCCGCTCTGATTCTTCAACATGTTCTATGATTCCTGCTTCCAGCATTCTGTCTAATTCAATCTTCACTTTCTCCTTATATTTAGGGTTCAATCTGTAGGGTCTTTGTTTAACTGGCCTTGCATATGGTTTCAAGGGGACATTCATCTCTCCCATGGGCCATTTAATGCCCTTCATATTAGTGAACTTGGTTGGAAACAAGTACCGATATTCATGTAGTAACTCTATGATCTTATCAATAATGGCATCAACCTAGTAATATCCAACATTAACAAGCTTAGGTGCTTGCTCTGTTCCAATATTAACTTTCTTGAGTTTGATTGGCTGTCTAATAAAAGGTAGTTCGACTCCTGGTCCTTCTATGTCTCTCCATCCTTTCATTTATGCGATGTTCACATTCCTAGGGTCATCGTCTTCATCGACATTGATATTGTAACATCCTTGCAATTTATGAAGAGGTGCAGTCCATTCATCCTCTTCTTGCTCCTCAGGGAAGCTAGGTGCTTCCTCAAATAATGTCTGTCGTACAACCTGTAAAGCTTGACTACCAGAGGGTGCTGACTTTCAAATAAAAATGTAGCTACAAAATTCTGAGTCATACCTTGCCAATCTACAGTGGTGAGGCGCAATTCCGCTTGAAGTTACCAGTTGATAGGCGTTGTGTCTATAGTATTGATGAATTTATGCACCCACTTCTCTTGAGGAATGTATCTCCAGGTCTCTTCACAACCTCACACATGGTATTTCAGACAACATTGACCTATCTACCTAACTTCGCATCCTTCGACTTGTTCTGAAAATTGCGTTGTCCTCAAAGTGCGACATTGTATCCAGTTCGTGATGTTCCTTTTATGTGTTCCCCACCATCTTGCCGGAGTAGCTTTCAAAGCCTCGTCTAGTGCCAATAGTCTCTATTTTACTGGTACAGTTTCCTCAAATTCTAGTAAGAAAGTTTCTAAGTGATTCAAACCATCAAATGTGGGTAAATTACTTACTGTTGTGTTGATCCAGCGAAATTCTCTGGTCAGTCTAGCACATCTACGTGTAGATACTTCATACATTTTATTCTTCCAGTTCTCCATTGCTTCTTTTGAGTCTGATGAACATGCATTGTCACTTCGCCAGCTTAAATTCCCATCTATTGTAGGATTAATGTAATCCTGCCGTCTTGCTGTCAGTTGGTATATATTCTCCAACTCATATACGCGGTCTTATTCTCTGATGGGCTCTGTGTATCTGGGACCTTTATCAGGATCCAAAGGTGCGATGACCCTAAGGCCATCACCTTCAAACATCATTCTTAATTTATTCAAGTCAATAATAGTAGAATTGTTGAAAGCCCAATCAATTCCTAACAGTGTGAGATAAGGAAAACTATCATCGACTATCTGAATCACCTTGAAGTCCACAAATGTTCTGACCCCAATGATGTCCACATGAACATGTTCCAATCTTTCGAAGGGGCTCATAGCCTACTGATTGGACATCCTAAGCCTGATGGGGGAATAGATCAACTTAGGTTTTCCCATCAGTGCCCAGGTCTGCTTTGTCATGACATTGACCTCTGACCCTAAGTCGAGGACCACATAATCTATATCATAATCTCAAATTTGAGCATTAAGGTGTAGGTCCTTATTTGTCCTTCTCTTTTTGGATAGTTGATGTAATTCTTTATTTAGTAGAGGATATACCCTTCCTATCTCATACCGTCTGATCAAATTTTGTAGCTCTTGTACAACACTCTCATCCTTTATCAAATTAATGCAAGTGCATAATAATTCCATGAGTCTGCTTACCTCTTTTCCTTCTCCAGGAAAACCAGACTGATCAAAGGCCAGGGGCATTCCAGATTCTCTCACTTTTGGTTGTGCCTTTGATGAAGAAGCTTGATCTCTTCCAAACTCTTTTCTTGTCTCTTCAAATGTCTGCTTCTCTTTCTTTGGATCAAACTCCTGTGTCTTCTCCACAACTTTTCTGACTCCTGATTGTTCTGTAGTCTTCCCTAGAGTCACCCTGTCTTCTCCTGTAGCAACACCTCCTCTAGTTATAACAACGACTTTAGGATATGCTCTGCAAGGTTCTACTGTGATTAGTTGTACTTATTGGTTTCCTCCTCGTCGTTCCTAAAGTTTGGCTAACAACGCAGGGAAATATTCTATGACATGTTCAAATGAGTTGTAGTAACTGCAAGTGAGACAAGGGTTTTGACAGTCCCTTGCCAAATGACCTGGCTGTGCACAGTTATAACAAATGATCTAGCCTTGACCTTGACCCATACCTCCTCCTCATCATCTTCCTTCGAATCCACTACGAGGTTTGAATTTTCCTCTTCCATGGGAATTATACTTTGTAGTGTTCCCTTCTTGCTGTACTTCACCTTGAATTTTGTAGATATCCCTTGATCTTTCATGCAAGAGGTTGTAATATCTACAGTCCTTCTTATCATGACCCATAGATTTACAGAATGTGCAGTAGAGGTTCGTAGGTGTCTGAACATACTTTTGAATGTAATAGAATTCTCCAGGGCGATGTCTATTTCTACATACCTTGCACCAAGGTAGAGTAATTTGCTTCAAAGGGCTCGGAGCTCCAGAAGCCAAATATTCATGAAAAAGGGGACAATGCTCCATGTCATGGCCTTTTGATTTGCATCTAATGCACCAAATGTCTTATCTCTTGTATTTTCCCTTATATTTTTTCATATCTTCGATCTGTAGTGATAAGCTAGTTAGCTGAATCAATATTTGACTCATACCTGAGCTGGATTCTTCCATAGGGGTCGATTCTAGTTTCAAGGCAATCTCCAATGCCTCAGCCTGCGAAGCAATATTCTACTACATTAGAGGGACTCTGATGTGTGGTAGGAGGGTAGCAATGAACCATTCTTTATTTTGTTCATCTGGGATCTGAAAACTCAAATGACCTGTAAGGGTCTTAAACCTCTGATCAAACTCCCAAATAGGTTCAACTACTTTCTTCTTAATTTATTTCAACTCTGTGATGCACTGCGACTCTGACTTGGGTTTCTTGAATTCAACAATCAACGCAGTCTTAATCTCATTCAATAGTTTCAGATGGACTACTTCTTGGATGAACTTCCTGTACCAACTCAGTGCACAGTCTCTCAAGGTAGTACTAAAATAAGCTTGTTTAACAGCTTCGTAGTGTTGGCCAGGATCTTCAGATCCATCTCCTCTAAAGGTGGGTAACCTCATCTCATCTACCATAGATCTTCCTAGGTTTCTTGACTGAGTATGTACTGAACCACTTGTACCAGTGATCCGAGTGATCTGATAACTTAGGTTACTCTGGTTACTTAATGTTGTTAAAATAATAGGGGGTGTAATAACACTTACTTCAATAGTCTGCGCGTTCCTGAAGTTTATGACTCATCTCGGCGAGGTTCTTCAATATTCTCTTCTTTTTCCCTAACGGACTCTGAATGTTCCTCGTTCAACAACTCTTCTTATTCTTCACTGTAGAACCCTTCTTCTTATGCTAGTTGTTCGTGACTCTGCTTGAACAAGTTTACCAGAGGAACTTCTCTGAAGGTTCTCCCACTGTGCATGTGTCTGACCTCTGTGTCGCTGTCACTGTCTGAATTCCTGAACATTAACTTTTTCAATCTGACCGACTACTGTATCTTCAGGATGTTCTTCTCATGCAATAGCCTCTTGATCTTCAACTTCAGAAAATGTAGAAATTTTCCTCTCGACCCCTTAAAGAAATATCTCTCTGCTTGGCTATATGATTATACTCTGTCAATAGAAAACTCGGTGATATACCCTCCAATGGTACTATCAAACCAGTGATCTAATGCTCTCGACACGCCATTATCAACTCTCTTGACCTTCTTGATCAGCGCCAATGTCCAAACCACAGGCGGTCTAGATCTGATCTCAAACTGGGTATCTGCTAATATGGCCAACCACTCGTATAGCTCCTTATGAATCCCTCCAAAGAAAATCTCGTGTATATCAATAAAGATATACCTTCCCAACCAGTCTTCTGTGCTAATATTAGGGTTCTTATTCTGAGATTCTGTGAAGTCCTTCTCTTGTTCTTCTATCCACTTCTGAGTTTCTATCTTCGATGGAAACCACCTTAACATTCCCTCAAGAAGATCCCGGTCCCAACAACGGAACCATTTGTTGGCACAGGGGAAGACCTAGGGTTCAGCTCTAACAACGCACCAACAAGCCCTAACTATTGTCCCTTTCGGCAACACCTGTGAAGCAGATGCAGTCTCTCCTGAAGTATCTATAGGTGATTGTAGGTCACATGTGTCTACAACCCGAGGAAATGCAAGGGGAATCAGGGAAACCACATACGAAGATCATATTATTCTTTCCAAGCATAAACCTACTTCCCACAATTATATATCAAATCTAACATACTAATGCATCATCAGAGTAACAAAAGTAAAGAACACAACATCAATATCTTTCTTTCTCTCTTCTCTCTATCTCCCTTAAGTGTGCACCCAGCTGCAGGGTTGATCTTCGCACCCAGCTGAAGATCTTACAATACCGAATGCTCTCACAACACAATACTTCTCTCTTTACATTAACAACAACCAACTCTGAACTAACTCATCCCAGGTCCTCTTGACCTATATTTATACATTACAATAGCTCACTGATAGCCTTAGGCCTAATCCTAGGTGTCAAAACCCTAGATACCAAAACCCTAGGTGTCTAAAACCCTAGGTCAACTTGACCCATGTTTTCAGGGCTTCGCCAGCCTGTCTTTCCTTCCTTCCCGCGAGGTTCTCCAAAGCATCTACCGATGACTTTTTCCTCTTGTTGATTTGTCCACGATCCACCTTCCTTGCTGATCTGTCTTCCTCGATCTCCTTGTACAACCAATTTCTCTCTCGGACTTCACTCTATCTTTTCTGCTTCTTTAACCACTTCGACCTAATCTCAGTCAATCTTCCTTCGTGTTTTGCTTTTTCTTCCATAATATTCGCTTCCTTCCATAACCAAGGGTCAACAGATTGCCCTAGAATGATTGCTAAAGTTGAGAAGATGAACTTGAGACAAGAAAACCATGAAGAAGGTCAATAAACTAAGGATATGTTAGAGAATCAGACACAATCAGAGACTATGTTATTACAGCTAAAAGAAACATTGAATGATCACAGAGACATCATTTTACCAGAGATCTTAAAAGAAAAGCAGTGCATAGAAACAAGAATAGGAAAATTCGACATAGACTGTGTCTTGGATGAAGAAGCACAGGTGAAGATTATGCTAGAAAGTACTTGGGAAAATCTGGGAAAGCCTGCTATGATTCCTTCATTAGGAGGGATAGGCTTGTTTAAAGGAAAGATGATAACCCTATGTGGAAGACTTACTCATGTACCTATGATTTCCCATGGGACATCGACTGAAGAAGACTTTGAGGTCATTAAGTTTGTTGAGAACAATGCTCCTTTTGCATTTTTGTTAGGAAATACCTAGATTGAGAAAGATCAGATCCGAAGGAAAGAAGAATTGGAAGCCACAGAACAAAAAAAGCAAGAATTAAGGGACTTCATAGCTAAGAAAATAACGTGACTAATAGAAGAGCAAGAGGACAAGTCGAAGCAACTGACGGCTAGGGACTTAGCTGTCGAAGTTGAAAGAACACAAGAAGGCTTAAAGAACATATCCATGAAGGAAAAAATAGAACCTACCCTAGAAGTAGTAAGAGAAGAGATATTGCATGCGAAACTTTTGAGAGAACATCAACAGTGTGAAGTTACTATGCTAAGAGAATATAAGAGTATGAATGGAAAGAGGAATCCAGAAACTCAGATCATAGGGAAGAAGGCCAAAAATCTCAGTAAGAAGAAAGCAAAGTTAGAAATACTGCAGGAGGTTCCAGTAAAGACCTCGCAGGAAGTAGGCTTGTAGAAATTGAACATCGTCGGAATAGCAGAACAACACAGAAGAGAACTTCGACTTGGAGAAGCTATATGACCGTTGGAGGCATCCCGACCATTAGAATGATGCTCTAGAACGGTTAGAAACACAGTTATTGCGGACAAGATCGCCATGAGACCATTGAGACCGCGCCATAACGGATGAAATCGTATTGATTAAGGAATTTTGACCCATTGGAGGAATCTGTTACACCATTGCCTATTTAATCCGTCGAATGCCTCACTGGGACCACTTTTTGCAAACTTTGATTATCCGAGTGAACAAAGAACTGATTTCTATCGTGCTGTTCTTTTGAGACCTCACCACCCATTGCTTAACCTGAGTATCTGTTTGCCTACCCGAGATATTTGATCATGAGCATGAATGTCGGGCGACCTTAGCACAATAGAGAAGTCTATGGAGGAGATCCTAATAGACCTTATGGCTAAGAAAGGTATGTCCGCAGGAGTACAAGCCTCATCGACATGAGGATTGCAAGCATCCACCTCGATTGGACGCCGATCTGGGCCATCTCGAACTACAATAGAGAAGAGAAGCAAGCATCGCGACGACCTGGCGAACGCGAAGCTCATCCCATCGGTCTTGCCCAACTACATCCCGCCTCTAGCTAGCGCAGTTATTCATGATAGTGTCCTGAGAGATTTCAAATACACACTCAACACTGCGAACCTCTCAAAGGGGATACGCGCAATTGGACTGTAGCTAGGACTAATCCCTGATCTTAAGATCAACAACTTTAACCTGGGAGACATAAAGAATTATGCGATGCTCACACCTCATAGGTACTTGACAAAGACGACAGGGAAGAAGTCGAAGATAGTCCCCCATCCATGGATCAAGGAGAT
Source organism: Picea mariana (assembly GCA_032191745.1). Classification (NCBI taxonomy): domain Eukaryota; kingdom Viridiplantae; phylum Streptophyta; class Pinopsida; order Pinales; family Pinaceae; genus Picea; species Picea mariana. The sequence continues at coordinate 201,819 of JASDQU010102585.1, read as the reverse complement.
CGCGAGGTCTACCATCCTCAACGTTATGAAGATACCCCACTTCGACAGACATAAGGAGGTTAATGTGTKCATTAAAMTCCTCCTGTTGTGCTACCACAGAGGTTATCTCTAGTTGGATAGACGTGTGACTGTGGATCTAGCATTGATCCACATGATCACTGGATTAAGCATGCAGGGACCAGACCCTCACCAGTTTTATCCAGGGAAGGCTGCAGACYGCTTCCTGTTAGGGTCCTAACCCGCACATAGGTAGAGCAATATATTCAGATGTAATAAAGGTCAATATTAACAAGGCCTTTCAATAAAATAGAATAAGGTGGATGTAAGAAGACCTAATAGAAGCTTCCACTTCTAGAAGGATCTTCCACTAGATGCTTCTCTTGATAGAAATATTTAGTATAAATAAGGGTCGAGGGTATGAAAACCATAGCTTGGAGATTATTGTAACATAGCGCTGCTCGACTGGAGGTTGCCCCCTCGAAGAGGCCCGTGAACATTGCTTTCTGAATCAAAGTGCTATTTCTGTTGTTGTTCTTATATCATTTCTGTGTTATTGTGGAGAATATGCTGGTTACATTACTGTTATTCTACAATTTCTAGCATTTTATTTATGTTCTACATACTTTTTATATTTGGTATATTACAAGTGGTATTAGAGCACTTTCCTTGGCAGAAATTGTGGGATTTTTTTTTTTAGGGTAGAGACGTATTCCAACGACTTTAAGCCACAGAGATTTGTCATTACGCGCATAAACCCGCGGTTGAGGGATTCATACATGCAGGAAATACAAGTGGTTCTTAAGCGCACATCTGTTGGCCACCCTTGTAACCCCTGTTGGTACCCCTTCGAGTGGTAGCGCATTAGATAACACCTGTGTACGGATCGGCCTAGATTTTCTGAAGCCCTCTTTAGATAAATCGATCGACTGCCTGACTGCTATAGTTCCACCGAGAACAACACTCGGGAAGATACTCTCTAGTACCTGGGTAGTCAGGTAGTACGACTAAGGGTACGGTCTATCCTCCTTAGTTAGTGCCCTGAGATATTGGGCCGAGTACTATTTTTGGACCCCGCACGTATATCAGAGAGCTATAGCACAGGGAAAACCTTTTTCTGTAGAACCCTTGAATACCTAACCCTTGGGGGACAAAAATATAAACAAATTAAAACAAATAAGATCTGTTGCTGCGCAACTGTGTTCGGGTTGTCAAATCACTACACTTTTCTTACTGGTTAAGCATTTGGGGATTTCATCACTGCAATATTTGAGACATATTCCATTGGATTCATCTCTTCACCCTTACCACATTCATCCATATCATTTTTTGGCAAAATTTTTGACCCCGCTCGCCCCTTTTCAGTTCACCTCTCCTCATGGCCCATACCCATAGCCAAGACCTGGAAGCTCACTTCAACACCTTGCAATCTGGTTTCCTCGAGACCCAAAAAGAAGTGAAACAACTTAGTGCCACTGTTTCCTCCATCGATACATCCATCAATACAACCATAAATACAACCATGCAGTCCTCAATGGAGGAAGTCAAACAAGAACTAACCACCCAGCCTTAATCTGTCTTTGCATCACTCTGCACCAAACTGAAGATCCCTACAGATGACCCTTTCTCTGGCGCATCTCTAAAGACTAAAGGTGAACATTCATCCCATTCCCATACCTTTCAGCACCATCACTTTCAATGTGACCTATGCCTTTCACGGGTGGATGTGACCAAATTTGATGGCTCGAACCCCACTGGTTGGGTAACCCAAATGGAACATTATTTCTCTTTATACGACATTACATATGACTTGGAAAAACTCCAGTATGGTGTTCTCCATCTAGATCAAGAACGTTGGCAATGGTGGCAATGGAGAAAAACTTCCTGTCAAGGGTATATTTCTTGGACCCAATTTGTGTTTGAGCTTTATGAACGCTTTGACACTGACACCAACCATTTGGGCCGTTTGACAAAGTTGAAACAATCAGGAATAGTAGAAGACTTCATAGCTTCCTTTGAGCGCCTGGCTTTTCGAACAGAGGGCATGAATGATGCTTTCTTTCGAGAGTGTTTTATTAGTGGCCTCAAGGAGGAGATTCGGGCCCATGTCCTCATGGCTCGACCCTCGAGTTGGGTGGAGGCTACTAAAAGAGCTAAAGAAGCACAACAGGTTGTATCCTCTCAAAATCGAAAACCCTCCTTTCTCCCTCGCCCTAAACCCGTAAATCCCACTACTCCCTCCGCCCCATTAAAGATCCAAAAATTGACAAGGGATGAAATGGCTGAACGCCAACTCAAAGGCCTTTGTTATAACTATGATGACAAATATTTCCCGGGCCACAAGTGTAAGGAACAAAATCTTTTTATGGCCATCTCTGAGGATATTTCAGAATAGGATGTTGAAACTCCCCTTGTGTCTGAGTCACTTGAAATCACTGACATAATGCCTCCCTCAGACCCTCCCGAAGTGGAACCGGTCATTTCTCTCAATGCTCTCATTGGCTTCTCCACTCCCCAAACCCTCAAGTTAATCGGTTACATCAAGCATTGGAAGGTCATCATTCTGGTTGATAGTGGAAGCACCCATAATTTTATTCATTGCCACATTGCCCAAGAAACTCATTGCTACATCCATGTCGTCAACAATTTCCAAATCATGATTGCCAATGGTGGTTCAATGAAAAGTGGAGGGCGCTGTGAAAATGTTTGTTTCCAAATAGGCGATTACCACCTAA
>JASDQU010102585.1:174840-189758 GCA_032191745.1 Picea mariana | reverse complement strand
ACCACTTCATACGATCCACCTTGGAAGATGGACAATTGAAGCTGGAAAAGATACACACTAGCCAGAATCCTGCAGACATGTTAACAAAGGGAGTAACCAGGGAGAAACTGAGTTCCTGCTCAGTTTCAATTGGTCTTCAAGAATGAAGATGAAAATGAGAAATTTGCCAGGTCCAGGAAGGTTCAGAGTCCAACATATATAGTAGAGGTGGAGTTGTTGAGATCAGTCTCCAAGTGGGAGATTGTTGTTGGTGGAGCCTGATTATCTTCTTGATTCAGAGGTCCTTGCTTTCAACTATGTTTATACCCCATGAAGTATTTACACCCGATAAGTATGTACACTCTTCCACGCGAGGGATTGCAGAGGGGGGGTACCCCCTCTGCGGGGTTTGGGGGCAAGCGGGGGTTCGGGGGCGAAGCCCCCGAAGAAAAAATTGCCTTGTAAAAGTATATTGTAATTTCATTGTAAATCTGGACCGTTCATTATAAGGTCGCAGATCTAACGGTAGATATTATGTTAGGGTTTTTTGCCCTAGAAGGCAACCCTCTTTTATGAGGGAAATGTATCGCGGCTATGGTTGATGGTGAATATTGTATTCTGAGAGAGGAGACTGTGAGAGAAAGAAGAGGAAGTTACAACGGGTTTGCTGTAGGTTGTATCCCTTCATTTGCTGGATAATAATAAAGGAAGGACCTGGCAATTTCTCTGGTGGACGTAGCCCACACTGGGTGAACCACGTAAATCTGTGTCTCTCTTGTATTGTGTGTCTTCTGTGTTTTGTTTCTGCATTTTTTTTATTTTATTGCTCCACGGTCCCGTTTTTCTAACATTTGTGCCAATCACATTCTTATCCTTTGGTCTTGGAACCAATTCCCAAGTGTCATTCTTCTCTATTTTATTCAATTCTTCATCCATGGCCTTATTCCAAAATTCATCCTTGTTGGCCTACTCAAAACTATTTGGTTCAATCAATGATGAGAGTGTTAAGTGCATTTGTTCTTGTGAATGGATTATTCTTCTAGTCTCAACTTCCGCATCTTTATTTCCGATAATCCGATCTGAGGGATGATTCTTCTTTACTCGTTTGCTAGGAGTATTTGGAGGCACTTGATGAACTTGCACTTATACTTCTGTCTGATCATATTCATCTTCCCCTTCTACTTCTTCTTCATCTTCTTTGTAAAGTTGTTCCATTGATTCATTTTCTCCTTCCTTTAATTCTCGTCCACGTGTTTCATCAATTGTTACATTGATGCTTTCCACCATTTTGTTCAACCTCAAATTGTAACACTTGTATGATTTCCTTGTACTTGAGTAACCAACAAGTACTCCTTTGTCCACACAAGAGTCAAACTTTCCCATTCTACCATCTTCTCTTTCAATGTAGCATTTGCTTCCAAATACTCTTAAGTGCTTCACATTTGTTGGTATTCCTTTCCATAGCTTGTAGGGAGTTTTTTCAGTGGTGTTTCTGAGCATTACTCTGTTTTGAATGTGAACCACTATATGCAYTGCATGTGTCCAAAATATATATGTMAATTTGGAATCCATTAATATTGGTCAAGCCATTTTCTGTACTGTCATGTTCTTTCTTTCAACAATTCCATTATGTTGAGGTGTCCTAGAAACGAAGAATTTCCTTTTTATTCCATGCCCGCTACAGTAGTCCATGAATTCTTTTGAAGTGAACTCTCCTCCATTATCTTATCTCAAACATTTGATTTTTGAATCCATTTCATTTTCAACCATTTCGTTGTAGACCTTGAACTTTTCAAAAGCTTCTGATTTATTCCTAAGAAATCAAAATGCAGTCATTCTTATATAATCTTCAATTAATAACATAAAGTATTTCTCACCTTTTAAACCCTTTTTTGTAGTTGGTACAACTAGATCAATATGCACAATTTCCAATGGTCTTATCGTTGAATATTCTTTTGATTTAAACCTGGTCTTTGTTTGCTTTCCTTGTTGACAATGATTGCATAAAGTGTTGGTTGGTTTCGTAATCTGGGGCATTTCTCTAACTGCTTCCTTTTTGCTGACTTTGACAAGTTTATCAAAGTGTATGTGACCCATTCTTCTGTGTCATAGCCAACTTTCATCTTCCTTTCCTAGACCACACTTTTCATTTCCAATTTGACTTAGTACATATATGTTGCTTGAATTTCTTGATGTTGTTGCAATCAATTTTCCTGAACCTTATTTTATTATCTCACACTTTTTTGAATCGAAAGTAACTTTATGACCTTGGTCAAACATTTGACTCATACTTAAAAGATTATGTTTCATATCTTCTACTAGTAGAACATTTTTTTTCCTTGGTATTCTTGTTTCCAATTCTGACTGTGCCTTTTCCAATGATTTTAGCCGAATCATCATTTCTAAAGGAGACTGATCTATCTCTTTCCTTTCTTAATGTAATAAACATGTCTTTATCACCTGTGATGTGTTTTGAACAACCACTGTCAACATACCAACCACGTTTCTTCTTCTTAGCTTGTAGAGCGAGTGTGCATTCTTCATTACTATACTGATTCTGCTTTTTTATCCATGTTCTCTTTTGAGGTTCTTGTCTGTGACTGTTGTTGTTGTGTTGTGGTTCTATAGGAGGAACTGTCATTCTGCAATCTTTGGCCATGTGTCCAAAATTTTTACACTTGTAGCACGCCACTTCAGTGCTCAATGATTCAAACCTGTTGTAACTTTTTCTCTGTGTTTCACTAGGCCTTCTTGGATAACCCTTTTGTGTTCCTATTGTTAACTCTCCAATTCATAGCTTTATGTCCAAAATTATTGCATACATAACATAAACCAAAAAATATAGTCATGGTAGTTGAATATCTTTTGAAAGGAGTTGCTCTTCTGAATCCTTCTTCTTCATGAGGCCTATTTGTTGGTTGTTGATTCTGAAATATGAATCTTCTCTATGGAGGAGTGTCCCTATAATATTCCTTGTAGATCTTCCTATCCCCTTTGATTTTTTCTGCATAGATTTTTTAATATGTTTATTTTTATATTGTTTTGGAACTTGATCCCTTTTCTGTCTGATTGTATCCAAGTCTGGACTTGTCATGATGAGGTTTTTGACTACTGATAATGTCATCCAAAACTATTGAGTTGTTCTGCATATTTTTCTTTTGAATATTCTTTCTTAATGTGACAATCTCTCCTTCCAAATTTCCAATGATCCTATCTCTTTCTTCTAGTTGTTATTTGAGTGATTATTCGATTCTTTTATCGTCTTCTATTTGAATCTTCAAATTTGTGATCATTTGTTCTAGTTCACGAGTGTCTTCTTTCTTGTCTATTTCCGCTTGTAGCTTCTTTTTTTTCTTCTTCTCTCTTCTTATAACTTCTATGACACACAACAATTCTTCTCGATAGGCAACTTCTGCCTATTCATATTCTTCTTCGGCCTCCTCATATTCTTCTTCGGTGTCTTCTTTGTCAGAATCTTCTACTGCCATGAATATAACTCTTTCTGTCTCACTGTCACTGACTTCATCTTCATCTAATGAGGAGATGTCTTCTTTGGTGCATAATCTTTTCTTGAAAGCTTTCTTTGTGGTTCTTTTGCCTTTGTATGTTTGTTTTCCATTTGAGTAATATTCATCATTCCTCTTATTTTTCTTATGAGGATAGTTGTTAGCAAAATGACCAATACCATCAAAATTAAAACAAATCAATTGAAACTTACCTTTATATCTGTCGTTGGTTCCCTTATTCAATCTTCTGACAAAGTTGGCCATTTCTTCATCATCTTCTGAGATGTAAATGCTGCTGCTATGGTCTTTTTCTTTTTTCTCTCCATTTTTCTTTGACCTTTTGGATGCTTTGAAAGTTGCTTCTTTTATATCTGGATTTTTCTGTTCAGTTCTCATTTCATATGCTGTGAATATTCCATGTAGTTCGTCCATGCTTATTCAGTCTAGATCTTCTCTTTCTTCTAGTTTGATATCTTAGGATCAAATCTCATAGGAAGAGATCTTAGTACCTTTTGAACAATTACAGATTCTTTAATTTCTTCTCCCAATCCTATGATTGCATTTACTGTTTCATCAACTCGTAAGAAGTAAGCTACAATATTCTCATCTTCCTTCATCTTTAGTTGTTTGAACTGACCTCTGTAAGTTTGAAGCTTTGTTGCTTTGACTTTTGAATCTCCTTCATAAATATTTTGGAGCTTGTCCCAAATCTCTTTAGCGGATTTATAATGTATAACTTTGGTGTATATTGATTCACAAAGACCATTCAGAAATGCATTTGTGGCTTTGGAATTATTTTGCCCGAGTTTCATTGCTCTTTCATTTGTTGGTGAAACTGTTGGTTCTTTGTATCCATCTACAACTGATTTCCAAATTTCAAATCCTTGTGCCTGTATATATGTTTTCATCCTTCTGCTCCAAAATGCATACTTTTGTCCATCAAATTGTGGTATTCCATTTTTATACATGTTGTTTCTCTCCATGATCTACCTTTCAATGGTGAAACTGATTTCTAAAGGAACTTGGTTTGATACCAATTGTTGGATTACTAAGAGGGGAGGTGAATTAGTAATAGAGAAATTTAAACCTTTTCAACCATATAATGCAAGTGTTATATCAATGTAGAATTATCATTCAATAATTGTAGAGTAAATAAACAATGAACAAATGAGCAATCATACACATACACAATACACCAGTGTTTTTATGTGGAAACCCAAAGAGGGAGAAAACCACATAATTATTTTTCTTATATGTATTGAAAAATTACATTCATTGGAAGCACCAACTTCCTTTATTTTCCAGCTGCAACTGGAAGGAGACTCCAACCCCCTAGTTTCTCAGGCTACAACTTGAGGGAATCTCCAACTCCCCAATTATCTAGCTACAACCAGAAGGAGGATACAACCCCCTATGTTCTCCAGCTACAACTAGAAGGTGTCTACAACCACCTGTCCTTTCCCGTCCAACCGTCTTGACGTAGAAGTAGAATGATGGAACCATTGTCACACTATCACCGTGAGATATACTGATGTAAACCTGTACCAATCAACCTGTAATCAAACTGTAACAACATGTAACAATAACCTGTGCCAACATGTACAATACATCAACTTGTACCTCAACTTGTACCATAAACAAATGCATCAACCATGCACCAAACCTGTACAAATACCATGTCACAATAACCTGTCCAAACAACCTATAATCAACCTGTACCATAAACAAGTGCATCAACAATGCACCAACCTATACCATCAACGAGTGCATCAACCATGCACCATATATGTACCAATCATGCATCAAATACACATCAACTATGACTCATCAAGATGTACCAACATCATCAAGTATACACCTCATATATGTGCCAACTCATCAACTACTTGTCTCAACCATGTACCTTAACCATACACCAAGTACATATACCAATATAACCATCAAAAGTTCCCTAGAAATACATCACACTAGCCATAACCAAATACCATAAATCCTTACATCAAACCATGTGCCACAACCTCACTATTATGTAGCTTCAAGCTAAACCAACAACTTTAGCAACACATCACAACCAAAAGACCAATACCCATATGCCAAATACCAACAACGAAATACCAATTGCATCCCTCAACAAATCTGTATATGCAACAATACTGAACATTCAATACCATCTCAAGAGCTAAACCCTAGCTCACAAAACATACCTCAAACAAGATGTGCCATATCTCTCATAAATAGACCCCAACCATGTTGCTGCTGCGATTTTTCTGTCGCACTTTTTTTGCTGCGATTTTTCTGCCACGATTTTTCTGCCACACTTTTTCTGCCGCAAATTTATTGCCGTGATTTTTTGCCGCACTTTTTCTGCCGCGATTTTTCTACGTCACTTTTTCTGCCGCACTTTTTCTGCCGCACTTTTCCTGCCGCACTTTTTCTGCTGCAATTTTTCTCTATCGATAATATCTTCCTAAATAACCTTTCACAAAAATAGATATTCAATGATGTTCTAGTGTGATTAAATGAGAAATCCTTGCCTCTTATTTATACTTTCATGTAGCATCCCACTTTCCTTATTTTAGGGAGTTCTCCATTAACTTTATTATTTAAATAATTTGTTTTGCAAACACTTTGATTTTTTGGGGCTTCTAGATAACTCATGAGGGTTCTCCAACTTCATATGGCCATAACTCTCTAACCGTGAGGAGTTATGTGACGTTCCACATACCACCGGAAATGGCATGACATGTACTATCCATCTAGAATATTCTTACCCACAAATATATCAAAACTCATACCATTATCCATCAAACAAACTTGGTTCCATTACCCAAACCTTTGTGCTACCAAAATTCGCTATCGGACTTTCTTCAAGGGTTGACATCAATGGAAACTAACCCAATTGATCAACAGTGGAAAATTTGAAGAATCTTGCAGATTCATTAACAAAATCTATGAGCACTGAGAAGTTCTCTTGGTGTAGAGGATCCATGGCATTGTTGCCCTGGATTGTTGACTATGTAACCTTGTAACCCCCTGTATGCAAATAAAACAACAAGTGGGAGGATGTTGGCTATGTGTTATCTTCTTTTCATGAGTAGTAGTGTCATGCGTAGGGGGGTGCAGGGGTAACGCCCCTGAGAATTTTTTTCCTCGGGAAGCGTGTCGCATTTTTGCCTCGTTTTCTATGTTGCCTCGATTTTCATGTCCATTGTTGGTGGTTTTTTGGCACATGGTTTTTGATAATGGTTTTCTATTTCTGGTTAAGGAATTAGGGTTGTTGACTAATCCAGGTCATTAGTTTAGGGTTTTGGATGCCGCTGTCTCCTATATGTATATTATATTGTAAATAATGTACCACTATTAATGAAGTTAGAATATGCTGGTTTTCCCGGTTTGGGTTTCCAGGGGAAAAATCTCTGTGTAATGTTTGTATTTGTCATTGTATCTTTTCTGTTCTTTTACTGGAAATCTGTTTGCAGTAAATCTTGGACAAGGTTAAAATCTATAGTTTTGAGTGAATAAAAAAACCCTTCAAATTCAGATCTTCTGAATAATTTTATTGCTCCAAAAGGGTTTTGAGTGAATCACCATACCCTTCAAATTCCGATCTTGTGAATAATTCTATTGTTCCAAAGTATTATGCTGCTCCATAGTGCTCCCCGATATGTCTCTCTTGCAAATATCTCCCCTGTAAATGTTGGAAAAATAATGAAATAGTGAATAACTTAATACTATTTAAAGGAATTTATGAAAAGGGTTTTGAGTGAATCACCATACCCTTCAAATTCCGATCTTTTGAATAATTTTGTTGTTCTAAAGTATTTTTCTACTCCACAGTGCTCCCCGGTACGTCTCTCTTGCGAATATCTCCCCTGTAAATTTTGGAAAAAATAATGAAATAGTGAATAACTTCTTACTATTCAAAGGAATTTATGAAATTATATTTTCGAAAAATAAATTCCTGCTCATTTTTCAATTGTAAAAAAACAAAGTCGCGTTTTTATTATTATAAGTTTTTCGAAACATTGGTGTGTTTATTAATATAATGCACTGATGCGCTAAATATTTTTGGAGCACCGATATCATATAATTCTTTTTTATTTATTTGAAATCTTGAGAACTGGTGTGGTTAGTAATTAAACGCCCCAATGTTTTATATTGTTATAGATGCACCGATGTGATTTTTTTAAATAAGCGCACCGTTATGCTTTAAAAGTTATCTAAATTTTTATTTGCACAAAAATAGTATATTAATCTTAAATTATCTTTTAGGATGCATCCACGTGACTTTCAGTACTTCATAGTATACATTTTTCACTTAAAATCACCTTATTCTTAAAACTTTATTGCTAATTTTGCTCAAATGCAGGGAGAAAAGCTTATAATATCAAATGGCCAATTCTTCAAATTCTAGCCCGTTCCATATTGTTCAAAGTCCATCACGAAGTTCTCCCTTTCCATCTCCAGTATGTTTAGATTTTATTTATATTTCGATTTTCTTTTCCAAGGAAAAAATGTAATTTTATTTCATCAAAAGAGAACAAAATTACATTATCTAGATACACTATGTATAGCGTATTGTTGAGTATTGGAAGCTTGAAAATTTGTTGTGTTGTGAGATGTCTTTTTACTATCTGCTAAGTATCATATACTGTCCAGAAAACAAGTGATTGTAGTCTACTTTATACAACATTACCTTTGCTTCCCAAAGGAAGTAGATGATAATTGTAATACAAAAAATTGTGGAGACTGGATGCGATCAGGAAAAAAGTGTTCTCCCTTAGTCAAAAAATGTCGATGAAAATATTTTGAGAACTTCCCATCTTTTATTTCTCTTATTTTCCACTATCCCATAACCAGTTGGATCCCCTCTTTCGACCTCATGTCCGCTTCTTGGTTCCTTTCCATGTATACACGGCGACAAATATAATCATCAAAAGAGTTATGTAAGGTATTAATGTCGTTTAGGATAGTCTCAAGTCTGATGTTAAAGCATCTATATGTTCCTTTGGACCAATTTATTACATTCACTGAATCACCAAAAACAACAAGAGTTTGACATCCCTTTTCAATGGCAAAGGCAATGAGTAGTTTGAGGCTCATTTGTTCCGCGAAGCTTTTTGTTCCTTCTCCTAGCCCAAATGTCATGGTGAAAAAATGTGATTATGAGAAGAAAAGGATCGCTCCTCCCCCACATCATTTTATTTGAGAATCTCCATCAAAGAAGCCCCAAGGTCTAGTAATATCAATCTCTTCCTCTTGAATGTTTCTTATATTAGTTGTTCCCGATTCTTGGGGAAAGGAGGAGAGAATAGCTAGGCTTTGAGCTATTGTTCTTTCCAGAACCATAGATTTTTCATTAAAAATGATGGAATTCTCGGCAAGCAAAACCCCCCAAATCACCAACAGGGGTAAAGCTTTGACTAATTTGAAATCCTTGTATGAGCACCATCACTGCCAAGCTTGGACAATAGATTGTTCGATCCAGGTGTTATCACATGGAATTGTTTGGGTCAATTCAGCCTTAGGATTTTGATTTTTATCCTTAGTTTTGTTTAATTTTTACTTTTGTCCTCTTCCTTATAGTCTTCTTAGGTATTAGAAAAAATAAAGTTATGGTTGATGTTGGCCCAAACCCTTGGTTTATGTATTCATATTTATGTATGTGGTTAGACAAGCCATCGTCCTTATGCCTCCACCACCACCTTGACATGTCACCACTTCCATGATGTGCTAAAACCCCTCCACTTTGTCCCTCTACCCGTCAGAAGGTCAAATCAAGTTATTTTTGTACGCTACCATATCATCAGGACATTTTGCAGCGCATCTCAAGTACACTTTGCCTTCATCACCATAATTTCACTTATGATACTTTGTGAGTCGATTTACTTGTTTTCAACACTCATGTTTTCAAGGAAATAATCTGGCATTTCATCATTTAAAGCTCTTATAACTGTTTCAAAATTTTCCTAGCTCGACATTGCAAAAACAAGTGTTTTCAGACAAGCACCATGGAAATTGCTGCGAACTGGCTGGAGAAATTGATTTGGAGGTTAAACTAGTTGCAGGTGGATTCATCCAAGCTTAAGCATATAAACTTTTAAGCCTCAGCCTTCAGGTACTCGATGAGGTTTTTAAGCCCTGTTGAAGAACAATAAAAGTATGTGCTTGTAATTTCTTCTCCTAGGTGTTGCGAATTGGTGATCCATGCTACCAACCATCTCTCTTACCTTTGTTATCACAATTCTAAGCCAGTTGCAGAGCTCTCAATTTATTTTACTAAATATTGAGAAAACCTTGCTGACAAGCCACCATGCCTATCCCTTACTTGGATTTTGTTGTCTACGTTGCGAATTCTGCTTCAAATCCCCTGTTTTGGCACTGCAAACCCTCTGCAACAACTCAACACTGTTATTCACTTACCTCACAACCTATACCAGCTGGTTACCATTAAGATTTCCATTCTTATTTCAAGTCTAAAGTCTATCTATTTTGTTTTGGAAATTGAAAAAAAGTTTGTTGATAAAGTGTTATAACCCTAAATTTCTCTACACATGCATACCTGGCCTTTGGCCCTCTTACTTGCATTTTTTTCCAGAGCACTACTGAGTTGCTCTTCTAAAAAACCATTTTTTTGAAGATGTATGTGCCCTGCACCATTACTGCTTGCATACATACACTTTCTGCACCACTACAACTCACGTACATATGCATGTTGCACCATTACAATCCGCGTATACTTGCAAAAGTTGCAAAAAATAAAAAGTTGCAAGGAATTTGTTGAGATTACAGGATATTGGGTAGTTTCCCAACTAATCCACCGCCTATAGATCGTCACCCAACCAAATAACCATTCTTTTGTAATATAAAAGGAGGTGTTGGGGTCTCATTCCACATATAGACATAAGAACAATGAAAGTCTGACCATTTCACATCCCCTACTTGCCCAAGTTATTGCAACTCTTTTGTGAAAATTGCCTCAACATTCCCCAATTATCCCTTCTTCCTCCATCAAAACCCATTCGCTTCCCAAGAAGAGATCAAAAGATTGAGAGGAGAATCCATACAAAGGTGCACTTGGAGCTTGGTGAAGAGGATCTCAGACCAGGTTCACGGAGCGGTAGCCGACTTTTATTGTAAAGGTATAATCATTGAGTTATTAATAAAAGAGTTACTTTTACTGTCCCAAATCATGGTGTATTGAATGATTTTATTGGTTTATGTTTTGAAATTCTAACATCTAACCCTAATTTGTATATGAAATAACATGCTTGTAATTTTTTGTTTGTTTATCTTTGAATGCAGATCAACCCTGGGAGGAGGCGTGCACTCAGCAAAACTTTCAAGCGTGAGGGGATCATCACCGGGCGCAGAGTAGAGGTATAGTTACCCGATCTCCCTCATCTTTTATTTTCTTGTATGAGTTTTGGTATGTTTGGGGTAGTTTAGAGAAATAGTTGACTTTTATACGGTTAATTGATCTTCCTACATTCTGAACCCTGGTGTAGTCATAGGGGGGTTTTTCCCGCTAGCACCAACTCATCAACTACTTGTCTCAACCATGTACCCAACATGTACCTCAACCATATACCAAACACATATACCAATATAACCATCAAAAATTTCTCTAGCAACCAAATACCATAAACCGTTACCTCAAACCATGTGCCACAACCTTACTATTATACAACCTCTATCTGTAACATACCTCAACCAAAATCCATCATCAATTTCATCACCCAAATCTGATTTGTAACTCTGTAAAAGACCTTGTGTATACGATCACATACCTGTAAACCTTCCTTAAATTTAACAACAAGAGACTAGCATTTTCATCAAGCTTTACTTTAGTCTCGCATGACTAATTTTGGATTAGTCAACAACCCTAACTTGCAATAATCATAACTATGCACCTGTAATGAATTCAGATATGAAATAGTACACAATGTTCTTCACTGTCTTTTATGCAACTCCTCCAGGTTTCACTACTTGGAACCTCTCAGAAAAAGAGTTATGGCAAAAATGACATACGTTGTTGAATTCTGGCTTATTCCAGAGAGCGAACTTGTAGAGTGTCCCTCGTATGAAATATTTTCTATATGGATCTAAAACTGGTACACAAAATACTGCAGACTGTACTCTAACCAATACATTTGGTCTTACTGAATTTGGATCTGCTATGAATAAGTTATGACGTTTTTGCTTGAAACACTTGTTTTAGACTAGTTTCAGGACTAGCCACAAACCCTATTTTCCACGAAGTTTAACTCCCAAAATAAAACGACCCATAAGCTGAAATTTTTATTACAATTACTTGGATATGTTTTCTCAACAACCTCCAGATTTTTCTGTCTGAAGCATTGTATAAAAAACGTTATTGCGAAAATGGTGAGATGACCTGTAAATAACATACCTTAAAAAGCATCATCAAAAGACTTTATCCTCCCTTGAATTTCGGCCTTGTTTACTTCACCTTCCCTCTGAAATTCGCCTTAGATATCCTTTGGTTACCTCAATCACTTGTAGATATTCAATATTCTCAATTGTGATTAAGTGAGAGACCCTTTCCTCTTATTTATACTTTTATGTAGCTTCCTCAAGGGGTTACCTTCTAACCATCTTAAACCACTTTCCTTATTTTTGGGGCTAACCCATTTCTAACCACTTGTCCACTTAGTAATTTCTCCATTAACTTTATTATTTAAATAATTTATTTTGTATCCACTTTTACTTATAGTACACTCATCACTTCACTTTATTATTTACCTTCTAACCATCTTAAATCACTTTCCTTATTTTAGGGCTAACACACTTCTAACCACTTGTCCACTTAATAATTTCTCCATTAAATTTATTATTTAAATAATTTGTTTTGTATCCACTTAGAATTATAATAAACTCATCACTTCACTTTATTATTTAAATAATTTATTCTTTGCAACCACTTTGACTACTTTGACATTTTGGGGCTTCTATATGACTCGTGAGGGTTCTCCAACTTCACATGGACATAACCATGAGGAGTTATGTGACGTTCCACATGCCACTAGAAATGGAATGACATGTACTATCCATATAAATTATTCTTACCTTAAAATATATTAAAACTCATACCATTATACATCAAACAAACTTGGGTCCATTAACCAAAACTTTGTGCTACCGGAATTCACTATCGAACTTTCTTCAAGGGTTGACATCAATCACTAAGGGTTGACATCAATCTACAATATCACTCTCCAATTGTTGACATCAATGACAACCAACAATCCATACCAAATTTCCATCAACCTAAGCCAACTGTCTAACAATGTCAAACATTGGAAGGTCTTTGAGGATGATCTTGAGATTAAAAGAATTCTAGAAACCGTGGAAGAGTTTTATGCTCTTCACATTGATCAAGACCAGTATGATACAAAAATCCCTCATGCTGATATTTTCCTCAATAAAATTGCAGACCACAAGATTGTTCAACTTCCCAGTAACCATATCCCAAAAGGATTGATTCCTTTGGAGATATTATTTGACAGAAATGATGTTGCTGTGAAGGTTAAAGGTTCAAGTGAAGAAGCTAATGGGACAAAATGCAACTTAGGTACATAGGAAAATCCAAAATATGTCAAATTGTCTAGCAGTTTAGAAAAGGAGAAAAGGGCTGAGTATGTGAAGTTATTAAAGGAATTTGTTGTTGTATTTTCTTGGAAATATGAAGATATAAAAACTTATGATACAAGCATCATTGAACATAAGATCCTTTTGAAATATGAGACCAATCCATTTAGGTAGAAACTTAGATAGATAAATCCCATGTTGCTTCCTATTATGGAAAAAGAAGTCAAGAAATTTCTTGATGCTAATATCATCATACCTTTAAGGTACTTTGAGTGGGTGGCCAACCTATTCCCTGTGAGGAAAAAGAATGGTGAAATCAGACTTTGTGTTGATTTCAGGAATTTGAACAGAATTTCCAAGAAATATAATTACCCCTTGCCAAAGATGGAGCATATTTTGCAGAGGGTGAATGGTTCAACAAGGATGTCTATGATTGATGGCTTCTTTGGATACAATCAGATCTCTGTCCTACTTGAAGATAGAGAGAAGACAACTTTCACTACTCCTTGGGGCACATTCATGTATGCTAAAATGCCTTTTGGTCTAATGAATGCAGGAGAAACCTTTCAGCGAGCAATGAATATTGCCTTCATTGGGGAGACAGAAAAATTTGTGGTCATCTATCTGGATGACATTACAGTGTTCTCAAGATCTGATAAGGAACATTATCATCATTTGAAGAAATTTTTCCTAAAGTGTAGAAAGTTTGGGTTATCTCTCAATCCTAAGAAGTCTTTGTTTTCTATCAAAGAAGGAAAGTTGTTGGGACACATTGTATCAACATAAGGGGTAAGGATTGATCCAAGTAGAGTAGAGGCCATCCATACTCTGTCTCTTCCTAGATCCAAGAAGGAGATCTAGTCTTTCTTGGGTAAAATAATTTTTTTGAGAAGATTCATCTCTAACTTTGTTGAATTGGTTAAGTACATCACATCTATGCTTAGAAAGGGAAATGAGGTGAAATGGATTGTTGAAGCTCAAAATTATTTTGACCAGATCAAACAAGCATTGACTGAAGCACATGTTCTCATCAACCCTGATTATTCAAAGGAATTTATGATATTCTCTTTTGCCTCACATGACATATTGGCTATTGTCCATCTTCAGAAAATCACAGATGGGATGGAGTAGCCTATTTCATTTTTCAGTAGAACATTAAGGGATGCTGTGATGAGGTATGATATTATGGAAAAGAAGGCTTATGCTTTGGTTTAATCCCTTAAAGCCTTCAGGGTATACATTCTGCATTCCAAGATTATTGCCTATGTCCCATCAACCTCTGTGAAGGAAATACTAATACAACCTGACATAGATGGAAAGAGGAGCAAATGGATTCACTACTACATATGGGTGGATTATTCCACGAAAATTTTCCACGCTTCAACTAGTTTCATATTTTTTTTAAACAGGACGGGATTTTCATCGATATTGCCACAAAAGTTCGTCGCAATATCAACAAAAATATTATTTAAATGTAGTCAGGATTTTCATCGCTATAGTGACTAACTATCGTGGCAATAAGGACGAAAATTTTGCCTATCTCATTGGTCGGTGTTAACGAGTAGTTGATTATTTTATCTATATATTCGTGACTTTAAGAGACTTTGCAACACAATTGCTATAGTTGCGACACTGTTCTTGGCTTTTGTTTGAGCTTTTTTTTTTTTCCGTCACCCACTGGTTGAACAAATCCAATTCTCGATCTACATAGCTCGGATTTTGAACTTGCAAGGTTAGTATGTTATTTTTTATTGATGTACTCATTTAACTTGTAAATTTTTTTTCAAATGTCCAAATTTCATTTAGCTTGTTTTTTCCTTG
>JASDQU010102585.1:153912-166412 GCA_032191745.1 Picea mariana | reverse complement strand
TACTCAATTTGGTCATATGTACTAGTGTAGCTACACTAGGATATTCCTCAATTTGGTCATATGTACTAGTGTAGCTAAGGATCAAAGTGAATGATAGACACAAGTACACAAAGATTACATAAAGTTGGTGGCAAGGAGAAATGAAAAGGACCTGCACCAAGTAAGAGTCTCTTATAATAAGGTATATTCATGAGACACATTTAGAATGTGAACAATGCAAAGGATGAGAGAAACATGCAAATAATATTTGGTTGTCCCCAAAAGAGAAGAAGATCAAGAAACTATATTGATATGGAGAATCGATGAGTTAGCATAGTTGGATGGAATTTTCTAGGACTTGTGATGGCGTATGCATGATGATGTAGGGGATGAAAATACTTGAACTGCATATGTAGAGATGTTGGTTAAGATTGCTGATTAGAAGTCACTGCAAAATCCATGGAAGCAAAAATTCAAGAAGAAGATGTGTTTGAAGATGCATTTGAGTATATTTCATTTTAATATTATAAACTTGCAAATAGCCATGCCATTGAGAATACATATTTTTAATGAACTGATAGTGATGCCAGTCCATCCTACATCCTACGTCTTGCAACATTTGATCTTTGATAGAACTCAGTGATAATTGTTATGCATAACGCCAATGTGTGTGAGATTAGTTGTAAAAAATACTCTTGCTACTATGGATTTAAGTAGTCTGAGTGTATCCAATTATTTGGGTGTAGTTGTAGGGAAAGATTTGATGGTGCAATAGATGGGACCTCTAGGATCTGTGTTGGGAATATATTGACAATGATTATTTTAGAATCATTAGAAAAGGATGATGATAAGCTTGAATAAATATTCTCTACATATTTTTTTATTCGGTGACATAGGCAAAGAAGATGTAGATCAAGATTGGTTCCTCTATAATGCAATATGGAATGCATATAGGAACACAAATGTGATATGCTTGGTAGAGTTATGTTGATCACTTTACTTGTGAGACCCCTCCTATCAAAACATCTACATGAACTATAAAAATATTCTCCTTTAGACTCACAATCAATAGGATGGAATGCCCCCTACTGAATACAACAAATACAAAGGTCCCCCAATCATCCACTAGCAAACATTTGCAAATTTCACCCCCCTAGTAGTGATTATACACCATGTGTATCAAAGGCACATATACGACACACTGCTCATAACTCTCATGCAAGGTCCACTCATAGCTATAGTATCATCAATGATTTGGCTTAATCACATACCGCCATGTCCCACCATGTCTCTCTCAAGGTCCTCCAAACCTATCCTTCTCAAAGGAGGGCCTTACTATATGTTTTGGACACAATAAACTCATTAGATTTGTAGTTAATGATCTTTGAATTAGATAGTTATGAGCCTAGGATTCCATCATCAGTCACATTTCAAATTCTAGTCTCGATCATAAACATCATCATCCATTGATGTATCATTGATGAAGATGCATCCATTTGCATCATTTTCACCACAATTTAAAAATATTGGGCTCCCCTAAGCTCACACCATCAACCATTATAGTTAGGGATTATGATGGACATCCTTCCCAAACATAAGGTCTATACTAGAATTTCCCTATCAAATTAGTAGGTAAGAAAATCTTGATTGATATCAAAGTTGTGGATGCTCCATTCGATTACAACATCCTTCTTCAGTGTAGTTATATGCATGCTATGAAAGAAATTGCATCCTCAATATTCCAAACCATGACGTTCTTTGATAATGGGAAGGTCATCACCATAAATTGCCTAAGTTATTATGAATCCTTGCCATGCTTCGATGTAGATAACATTCTTCCCCTCATAGGGGCTAGTTAGGAAACACCATCTTACATTGAGATGGGACCGAGTATTTTCAAGGATTGTACATTTCTTGGGTCATACCACAATGCACTACCCCAAGTTCTCTCAATAGGATCTACTCATGTATTTTGATTGTATACTTGTCTCATATCTTATTTGTTGATTGTATACTCTTGTTTGGAACTGCTATGACTCAAAACACAAAGTGTCTAGATCGCATTCTAAAGTTTTTTTCCTCCTCCATTGGAATGGACATAAATGCTCAAAAGTCATCCATATACTTTTATCATGTCTCACAGGTCATGAGAGAAATGATCTTGAAGTTCCTCCCTTTAATTGTAGTGCAAAATGATGGTTGTTTTATATACATGTAGTTCATGCTAAAAGCAAATGAATACCAATGCAAACACTAGTTGTGGCTCCTTGACGGGCTGAAAACAAGAGTAGATCACTGGTACAACAAATGGATCTCTCATTCTAGGAGGGTGATTCTTATAAAAGGCGTTTTGGAATCAATCTCAGTATATTGGGTCACTCTAGTGTTTATCATTGTCTTGATGTAAAATGAGAGTTGATAACAAGGTCAAATTTAGAGAGAGGATGGGGCCTAAAAGACATAAAACAATTTCTAGATCCCTAACGACTAAAGGAATTTGGAAACTAATTGCAAAAAAGAGGGATAACATTTCCATTGTCTTATATGAAAGTGAATACTATCTTGTATGGAGAAAAAATCAATAAGAGGGCATGTATAGTGTGAAAATGGGTTATAAGACCCTCTCATTGTAGTAGAATGTGGAGGCAAGGAATCCATGGTGGTGGAGTGGTCTCTAGAGGATTTGGACACTTCCAAAGGCCATAATTTTTGCATGGATTTCCCTTCACAACAGACTCCCCGTGCTTTAGGATAACAAGGAAGATACCAAATTTGGGCTAGGAACACAATGATGGAAGCTTGGAACAACTAGTTTAAAATATCATGGAAGTCGACAAGACCTGGTTGCTCTACCTTTACATGTTATGTGGGGCCTCTGGATCTCACAGAATGAAGAAATATTCAAAGGAAAATGACCATCCCTTATCGAGACAATGTTCAAAATAAAATACTTTTTAATGGTTTGCAAACCCATAAGAGTTGGAGATACCATTAGACAAGTTATACCTCTAGAATTTGATCATATCTTCATGTATAGACTTTGTGATGGTTCTTCCAGGGGAAATGATGCACAAAACATCGCTAGTGAGCTCATTCACCATAATGACCACACGATCTCAATAAAAAGAGGTACAGGGTAAAATCTAATAACTATGTAGACATAATCAGTGTGATCACAATGATGAAGGTAGACATAAACTTGGAGATACAACAACTTTAGACATTCTTATATTCCAAGGTAGTTTGTGATTGGTTGAATGGCCAAGCTCATTGCTTGCATATCATATTTTTAAGATTCATAAAGTAGGGCTAGGTAATTATGAGGTTAGAATTTGAAGTAGTATACAACTCCCATGTCTATCATGAGCACAATGAAGGAGATAATTCTTTGGCCAAGGAGTCATGAGATTAAGAGGAAGGTAAGTTGATCCTATTATATATCGATATCAATGGCAACAAATCCCGGAGGGAGCTCTTTCAAATATAATTATTTTATATAGGATATTGATGGTTGAGGATGTATAGTCTCCCTTAAAATATATCCAATGAATGTCTTTATTTTTTGATGTATTTTGGAGGAAAATTGTTCCTTTTGGGAAGTGGAACCTTTACTTATTGTAAATACCAAAATAGGTTAAGTTAAAAAAGTATCCCTCATGTAATTCATATGAAAATGGTAGATACAAGTCCCACAGTTCCCAAGCCACAAAGCTTGACGAAGTTAGTCTACCAAGTCCAATAATCTACACAACTATCTTATAATCTCATGATCCAGTAACAATGGTTCATCTATTGAAGTTTTCAAAAAAAGGAAGACGTGTATATTTAGAAACATTTCCATATCCTATTCTTTGATGATCCATTCACCACAAGCCAACTGTATCCCAACCTTTGAAAAACCATATGCAATATAATTCCTTTCTTTGAATATATGCTGAAAAACTATCAAAGCATGCACAAGCTCCAAATTTATCAATGTTCTCCTTTGGTATTTGTTAATTAGGTTTATCCTTTATCACTTGATTGAAACTAGTTAATATGTTTAATGATTGAGTAACACACTAACACAGAGGGATGGATTTTTCCTCAAAAAATTCAACATTCTTAGTGAGCCATATACCCTAAGATAATAACAAAGGATAAGCTCTAAACCTCTTTACATTCTCATTTTCACACTAGGATCTTAAACCCTCCTCAATTGAAGAATCACTCCAAATATTTCTTAACCTAGTTAAACCTTTCACTTCCTCCCATACATGAATATCATATGAACATGTCATGATAAGATGTAAATTTGACTCTTCATTTTCCTTGCACAAAAGACACCTCCTAAGACAATATGTAATCCTTTTCTATAGGATTTCCCATGAAAGTGCCTTATTAATAAGCATCAACCACATGAAAATATGAGTCTTTAAATGGCATTTAAACTTTCACACTTTCTTCTACCACCACACTTGTACCCCCATATGATCATTGGAACATAAAAACTTATATTCTGCCTTGGGAGTGTAGTCACTCGATGAATTTTTTGATTAGATCAAACGATCCTCCTCATATTTAATACTAACATGAATTTCTCTAAGTTTTGCAATGTATTATTCCCAAATATTTGCATCCTCGCCTCTAAAAGTAATCTCCCCTGCATGCTTCCATTATTGTCCCCATATTGAAATCAATGATATATTAAGAACTTGGTTGAGATTAAGGTATAATATTTCTCTCAGGAGTTGTATCATATGCAACGGAAGCCCAAACTTATCCCCACAACCAATCCAGGGGTCCTCTCCCACTATATGCAACTTATGCAACTATGCAACTATATGCAACTTATGCGACTATGCAACTATATGCAACTATATGACGGATAGGTGTGGCAATTTCAATTTTATGCAACTAAATGCAACTATATGCAACTATGTTGGTACTATATTGAAACTTATGCAACTTTATGGCAACTATATGCAACTATATTGCAACAATTTTGTATTCAACTATATGCAAATATGCAACTATATGCAACTTATGCAACTCATGCAACTTTACGCAACTTTATTGCAACTTATGCAACTATATGCAACTATATTGCAACAATTTCGTATGCAACTATATGCAACTATGCAACTATATGCAACTATGCAACTTATGCAACTATATTGCAACTTATGCAACTTTACACAACTTTATTGCAACTTATGCAACTATATTGCAACTTATGCGACTATATGCAACTATATGCAACTTATGCGACTATATTACAATTTATGCAACTTATGCAACTATATGCGACTATATTGCAACTATATGCAACTAGGTGTGGCGATTTCAACTTTATGCAACTATATGACGGATCGGTGTGGCAATTTCAACTTTATGCAACTATATGCAACTGTGTTGGTACCAAAAACGTATATTGGCACGATAACTTATCTTCTTGTTTTAACGAGTGTAGGTACCATCAAATAGGTATCTGTTGGATCTATCTTCCTTGAGTGATGATCAAGATATAGTAAGAGAGGTTGAAAGTGAGATGTGTTGTACTGGATCTACCGGTTCTAGATCAACTAGGTTGGAAAAGGTAAGGAAAAAATTCCGTACCCGCATGCAATTTTTTTATTTCCAACGGAGGGTTGTGTAATTATGATGCTGACAACATAGGTGACATTGAGTTTCCCTTGAGGTATATACATTTAGTGCAACAATGGGCACATAAGGAGCTACTTGAAGTGGACACATATTTTTTCATCGGTGGGAGGATGTATCGCATTGCTCCTTCGTCCTTACATGGATTGGGGTTATTTTCCATGGATGGCATAAAGGTCGGCTATGGAACTATAACTGAATTGATGGATTATGTCGGACCATTATACAAATACAATCATTGGTTGATGTTGGTTCGATATATGAAAAGTATGCGGAGATATGGAGTTTCCGCAAGTTATATACAACTACTAGATAACAATCAAAATAAAGGGGCAACTATGTATATTGATGGAAGGCCAAAAGCTACTGGAAACATTGCGAGCTTTATAAATAGTACACGACCAATGGCAACAACTAAGAAACCGAATTGCATATTTGAGGCACGCGAAGGAAATCATATATTTGTATGTGCAACAAAAACAATAGTTCCAGGTGAAGAGTTGTTGACCAATTACAACTTAAATCGAATAGATGGATAGGGTGACCGTGGAAAGGCACCCGCAGTGCCTCACCAGGTAAATGTTAAATACAGTAAAAAATTATGACTACAACAACTAAATTTCATAAATTTCATTATTTATTTTTCTGTTATTACTGCAATATTTCATTTTCTTGATGTTACATGTGAATTTCCTAACTTTTATTGATTGATTTATTGTGTCAACATCTGTCCAGGGTGACCATGGTAGAAAATCACCTGAGACATCTCTCCAGGGTGACTGTGACAAGGCACCCGCAGTGCCTCACCAGGTAAATGTTAAATACAGTAAAAAATTATGACTACAACAACTAAATTTCATTATTTTATTTTTTTTCTATTATTACTGCAATATTTCATTTTCTTAATGTTACAGGTGAATTTCCTAACTTTTATTGATTGATTTATTGTGTCAACATCTGTCCAAGGTACTGACCGTGGTAGAAAATCACCCGATACATCTCTCTAGGGTGACCGTGGCAAGGCACCCGCAGTGCCTCACCAGGTAAATGTTAAATACAGTAAAAAATTATGAATACAACAACTAAATTTCATAAATTTCATTATTATTATTATTATTATTATTATTTTCTGTTATTACTGCAATATTTCATTTTCTTAATGTTACAGGTGAATTTCCTAACTTTTATTGATTGATTTATTGTGTCAACATCTGTCCAGGGTGACCGTGGTAGAAAATCACCCGATACATCTCTCCAGGGTGACCGTGGCAAGGCACCCGCAGTGCCTCATCAGGTAAATGTTAAATACAGTAACAACTTATGACTACAACAACTAAATTTATGAAATTTCATTATGTTTTTTCTGATATTACTCCAATATTTCATTTTTTAAATGTTACAGGTGAATTTAATAACTTTTGTTGATTGATTTATTGTGTCAACTTCTGTCCAGGGTGAACGTGTCCGAGTTGCACCCGTTACATCTCTCCAGGGTGACCGTGGAAAGGCACCCGCAGTGCCTCACCATGTAAATGTTAAATACAGTAACAACTTATGACTAAAACAACTAAATTTTTGAAATTTCATTATTTTTTTTCTAATATTACTCCAATATTTCATTTTTTAAATGTTACAGGTGAATTTCATAACTTTTGTTGATTGATTTATTGTGTCAACTTCTGTCCAGGGTGAACGTGTCCGAGTTTCAGTCGTTACATCTCTCCAGGGTGACCATGGAAAGGCACCTGCAGTGCCTCACCAGGTAAATGTTAAATACAATAACAACTTATGACTACAACAACTAAATTTCTGAAATTTTGTTATTGTTTTTTTGATATTACTGCAATATTTCATTTTTTTAATGTTAGAGGTGAATTTCATAAATTTTGTTGATTGATTTATTGTGTAAACATCGGTCCAGGATCCCACAGAGGATATTGATGAGGACGAAATATATTATTTGACAAACCCAATGACAACTGTAACGAAGGCCTTGAAGAAGGCTAACATGGAATATCTAGGTTTGATTAGCAAAAGACCCATGACACAGGAGGATAGGGCAAGAATTGTAGAGCTATAAACTACAATAACTAATTATGGGGTAAGTGGCCTCTTTACATATTTTTATTAGCTATGACAATTTCATATCCGTTTTTTAGTTTTATATTTTGTATATGATTTGATAAAGAAAATTTTTCTGTTTGTAGGAGTTTTTAAACCCCGTGCGTGGGGAACCTGTAGATCCTGCAACTGCTATAGGTAGCAGTGAGGGTCCAATGCAAAAAAAAGGTCAACATAGCAAAGTGCAAGTGAGGCTTTTTGAGCCTCCTGAGGTTCCCCTTGAATCCATTGATGAGCGGGGTGATTTTGACCGGCATGACATGCCGAAGCATGATGAGCCAGAGCTTGGGACTCCACATGATGACTCCGAAGAGGAACATAGTGTAGGTGCACATGATACTATTCTACATGGAGCAGAACGAATTAAAAGCACCGGATCACTAGATGTCACCTTTCTGGTGGATGACGCGTGTGTTCCGATAAAGATTCAGAAGATTGCAGGTAATTGTCCCATTAATTGATTCATTTTTTTAATGAAATTGAAATGGATTACAACTCGAGATTATTAATTGATTAATGGATAACATGTTACTGCAGGAAACAATGTTTTATATAGAAACTTACATGACAAAGCATTGGAGCTGTTTGGCCCCACCATTCACACACAGTGGAATGGCCAAGATAGAAAAAAGGAAGATGATTTAATAGATCACATGGTGAACTTGTTTGGCAACACTTTCAACAAGAAAGTGGTTACAAAGTTAGCCGGCGAGAATTTAAAATACACCAGGGCCCAGTATAGGGATAAATTGCAAATATACCTAAAGCACGAGCACCCTCCCATGGTTTCCGAGAAAGAGTGGAAGGCGCTAATAGAGAATGTGAAGGAGAACTTGTTTAAAAAACAAGGATGACAACCATGAGCTGGTCAAGCAAGGTACAACACATGTCATATTATCAGTGAAATATGAGCATTTATGTTTTTCTTTCTTGTTTTAAGTAACAATTCCGATATCTATTTTTTTCAAAAATTCCATATGTAGGCTACCAGACACATCCAAAGAAACAAAGGCCAGAGTAGAAAAACACGACCAGCATAAACTAGGCCAGGTTGGCTACGGAAAACTCAAAGCCCGAATAGTAAGATTTAAATGATTAACTGTGGTTAATATTTATTTAATAGTAGCGAACAAATATATGTTTTTGTTATTGGTATTTTTAATGGTGTTATGCGTTGCAGTTAAATATGTTTGACACTGCTGGCACCGAGGAGGACCTGAAGCTTGGTTACAAGCATGGTTTTAAAAGTGTCATTGAATATAGAAAAAGCTTGGGCCAGACTCCTATCTCCCTAGCCACGCAGGTAAATCAAATGAATAAGGAAACCATAGTAGCATGCTTGTAAAGTCTTTTCATATTTTATTATATCACCCTTAACTAAGTATTTATGTTTGTTTTCAAGCAACAGTGCTACCGCAGTAGTGAATCAAGCGGTATTCAACAAACACCGCATCATACAATTAAGGTCCACATGTTCAGTGATAGTGTAGAGCAGAGTACCCATTCCGGTATGTATGCTTCAGAATTAGAAATATTTACTGTGATTGTAGATATTTATTTCTTGACTTATACTTATATATTATCTTCTCAAAATTGAAGAGCATGTAGCTCAAGAGGGTGAAATGCGAGAGCAACCAAGTGGACAGGAAATTAACGCACCAACTGTCCCAGCTACAGAGATAGGTAAAGAGCAATATTGTAATGTTAATCAAAACAATGAATTAGTTATTTCAATTATATTTCAACATATCGATATGATCATTTTCATTGTTCCAGTTCACATCCTTGAACAGTTGCCAGCTAACCCTTCTCAACGACATACCAGAAGTATGGTACCTAAGTGCACACAAACAATAGAAGGACAGGGCACACAAAATACAATGTCCTTGGATGATGATGATATCCCAATTGTCAGTTTTATGAATGTAAAAAAACGTAAATCAAAGAAAAATTAGATGTATAGATTCATGACTTGTTTTTGGATCTTTATCGATGTTTATATGTTCATATGTTTTGATGACTATCCTAGTTATGCATTAATGTATATATGTTTTCTATATAGAGAAAATCATTTGTTGGGTATGGGAAATTGAGAGCGATGTGAGGGGGGGGAGAGGCCATATGAGCTTCCACCTTCACGTGGTTGGCCCTGTTTAGTAGAGAATAACCTATTCTCGAAACAAAGAGAAGCTCATTAAGGTATGCGACAACTTAATTTTTTTCTAGAGTATTTTACATAACTAAATGCATGCTTATTTTCTTATTATAAATTCATGAAGGTCTTATTTTCTTATTATAAATGCATGCTTATTTTCTTATTAGAGTCTTTTATGATTCATGAAGGTCTTGGTGATCGAAATGCATCTCGTTGACAACTCTTATCAAGTTGTATGGGCTAATGGATCTGGCGAAAGAACAATGAAAAGGTAAAGGTTTTGACGTGTTTTAAAAAGTAGGCTTTATACTAGTAAAAGTTCACAATCCTCATGAATATGTAGATATTGATATATATGCCAAGTTCCATGTGGTGTTTTGGTTTACTTGTAGATATTTTAAATATGATTTTGGTTTACTTGTAGTTTTTTTATAAAGAAGTATAACTATTTTAGAGAACCCCGATATACAAAGTCTTTATCCATATCCTCATTGTGGAAAATAAATTAGAAAAGATCCCTCACTTCATTCATTTCCATAATCCTAACCTTATTGCTATCCCTAGTCCAAATACTAGTTCCTATTAAACAATGCATGAAGCTAATCCCAATAATCTAGACCCCTCCTCTCATCCCACATGTTAGTGCAAGTATTATAAGTCTCCAAAGGACACTACTACAAAATGCTTATTCTTATAATAATAATTCACATCCAAATCCTTGTACATAGATGAGAAATCCCTTGATGATCCTAGGGCACACCAATATTTGGACACTTCTCTCCAACAAAAAATAGTCCCTATTACAAACTCTATTGAAAAAGATCCATCATTACTCATAATGACGAATGAAATTTATTCCCCTCTCTAAGTCTCCTTTTTACTCATAATTGTTAGATCAAAGACCAACTTGCCACTATAATCCTTCAAAATTGTAACCAAAATAATTGCATTTTCCATCACTCCTCACCCCTCTCCTTATCATTGGGGCTTTGTACAATAGGACAGAACTCATCTTCTCATTAATAAACATTGTGGAGTCACCCTTGTCATAGGGATTTTTCAAGAGATTGTTGAATGCTATGTATCTCACCTTGATTACTCTAATTTACTCTTGAACATATAATATGAACAACATATAATATTTACTCTAATTTGGAGTTTTTAAGGGCTAGCTTAGACTTCCCATTATCAAATCTAGCCACTTCTTACCTGGTAGCACCCAATATTACCTAGTTCTCTCCTTGTCTTCTTCCTCTCCTAGTGTTCCATTCTCTCCTACATTCTCTTCCTCTTTTCCTAGTCCTTCAAATGCTTGGGGAAAGTATTGCCTCTCCTCCTTATCTTTTCTTCCTTACACCCCTTTTTCTCCATTTATATATGGTCATAATATAGATGGGTCCTTTATAGGTCATTATCTCAAGAAAGACCCTACTTGAGATAACCTCTACCTAGTTAGGAACAACTATCACTTCTTTGGTCAGTTTTCAAAGATTTCCCCCTTAATGGTCACATTCCATAGCTTGCAACTATGGAGCCCCTCCCAATGGTGACATCATATCTTCCTTTGATCCTCTCTCCTCTACTGGTACCATTGGTATTTTTCACCTCTACGCTTTCATTGAACTTAGGTTGATGCATGTCGCCTCCTACGCTTGCATAAAATACCCCATTGATGCATGCCACCTCTCATTCTTGCACTAAATCTAGGCTACCATGTGTTGTTTTTGTGATTTTGATGACTCTTTATTACTAGTTTATGATGCTTATTATGCTCACACTCTCCAGATTATCGTATGTCACATGGGACTCATGCTATGTCCTTGACTAGTGTATGGCTCCTTAATGACTACAAAAATCTTAGAACAATGAATTTCATTTGTTACACTCACCTTACCTCCAAGTTGCCATATGTTACATTTATTCTTGTGATAA
Organism: Picea mariana; assembly: GCA_032191745.1. Classification (NCBI taxonomy): domain Eukaryota; kingdom Viridiplantae; phylum Streptophyta; class Pinopsida; order Pinales; family Pinaceae; genus Picea; species Picea mariana. The sequence goes on along the minus strand of JASDQU010102585.1, from coordinate 154,582 downwards.
CCCTATATTAGAGTGTGTTTCCTCTCTCACTCATGTTCACTCTTAGTTGATTTATGTCAACTCATGCCTTTTTCCAATGTCATACTAGTGTCATCATAATGACGAATGAAATTTATTCCCCTCTCTAAGTCTCCTTTTTACTCATAATTGTTAGATCAAAGACCAACTTGCCACTATAATCCTTCACAATTGTAACCAAAATAATAGCATTTTCCATCACTCCTCACCCCTCTCCTTATCATTAGGGCTTTGTACAATAGGACAAAACTCATCTTCTCATTAATAAACATTGTGGAGTCACCCTTGTCATAGGAATTTTTCAAGAGATTGTTGAATGCTATGTATCTCACCTTGATTACTCTAATTTACTCTTGAACATATAATATGAACAACATATAATATTTACTCTAATTGGGAGTTTTTTAGGGCTAGCTTAGACTTCCCATTATCAAATCTAGCCACTTATTACCTGGTAGCACCCAATATTACCTAGTTCTCTCCTAGTGTTCCATGCTCTCCTACATACTCTTCCTCTTTTCCTAGTCCTTCAAATGCTTGGGGAAAGTATTGCCTCTCCTCCTTATCTTTTCTTCCTTACACCCCTTTTTCTCCATTTATATATGGTCATAATATAGATGGGTCCTTTATAGGTCATTATCTCAAGAAAGAC
>JASDQU010102585.1:117936-151599 GCA_032191745.1 Picea mariana | reverse complement strand
AAATTTGCTTTGATTTCAAATGAAATTGCAAGTTTCATTAGATTTAATATTGATGCATTACAATTCTTTCATGTCAAAGCTTCAGTTACTTGGTTTTCAATTGCAATGAATTGAAAGGTTATACTTGCCTTTTCTAATGTGCATTGAAGAGACATTTCATTCCTAAATAATTTGCTAACCCCATGAATTACCTTGGTTCAATTAAATTATCTTGGATCAACCAATTTACAACGAATTTTATATTTCTTAGGTCAATACAAAGTTCACATCTTCTAACTACAAAATCCATACAAAACAATAATTGTTTTCCAAGATCATATTTCTTCATGTTGGCTTGCAATTAATTGTGGGTTAATATGGCATTACCATATTACAATGTAATATGGTAATGCCATATTACATTGTAATATGGTATACCATATTACAATGTAATATGGTAATGCCATATTACATTGTAATATGGTATACCATATTACAATGTAATATGGTAATACCATATCTCGTGTAATTTGTTTTTTAAAACTTAATGACATTGTCGCAATATTGACGCTAGTTCGTCGGAATTTTTTTTTGCATTTTGACCACCGTGGCAATAGCGACGAACTTACGTCGTAACTTGCCACAGTTTTTCATCGCACATACAACATCTTTGTTGTAACTTTGGTCTAGATGAATCCATGTCGTCGCAATTTGCCACGGTTTTTCGTCGCACATACAACATCCGCGTCGTAAGTTTTTGACTTGTCAAAACCTTTCGTCAGAATTGTGACGAAATTTCATCGTAATTGCCATGGCGGTTCGTTGTACTTGCGATGATATTTCGTCGAAATTGCGACGATGCAAAGGGTTAACCGAACAAGACTCTGGTGACACGTGGAGAGATAATTTTGTTGATGTCTCCACGCACACCTGGATCGTTGATATAGCGACGAAATTATTCCGACAAAAAAAAAACTCGACTTTTGTGGAAATTGCGACGATTATGTGTGGCAATATCAACGAAAAACCGTTGCAAATTTGGTCATATGTACTAGTGATTGCCAAAATTTTGGAGTTTGACCTTGAAATCAAGCCTACTAAGTTGTTGAAAGGGCAAGGTTTAGCTAGATTACTGGCTGAATCAAATTGCAAAGCACTGGGGGTTAATTTCATGAACCTAAACTCTGAAAATCAGAAAATTGATACTTCTATTAAAACCTCTCATATCAGTCCCAACTTAGAAAAATGCATTTGGTACAAAGACATCATTTATTTTCTGCAAAATTTTCAGCCTCTTGATGGTTTGGAGAAGAACAAGGTGAGAGCTTTGAAACTAAAGTCAATATGATATTGTGTCATTGATCATGTAATGTACCCCATATTTACCCATAATTTTTTTTTCCCTAGGGTCATTATTCAATGCTTTCATTACTTCTCTAACATTTCTTAATGATACTATGATGTGATTTAACACTACTTTTTCTTTGCATGCTTTACATTTACCATATCCTTGACAATTGAAATGAAAGACTCTAACTCATTCCTATTCTCAAGGAAGGTAGCTTGATTACCTAAGCGAATATATATATATATATATATATACTCACCATATAGTATGCATTCAATTTGCGCAAGCTATATGCATACTATGGCAAACAATAATGCATATTTCGACACTGGCTTCGAATTAATGAATTAACCCCTCAGACTTGTGTGAAAGGTATTTATGCTACAAGTTCTATCCACATGACATTCAACACGTGATAACATTAAGGCCTAGAACAGTTGAACCAAATGGTTGGGTGCATGTTTCTCATTCTTGGTTGTTTGCCCCACTCATTAGGAATAACCCTTGAACTAACACTGGAACGAGGGATAATGGATTTGAGATGAAGTATATAAATCTAACTAAACTATAACCTATAACTGATATGTTGTTACAATTGTCCTAGTCTGATAGTATACGAAAATCATGGTGTAAATGAGCCGCCAACGACATTTATGGCGATCTGTAACTTGCCTCCTGGGGACCATCGCTTGTTTACTGTGTCCATCAAATTTTTTCCACATTGCCCTAATCACATGGGCTGGGTACAACTCTACATTAATGCCATTAAGCTTAACCTACAGGGAATTTCCCAAGTCTAATGTTTCACCCGTCCTCTCAGCTCTGTGTAGTTTTCCCTTTGTTTACAATGGTAACCCTGTTTCAGTCTTTCATGGTAGCATAACCAACGTTTTGGTGGAATCGGGCTCACTCTGGTAGAGGAAAGTATGGCAGACCACATCCATCGAACACTACCATAAGTTAGGTAAGGATTCTTTGGTTGTTTATATCCGAACTCCCGATTTTAAGAAAGGTGTTTTACTGTATGTATCAGTTCTTTCAGAAAAATTCTAAGAGAGTGACTGGCCTGTCTTCTGTGGTCTGGTGTAGAGTTTTGGAAAAGGAATTTTGCCCCGTAGTGTTTGGGGTTTGCTTTGGTTTTAAACCTATCCTTTGTATTGTTTTCTAGAACCCTGTGTGATGACAGTTTACTGCATGTTATTTGTTGCTTGCCCTGAGTTCCTCGAACCTTACGGGATTGAGGTAAAACAATAGTCTGTACTTGAGCCCTTCGAAAATTATGTTACTTCAATAAATCTTCATGTCGATTCGTGGTTTTGACTGTATGCTCTGTGGCTTTCTCGGGTTTTCTTCCCTAGTCGGGAACTGGGTTTTCCAACTGTGTGGAGGAGTGTTTCCCTTATGAATTTCATGCCATTGAGTATTTCCATTTTGTTATAGATACGACGATATCGAGTAACTCTGTAATTTGTTTAGTGATATCCTCGGTTTGTAAATTTCTGAGGGAAAAGTCTTGGTTCTCGTGAAGGTCTCGATTCGTTTCTTTTGAAGGGCACAATTTGTTTTCTTTTATATCCTTGCCTTTTGAAATCACATAATGTCTAAAATGCTTGAGTATGCCAGTAACACTCAACCTTTACTACATTTTTCATGTCCCAAACAATTGCATAGTAAAAAGTTAAAGAACTCATGAGACAAATCTCCGCAATACAGTTAATTTCATGAGTACTTATTTCCTGGCATGTTCGATTGAATTCGTCTCCTCCAAAATTGTAAATAATGTTCCTTTTAATCTATAATTATTTTACTTATTCTATGATGCCTTTGTACCAGAATGAAAAAAGTTTAATTCTCTCGTCATTTTAGCTTTATTCTGGGGCCTTTGGGACCTGGTCGAAGAATTACCTTGTTTGTTTTCCTAAGGATTTGAATGTCTTAACTGCTTTTATTAAATCATATCCAGGAAAGAAACTCAATTTTATTTAGAATTCTATTCATGATGTTCATTTCAAGAAGGTTTTGATTAAAGCGAGAATAAACTCGTAACCTCATTCTATGGCCAATTGGAAAATCCCGTGGATCCTGGATTGACACTATACATTCTTCATTATAATTGTTTGGATGCTGTATGATTATTCTCTTTCTGAAAATATTGCTAAATGTTTGGTTTCTAAAATCTAATGATGGGCCCCTTTTGACTGTGAGGGTACCCATCAAGCGGTTCTTGGCCCCTCCACCCCCTTCGGGTTTGTGGATGACATTCTCAAGGATGCAAGGAGGAAAGACAGATTTTACTATAGACCCCAAGCTAAGTACAGTCTGAAAATTTTCTGCGTTGTCTCTTTTATAAATATTTTACCCTGGTAATTTAATTCTACATTCAACATAAGAATTTATGTTGCTTCCCACTAAATACTAAACGAAATTTTCTTGGTCTTATTACAGGGTTAGTGCGCATGAAATCATCAGATTTTGGACATCACCTTACGCAAAAGGTACTCGGGTTCCTTTTACAGTACTCTCAAAGTTTATCATTCCAGGTTCTAACAAACGAAATAACGGTTTCGACCTAGAATATCGTTATTGTGGGAAGTTCAAACCAGACTCCTGTAGCGACTAGTTAATAAGTATATTTAGTTTTTGTAATGATGTTTCACTGTTGGAAAAATTATAAACGCAGTATTTGCGTAGAGTTGAATACACCTTTGATTACTGACCTGATTTTGGGATATTTAATAAGTTTAATATTTGAGTCACAAGATTCTTCTCCGCATTTGTAATGAAACAATGGTTGTTAACTATTTATTCCAGGCTTATGGTTACGCAGATATTCTATTATTCTTGTTTTAAAGAGTGAAGTGAATATTGTTATGAAAAGAACAAACTCCTGTTATGATTTTTGTGGCATCTGACTGATCATTTTCCTTTATGTCATCAGTATCCAGTTTATGTATACAATAGGCATTTCAAGAGGGTCTGGAACTTTGTACAGACAACTATATATATACACACACACACACACACACACACACAATAGCTTCCTATTATATATAATCATTCCAAGTCTTCAATAACGTTTGCACAATCTGATATTCATAACTATTTGGTACAACCTGCGTATTTAACCTTAGCAATATATATATATATATATTTAGTCACTTCCTATTGTAGGTAATCATTCCAAGTTTCCAATAACATTTGTACAGTATGATCTTCATAACTATTTGGTACAACCTGTGTATTTAACCTATAGCAATATATGTCTAGGGTAAATCTTAAATTTTCAAGTTTACTTCCAGACTGTTCTTTGGCATTTTCAATTGACAATAAATTTTTGGGCTGGTTACTTATATGCAATAAATTATATGCCTGAAAGGCTAGGGTTAGCAAAATACAGATCCCATCTAGCTTAGATACATCTTCTGTATACTTATATAACATAGTTCCATTTACAGTTAATACACGCATAATCTCTTACTCAAGGAATGCAATAAAAATGTAAGAGTTATAATGTATTTTATTTCATTCCAACAACAATTTAATCAATAAATCCATTCATCCAGATTTAAAGAGATGCATTATATCAGTCATCAAACAAATAACACTTGATCAGAGAAGGAGTAGATCGACATATCTGAGCAATTTCCGAACAACAAATGGAACAACCAAGTTCCTCCCAACCTTAGAATGGAACAACCAAATCTACTTGCTCCGCTCACCCCCTAGCCTGACCATGAATCCATTAGGGAGAACTCCAAAACTCCTCCTCAATTATAGTCTTTCTATTTTAGAAAATGTCTCCTTGCCTCACACTCATAAAACAATGTTCATAACAACAAGAGATAATTCTTTCCCCAACATACTAGGCAACGTCCTGCCTCCTCCCATATGCTATATATCCAAAAGAAATTGTGCATAGGTATTTTCCCCTTGGGAATTTTCGCAGCTTTCAAAATCCCTGATTTTCAAGGGATGCCAATGGACAAATTCTTGATTTTCCACTCGTAACATTCAGCCCTGAGGTAGTTCCAACATGTTCCCCACTCATGGAGTCATGGTCGGCTGATTTCAACCTCGTTGTTCCATTTGTCCATCAACAATAAATATAAAAATATTTGTTTTCTTACAAGTGTCATAGTCAAAGAGTTAGTTGGGTCAAATCAGATCTCTGCCCAACAATCATAATCATAATTTACAATTAACTAAATTCAGAATTCGGAATTGCCATAAATGGCAATAATTTTCCAATTTCGAATTTACCAAAAACGGAAATAAATTCCTAAGTATTTTCAGACTTAAAAATAATTTATTTTGGGGGATGTTACAAATCACATATTGTATTGGAAAGATCCTCTAGGGGTTCTCTTGATATGTCTATATCCACAGGAGGCTCAAAAGGCCATGACTTATTTTCATGACAGCTTGTGTGGGGGTCATCACTTTTGGAGAACCACAGCATCTAAGATCCTCAGAGCTGGGTATTTTTGGCCTAGCCTTTTTACTGATGTTTGTGAAAATATTAGGGCCTGTGATAAGTGTCAGAAGTTTTTAGGAAAACAACAACTGAAATATTTGCCTCTGAAGCCTGTGGTGGTTTATGGTCCTTTCCAGTAGTGGGGACTTGACTTCATTGGAGAAATTCATCCAACATCAAGTGGTCAATATCGGTGTATTTTGACTTTAACTAACTATTTCACCAAGTGGATAGAAGCCATTCCTACAAGGAGTGGCTCACACAAGGTAATCATTGGTTTTCTTGAAGATATTATGTCAAGTTTTGGTTACTGATAATGTTACTGATAATGTTGCATCTTTCAAAGATGAACCATTGGTGAAATTTTGTGAGAAATATGAGATTCAACTAGTTCATTCTACTCCTTATCACCCCCAAAGAAATGGTTTAGCAGAATCCTCTAACAAGAGCCTTGTAAATATCATCAAGAAGTTACTGAAGGACAATAAGAAAGCATGGGACTTAAAGATGAAATTTTCTTTATGGGCTGATAGAGTCACTACAAAGAGATCACTTGGAATTTCCCCTTTTCATCTTGTTTATGGGATTGAAGCTATTTTTCCTACTTAGCTTGCCTTGCATGTGGAAAATTTCCTTCAAGATCAACAAGGAGAACCAGATGATATAGTCAGAAGGATGCATCAGCTAGTAGAAGTACAATAGACCAGGGAACAACTCTTTGATAAAGCACATAGCCATCAACAAAAGATCAAGAAATCTTTTGATAAGAAGGTAAACAAAGAATATTTCCATATGGGAGATCTGGTGCTCAAGTGGGATGCACCCAAACAATACAAAAGAAAACATGGTAAATTCAAAGCCTTGTGTATTGGTCCTTTCAAGATTCCTAAAGTTTTTCAAAATACTACTTATAAATTGCAGAACTTGGAAGACTTTGAAGTTTTTGGTGGCCCTGTTAATGGGCACTTTCTGAAGAAGTATTTTGCTTAAGCCATGAGTGGCTTTCCCCTCCATTGTAAATATCATTTTTATTTTCTTTCTATTGAATAAATGACCCCATGGCCCTAGGATAAGACACAAAAGTTGCTTGTTCTTGGTAGCTCACAGGGAGCATGCCATCCCTTGTGGAGCCAATGTTATCACATGGAATTGTTTGGGTAAATTCAGCCTCAGGATTTTGATTTTTATCCTTAGTGTTGTTTAATTTTTACTTTTTTCCTCTTCCTTATAGTCTTCTTAGGTATTAGCACAAATAAAGTTAAGGTTGATGTTGGCCCAAACCCTTGGTTTATGTCTTCATCTTTATGACATGGCTAGACAAGCCATCATCCTTATGCCTCCATCACCACCCTGACATGTCACCACTTCCACGATGTTCTAAAACCCGTCCACTTTTTCCCTCTACCCGTTAGAAGGTCAAATCAATTTCTTTTTGTAAGCTGTCGTCTCATCAGAAGATTTCACAGCACAGCTCAAGTTCACTTTTCTCTCATCGCCATAATTTCACTTATGATACTTTGTCATCCGATCTCCTTGTTTTCAACACTCATGTTTTTAAGGAAATAATCTGGGATTTCATCATTTAAAGCTCTTCTAACTATTTTCACAAGATTTCTAATTGTTCCTAGCTTGGCACTGCAAAAACAAGTGTTTTCAGACAGGCACTGCAGAAATTTCTGTGAACTGGATGGTGGAAGTGATTTGGAGGTTAGACTAGTTGCAGGTGGATTCATCCAAGCTCAAGCATATCAAATTTTAAGCCTCATCCTCCAGGTATTCCATGAGATTTTTAAGCCCTGTTGAAGAACAATAAAAGGTTGTGCTTGTAATTTCTTCTCCTAGGCATTGCGAATTGGTGAACCATGCTACCAACCATACCTCTTACATATGTTATCAAAATTATTAGCCAACTGTATAGATCTCATATTATTTTACTAAATATTGAGCAAACCTTGTTGTCAAGCCACCGTGCTTATCCCTTACTTGGATTTTTCTTCCTATGCTGCGAATTATGTTGCGAATCCCCTGTTTTGGTGCTGCAAACCCTGTGCAACAACTCATCACTATTATTCACTTACCTCACAACCTATACCAGTTGGTTACCATTAAGATTTCCATTCTGATTTCAAGTCTAAAGTCTATCTATTTTGTTTTGGAAATTGAAAAGAACTTTACTGATAAAGTTATGATGATTTTGTAAAAGTGAGTGTGAGGTATTGAACAAAATCTTTTGTAGCAAGCTTTTTCTTCGTATCTCCATTTTTCCTGTATGGTCTTCTTCCATTTCCTAACTATCAGTTTCCCTTTCATAATCCTAGGGGTCAAATAGGATGAAGAACATTAAAACCCTAGACAAAAGCCAACTTTGAAAAAATATTATCCCTCCAAAACCTAAGACCTCTGTCTTTATGTTTTTCCTCTTGCATCACTCAGATTGTTGTCCTAGTTTTATTCCTATAACATCAATGGGTACTCCACAACAGACGAAGGCTCACAAGGGTGGGGGCATAGTGAGGATAGAACCCTATGACATGCAATTGTTTTCTACTGAACATCTGATTGGAGAGGTCTTCCAAAGAGTGGGATGTTTTAATTTCTGTCAGAAGATGCAGAGAGGGCACCTTGAGGTAGCTAGATAATTTGACTTGAATTGTGATTGAATCAAAACAAAGGTGGGGACTCTTGAACTTGAGGTATATGAAGAAACCATAGCAGCAAATAATGAGATACCAAACACTAGTGAAAGATAAGTCCATGAATATAAATGTAAGCTTCTCTAAAGAATTCCTTAAACCAGAATGTCAGGGAGATAACCTATCAAAGGTAGTGCCTAGGAGCCACATGGTTGAAGGATTTGATAAGATGATAAGGGTGATCCATAGATATTTCACCTGTGAGGGCAGGTTCAATATGATTTATTAGTACCACATTAGACTTTTGTTGCACTTCATAGGAAAAGACCTCATGAACCTCCCTTTCTATTTGTTTATAAGCATTGGGAAAATGGTTGACAGGGTCCAAGCCAAGTCCAAGGCTGTGGACACAAGTGTTTTTCACTTAGGGTTGATTAAAATGCTTGTGATGGAGGAGTTGAAGAAGAAAAACATTGTCTGGGATCAGTTCATTGCCTCTGCACATTTGCAATTGAATGTTGCTCCTTCTCCACAATATAAAGTGAAGAGTCCTCTTTAGGATGATAGCATTGTTCACACAGGGACAACTAGAAAGAGGAAGAGAAAAGACATTGCTAAAAATGATGAGGCTCCTAAGGAACAAGAAGAATAAGGGGGATCTCATTACTCTCCACAAAGGGAGTTTTCACCCAAACCAACTCCAAAATTAGCAAAAATTCCATCAACCAAAGCCACATGCACAAAAGGAAGGAAGTTACTCTTCCCCTCACCAACTACTGTAGTTGAAACTAAATCTAGGAGGCCCTTCACTAGGTCATCAACCAAGAAGGAAGGTGTTGAAAAAGAGGACATAATAGAGGCTCCCATCAAGAGAAAGTTTAAAGGTAAAGTTGAAGCTGTTGAAAAATATATTGAAGTTATATACATAACCACTCCCCATGAAAACCCTACTTTTAAAAGGTTGACCAGATAGCTTAGAGAAGCCAGAAATGAGATTGTTGAATTGAAGGGACAAGTGTTGGCTGAGAGAAAAAAGTTGAAGGATTTGATGGATATGTATTTGGAAACTATTGATAAGGCCAGGTTTAAAACAAAGATATTTCTTCCCCACCACAGGCAGCTTAAGAATTTATAGAGACAAAACAAGGATTTACAAGCTCAAATCAGAAGACTTAAATTGGATCTGCAGCCTTTCAAGGAAGAGTTAGCCCAAATAAATTTGAATGTGTTGGCCCAAGCTGCCACTAGAAGGAATACCAGACTCAGGAATTGAAGTGAAGTGTCTTAAAGAATCTTAGTTTTGGAAGTGCCTATCCTTKCATTTTTGAATATTTTGGGGAAGTATAATGCCTATAACTAAGTTTTCACTCATACACCATATTATGTGGCTTCTACAGGCATACCTAACTCTGGGAATTTATTTTTGGTGTTTTGGGCTCAAATTGGACAAATTGGGAAGCTACARGACATTTCGCAACGCCTGGCGCTGCGAACTGGTCTACACAGTCAAACACTACAAACTTCACTGCAAATTTCGCTGCGAACTGGCTAATGCAGTCAATGCTACAAGATTTGTTGCAAACTCCTATTTTGATGGGTTCAAGAGGATCAACGGTCACCAGATGGATAGGGGAGCATGGTACAACTATTTTGAGGTCATTTTAAAGATGGAGGATACCTCGAAACAAAGAGAATGCGCTCAAAGGACACCTCATTATGCAATATTAAGGTGTTAAGATAGTTGCCAACATTAGCATTTTTTGTAGAAATTTGTTATTTCTCATTTGTACATGTGTTACTACCTGAGTTTAAGATGAAAGAATCCTATGTTAGAGGATGAATTGGCATTGTATGCTATCATTCCCTATCTAGTCTATAAAAGCAACATTAGAAGACATTTTGTAGGTTCAAATGGTTGATGTAAAAGACCTTTTTAGTGATTTTAATGAAACAGAGCTTACTCTGGTTTTGATGTATTAGACTTGATGAAATCTTGTTTAATGGAAGTTAATTTTCTTTTTTCCATATTATATCTGTCACTCTAAAATTTTACTGTCATTGAAGGATTCAAATGATATTTTGTAGTTGTATTACAATGAATGTTTGATTGTGATACTGTTATAGCTTTATCAAAGTTTTTTCCTTGGATTTAAGAAGTTCTTGTATCTGAAGCTTTTCCCTCCTTGGTCTACTAGCATAGCCTGATTCTAGTGGTAGACTCACTTCATTTTCTTACTAAGTCTTCCTATTCACACTAATCCTCAAAACCCTGATCTAAGTTAAACAAGACCTCTTTTGTTGATGCATTTCATCTAGAATATCCCGTGGTTTGACATTGATGAACTAAGTTTTATCCATTTGACACCACATTTTAATAATTATCTCATAAACCTATTGATGGGTACTAAGCTTGCACTTTAGCAGTCAAAGTGTAACTTTCAGTGCTAACATTCTTGGCATCATTGCCGGGGAATGGATTGAAAACATTTCCCTCGGATTGAACGAAAAAGAAATACTGATTCTGAGGGTTCATAGTAATAAGTACATTGAAGGATGCAGTTTTCACTTGGCGACTCCACTATTTTATTTGTGGCTCCTAAAGGCAGACACACGAGGTCTACCCCACATCTACCTCTGGCTAATCCTGAAGCTGACCCAAATAAGATCATCAAGAAAGGAAAAGATTCTCAAGAAGTATTTTCAACTGTTGTTCCGGGTACTAATGGTCATTTTTCTGATTCCACTTTTAAAACACCAGTAGCTATATCTAACACTCCTCTTTTACCTTCCGTTGAAATTTATAGAAATTTAAATCTTGAAGATTTCCCTATGGAATATTCTTCATTTTCTCTCAAATTGAAAGAAGAGAGTTTTGAAGTTCTTGCCTCTCTTGATGTTGTAAGCTAGTTTAGACTTGAGATCTTAGAGGATTTGCTTACCTTGGGTTCTCCATATCCTCCCTCTCTTAAAATTGTCATGAACAAAGAAGAAGACACCTCATTTCCCTTGGAATTTTCACCTTCCTCTTCCAAGACTCAACCTCTCCTTGTGAAAATTGAAACTTCTTCATCTTATATTCCTCCTTCTCCCAAGATACACATCATCAATACTGTAGCTGTACCAATCAAGACCCAATATCCTCCTCATTCTCCTATAATTTATAATCCTCCTCTTCAAAATCCAATGGCAAGCACTAACCTTCCTAGAAATAGGATGGATGCCATAGTGGCTTCTAGGTATGCTCCTATTGTGTTGCCTCAACCTATGAATGCTCTCCCATTTGGAGACTATCTAAAGTACATGCCCAAGTTTACAGGGGAAGAGGACAAAATCTTAATATTGAAAATGAGGATGTTTGGATGAGATTTTTTGTACAAATCATTGATGGTGAGGCTAGGAAATGGTTTAGGGGTTTAACTCCTAGATATATTGTTGGAATTGAAGCTCTGGATGATGCCTTTCTGAGGCATTGGGGAGATAAGAACTATTTCTTATATTATATTACAGAGTTTGGGTCACTCAAGAGAAAAGAAGGGGAATTTGTTTCAAAATTTTCAAAGAGATTCAAGAAAATGTACAACACAATCCCCACATAAATTAAGCCTAATGAAACTTCTGCCAAGATAACCTATGCCAGTGCTTTTGACCTTGATTTTTGTCTCTTTTTGAGAGAAAGGAGATCTACCTCTCTAGCTCACATGCAAGATGCAACCTTGGAGGTAGAATCAAATATATTGTCAGTTGATAAGATTAGGGGAAAATCTGATAGAGATAGGAGAAAGAATAGAGCTGAAACATCAACCTCTGAATCTTATGGTGTTAACCCTCAAGTAGATGAACTAACAAAACTGGTTAAATCACTTTCTGCTGAAATGGAAAAAATGAAGCTTGAGGGAAAACAAAATTATAGAAATACACAAAATACTTATAACCAAGGAAATTTCAGGAGACAAAATAATTCCCCTCAGATCCTTCAAAAAGATCAAAGAAATAGGGATGACCAAAAAGTCCAGACCCCTCTCCAAAATAACATGGTTGAAGATGAAGTAGGAGAGGATGAAGAAACCGATCCAGAAATTCATTATGTGGGTGATACCTCCCCATCCCCTCATCTAACTCAGTGTGCATATGAGGAGTTTCTTATGGATAGTCAGTTGAATGAACTGAGTAAAGGGGAAAACACTAATGAAAACCAGAATAAATACAACTTAAGGTCAAAAAATAAAGAGGGGAAGCCTAGTACATCAGATTAGCACAACAAACAAAAAATTATGCTAAGGTTGTGGTTTCTAGCAGCAAAGAAAAAGAAGAACAAAGTCCTCAAGCATGATTAAGATTCTTGTTCCAGAAATTAAGGAGATTCTGAAATCTCCCTCTTCCTTTAGTTTTGAGAATGAAATTTAAAAGATAAAAATTCCAGTACCATTTTTAGAACTGATTAAAAATGAAGAGTTCAAAAGGTATCTTTCCAATATGTTGCAACCTGAGTCTTCCTCCAATTCCACAGACTCAGTGAACCTACAATATGAAAAACCAACAGTCACATTGGGACCTTTGGTAGAAGGCAAGGATGACTCTTCTCCTCCATGTACACATCATTAAATATTCATGATAAAGTTTTGCAAAACTGCTTGATGGACTCAGTTGCATCTCATAACCTTATGCCTAAAACTTTCGTGGATGAGCTTGGTCTGGAAATCACTAAAACCTATCATGACCTATACTCATTTGACTCTAGAAAAGTGAAATGCCTTGGAGTGATCAAAGACATGGTTGTTACCTTATTTCAATTTCCCATGAAGAGTGTGGTCATGGATATTATGGTGGCTGATGTCCCCCTAAGTTTGGGATGCTATTGTCAAGATATTGGATCAAGAGACTAGGGGGAAATTTGCAGATGGACCTTTCATATGCCACTATTCATGTATTTGGAGGAAAGCACAAAAGGCTTTATAGGGAATCACAAATATATTACATCATCAGTGATGAATCTAATCCTACAAACCACCCTATTTTTTTCGTTGAAACTGATCTAGGATCCAATATCTTACAACTCACTTATGCTCCTCAATCACCTATTGAAATCAGAAAACAACCTATTAAAACTTGTGAGACACCTCATCAAAATACCCCTATTTGGAAGATGTTTTTTGATGGGGTCTCTTCTAAAGAAAGTGTTGGTGCTGGAGTGGTTTTTATCTCCCCAACTCAAGAAATCATATCTTTGTCTTATAAAGTAGACTGGAATTTCTTCCAAAACCAATTTGACCAAAACGAGTCTTTCTACTCGACAAAGCCATTTGTGACTCCATATTTTCATCCTTTTCTCTAATTTTCCCAACATCTAGTGTCAGTCCACCTTCCTGTAAGCATTTGGCTTTAAGTTGAATCCTAGATATTTCAGACCCACATCAATATCCTTGTCAACAAAGGGGAAACTTTGTCTAAAAAGATGCACCTCCTCTGCTGAAAAAATATTTGTGGAGAGTGTAGACATTCACTAATTTACTTGCATACCTGTAGCTATGGAAAAAAGAGTCAGTATATCTCTCAAGGTATCCACATCTCTTCTTGATCCCCCGCAAAAAATAAGAACAACATCAACGAAAAGTAGGTGAGTAATCTGGAGGGTTTGAGAAATCTATATTCCCAAAAAGGATTTGTTTGTTCTTGCTTCCCGAATTGCCCAGCCGAGGCCTTAAACAACTAGAAGAAATAGGAAAGAAGAGAGGGGAAAACCTTGTCTCAGTCCTCTTTCCAAGTGGAAGAAAGGGGAAGCTATCCGTTAATAAGTAATAAGAAAGAAACCGTTGTAATGAATCTCATAACCCACCTGATAAAGGCAACTTCAAAACCAAGATGTGTTAGAAGAAGTCTTAAATAAATCCAAATGACTTTGTCATACGCCTTTGAAAGGTATAACTTTAAAGTGGCTTCCTTCAGTTTTCTAGTTTCAATATTGTGCATGCTTTCCTGAGCTACACCTATCACTTCATGAATTTGTCTTCCTTCCAAGAAGCCAAATTGTTCACTAGAAATATAGTTTGAGAGGATAATCTTTATTCTTCTAGCAATGATTTTGGTCACAATTTTGTAAATACAATTACAAAGGGAGATTGGCCAATACTCATCAAGGTAGAAGGGATGATCAAATTTATGAATTAAGGTGATGAAAGTGGATTTAAAACTTGCGGGGATCCATCCAGAAATACGAGTGTCCTCCACTACCTTTAGGATATACTGTCCCAAGAACTCATAAAGTCCCTAAAAGAATTCGATTGTCTACCCATCTGGGATTGGGATTTTGTCCTTTTGTAAGATGTACAAGGCTTATTTAAGTTCTTCTTCCGATATTTCTTCCATCAGGGACTGATTATTGTTCTCTTCCACAAACCTCAAGAAAATTTGAGCAATCCTTACCCCTTCTGCTATTGTAGCATGATTGTCAGTTCTGAAAAGGTTTTGAAAGTGTGATACTTTGATTCTGGTCATCCTTTCAAAGGTAATCTCTACAACACCATGTTGATCCTCCAAGCTCCAGATGGTATTTGTTCTTCTCCTACATTTTTCATATGCTTGAAAGAACTTTTTGTTCTCATCTCGACTTTCCAACCAAATATCTCTACTTTTTAGTCTCCAAGTTTCTTCCTTCTCCTTGAGGAGATTGTTCCTTCTATCTTCCAGCCTAAGGAGGGATTCCTTTGATCCTTGTGATGAGTGAACGCCCCCATCCTCTTTATAAATCCTCTTGAGTGCTTCCTCAATCGTTTTTAGTTCCCGATCCTCTCTTTGCCTCTTCCGAAAATCCCATATCTTGAATTTTTCCTTGATCTTTTTTAAATTATCAGCAAATTGAAAAGTTGCAGAAAGATGATTCCTTTGATAAAAGGGAGTCCAATTTTTCTTTATCAAGGTGATGAATGAATCATCTTGAAACCATATCCTATTGAACTTTAGAATACTTGTAGGCTTAGATGGCCCTTGTTTGATTTCTAAAAAAACTGGGAAATGGTCAGAAATCCCTCCACTTCCAATCCATTGCTGCATCATAAGCTGTCTTTCCAGGAGAGAGTCTGCCACCAAGAAATGATCCAGTTTTTTAGCCACTCTTTCTTCTCCCACCCTATTGTTCTTCCAAGTAGGCTTAAGATGAACTGGTTCCACATCAATAAGGTTTCTTTTTGTCATTTTTTGGGTGAAGAAGCCCGTGAGAGGGCGGCTCAAGCATGAGGCCCCCAAACTTCTGCTTGCCCCAAAGAAAAATTTAGATCTCCTCCCAATATGACCGAGTCACCTCTCACAAAGGATTTACTAAACAAGGATTCCCCAAAAGGAACTTTATATTGATAGGGACCATATATATTTATGATTTTCATGTCCTCCCCCAGATATTAGGCCCTAAAAGACAACCCAATTCCAGAATCCAAACCCCGAAAATTTAGGGCCTTCACCATTATGAGATTTCATCCAAAATCTAGACCACTATATATACCTCTTACATCCAAATTCTCAAACTTTGATCCTAACAACATTCATTCCAACTGAGATTTCACCTCCTCCCCTTTTCCTAAAGTCTCCTAAAGTAAAATTAGATCTGGGTGTTCAAGATTGACCACACCTTTTAATGTTGGTCTTTTTAGGGGACCAACAAGAGCTCTGTAATTGAATGTCACCAATTTCATACCGAACCCCTCTTCTGGGCTTACACTGCTCTAAGCGCCCACTCAATAGACTATTGTTTACCTACCAAAAGATCACTGTTGGACTTGGATTGAGCCTTTGAAAGAAAGTATGTCCTCCCTCTTCCCCCTCTATCCTAGGTTCTATGTTTCTCTATACCCAGTCCCCTCATAGGCTTGGAATTTTTGTGAGAATGAAGGAATTATCTGGATGAGGAGGTTTCAGAGGATGACAAAGAGGTTTCTTCCTCATCACGACTAACCTCGGGCCACAAGATCTCTCTGAAAGGGGAATGCCACGTTTTGACAAGTCACCTACTTATGTCAGGGTAATGGATTGCTTTGGTGATAATGATAAATTGTTAAGAGCCTCAATCCACTCATTTCCTGCTAAAGTTACATTATTGAGCAAGAAATTTATAGAAGTGAAAGGATGGATATTGTTACCTGAAAATAGTTCCGAGAAGTCTGTTGGAGGCGAACTGAGATATTTCTGAATTTTGCCCAAGAAACTGGTGTTGTATACTGGTGCTAGGACTATAACCATATCATGCTACCTATTATCCTCGAACTCCTTCTCCAAGACATTATCGGGCAATGAAACGTCTTGTAACACCTTCTTTTTTGTGGAAATTTGTCCCTTCTCCTTATCCCCACTTTCACACTACTCTACCTGCTTCTTTTTCCATCCTAGCATCCTAAGCGGGAGATTGCAGTACACCACCACATGACCATATTGATGGCACATTCGACAATGAAAGGGAACATTTTCATAGTCTAATTTTTGAGTGTGAATATACGAGCCCCATTTGAGATCCACTTCTTCTCCCATCCCTTCTCTCACATTGATACAAACCATAATTCGTGCAACTTTCCTTTGTTTAGTAGCTTCAAAGGACATATCGACTTCCAAAAAATCCCCAAGAAATTTCCCAATGTTCTTGAAGTATTCTAGAGTCTAGAATTGGAGAGGAAAAGTAGGAAGTCTGACCCAAACCGAGATCTTATCCATCCTTTCTTTGTTGGCATTGAACATAAGAGACTAGGGCTTGAGTAATAAGGGAGCGCTTTTAAGACTCCAATTTTTTCCCAACACCCATAAGGCATGTTCTTACTTCAAAAATTTGAAAGCGAACCAATTCCTGGTTAGTTCAATAATCTACTACACATAACCAAGATGATCCATCCATGACGATCATGCCAAATTCAACCACTTTCGTTAGGGAAAATGATCTGCCACTTGCTTTGCCTACTAGGGTTTGATTGACCATTTGGATAACTTGGTGAAACCCTACTTCCTCCCCGAGTACTGAACTTTCGAGTTTTCCCCTTGTATTTAAGCAATTCCTCTTTCGACTCTTGCCTCCACTACGTTTGAAACATGTCCTTCCTTCCTTTGTGCCTCCATATTTCTCAAGACTTTCCAGTCCATTATGAGGTGGCCCAAAAAAATATTTTTTCCCACAACACCCCCGTTGCTCATCTGCAGCAATAAAAGCTTAAATAAAACTTGAATTCGCCAAATGAGGAGTCTGGTACTCAACCCTAGATGGGGGCCAGGAAGAAAAACCAAGAAATTGTCCTTCAACCGAGTCTACCTCCGGGGAAAAGAGCTTCATTCCCAAACCACCAGGGCTTCGTGCTTTTGCATGCTGGGAAGAATTTACCACAAAAATATTGTAGTCATCATTCGCGAGGCTCCACTTGGAACCACTTGAACCATTTGAATGCTCAGGTTGAGTGTGCTTGAACCCTAATGACAAAGAGAGTGAGATATCCTCATTAAAACCCGACAACGACCCTGGCACGGAAACAAAAACTGACTCAATGGTTGGAAGAGACAGGGACCAAAAGAGGGGAACTATGTCTGAGAAAATTGGCCCTTCACTTTCCAGCCCAAGAAAATACTGACTCATCCTTTATGTCCCTTTGCTAGCAGACAAATGTCCCCAATCCTCTAGACCACTTCCGACTATCACCGCCCAGATGCCACTTTCGTCTAGGTTGTCAGAGGAATAATCCACGTGGTCTTCAGGCTCCATACTGAGAAACTGCAGTTAACTCCCGCACTGTGACCGCAAAGTGATCCAATTTATATTTTGATTATCTAATTAAATTCACTTTTTTTATCCATATGAATCTGAATAAAAATGTATCCAAATTTGCAGCATCCTGATTCATAATTGAGTTCAAATGCATAAAATATTCCACCAGTTCAAAAACATCGGAAGCTCTTATCAGGAGCAACATACCGCAAGCAGTTGGTAGATGAAAATGGACAACCGCTTTACCCTGCCAGTTGTAACATGCCATCTTCCAGCTGCAATCCCATGTCACCGATGGTAATAATTGTTTGGTATAATGTAATTTGAACAAACCAATTGCAATGTGCTTACTAATATCATCAATGTACTAATGTTCAAAATTTTTGAAATTAGGATTCTAATGATGAGCGACCTACCTATCATCTTTCATTGCACCCTACTACAATTTCAATCAAGAGAAGGTTGCAATAAGAGCACAACTCAGAGAGGAAGCATACCAAGAATGGTTGCATCAACCACCTATTCAATTCCCACTACGTCTAGATTCACCAATTAGGAATGACTACAATAATAGTAGTTCTTCACAAGTTGGCAATGGATTCAATCGAATAGAGGTTGGTATGGATGATTATTTATGGGATACGATTTCCATGGAGACAATTTTGTTAGATGCATTCTAGAACGATGAGCTAGGGCATGATGCTCATATCACTGATACCTTTTTCAAAAGCATGAAATATTTTTCCATCACCCCTCTCTTTGGACCTAGCCAGTCAAAGTCTACCCAATTGTGAACAACAATGTTACTGTACAACTTGACAACAAATTTTGGCATGTCAAACACATGTTTCTTGACAATATTGAGGTAACTGACCATCAAGTCCCTTATATTTTGAGAAATATTGTCACACAATCAACATTAAAAACAGTCGATTTTATGAACGTTAAATGACATTGTACATTTATATTTCCCACTAACTGCAGGTTATTCAAATATAAGGTTATTCTGATTGATTAGCTGCAAAGAAATAAAGAAAATTTTGAAAATGGTATGTTGAGTACATATCATATCATGCATGTCTGAATGATTGTATTCTATATAGAGGAGAATATGCAAACAAAGAGATATGTCTAAAATGTGGGAAAGAAAGGTACCATAAATCAAATAAAAAGGATAAATCACATGGTCCTCCTCATAAGATATTGAGACACATGCCTATAATCCCAAGGATTCAAAGTCTCTTTCATTGCAAAGAATTATCTATGTTGTAGGGATGGCATGCCTCGCACAAAAATTAGTTGGTAGTTATGTGAATCCTAATAGATTCAATAGCCATGAAGCATATGGAGGATACATGGCCTGAAAAAAGACAAGAAAGGAGATAAATGTAGATGACGAAAGTGAGGGAGGAGAAATGTAGATAGCGGGAGTGGGGCTGAGGAAGGTGAGGGGAAAGGGTGAAGGCATGTGATACATGTCCACCCCTCGCCATAGATTGAAATATGGCTAAGTATGGGAGGATAAGGGATAAGGATGTGGAGAGGGTGGAGAGATAAGGAGAAAAATGGTTAAGTGTTGAGATAGATAGAGGTGAAAGGTGAGAGAAATAAGTGATGACAATACTTAGCCAACATTTGAAAAAGGATAAAAGAACATGATACTTAGAAAGATTCTTCAAAATTGGATCTTTGGACCAGATCTTGAATAACTTAGGCATATTGAAACAAAATTTTGATCTGAAAAATGGGTGGCAAAGCCGAGATTGAGGGTTGCAGAATGAATTTATAAAAGTTCAAAAACGTCTTCTTTTATATCAAGGATTTTATGAATCCAAGAATAGGAAAATATATATGACCAAATTTTGTTCAACAAGTCCCTGGTAGAAGACAAGTGAAGAATATGGATGTCTACCTAAAACCATTGGTAGATGAATTGAAGGAATTATGGGAAGGGATACATGTACACAATGTATCAAGACCTATCATAAAAGAGGGGAGTTTTGCGCTGTATGGCATATGTGCTTACACCACACATGATTATCTAGGCTTAGGAGTTTGCTTTGGTAAATTACATGTTTATTGATTTGTTTATATACGTAACCATATTTTTAAGCATATTTAATTCGTTATGATTTTTTTGATCTCCAATGCTAACATGCTTTGTATACATTAATAATTTTGTAGGACTTGTGACAAAAGGGTATCATGGATGAAAATGTTGTGGAACTTCTCTGAAGGATAGATGGTCCAACCACCTATGAAAGCCAGTGTATGACTGTTATAGGGTATTCCTCCCAGAAAAACACCCTTAAAGAAGAGGAACATCCACTTTCAATGGTAAACCAGAGAGAACCCAAAGGTATGTAATAATGACACCAACATAATGGATTAGAGCATATGAGAGAGAGAAGGAGAAGGAGATTATAGAAATGTTTGATTCAAATGGGGAGCCTATGTTCGATAATCCAAAATTCTTTGACACCTATGTTGAGAAATTTCCCATTAGGATGAAAAGGAAATCCATCTTTTATGAGCTCCCATATTGGGAGTCTTATCCCCTATCCTAGGGATAACTAAGGATATTATGTCTCGAGGCCCACAAGTCCTAGACATGGAGTACAGAGAGAAAGAAGACTTGAGCTTGGCCCCAGAGGGCCCATCTTTTCTTCAGTGCATCCCATCTATCAACATCAACAACATCCATCCCACCGGCATGGTCCTGAAGTAGTAATGGGTCTTTCTCCATGAGGTAATAAGTCCAGGTATCATGGTATGTGTCACTCTGATTTTCGAAGAATTTGAATATGTTGCACTAAAATCTCCTTTATTTCATAACGTTTTCTTGGAAATTATGCTCTTTAAATTGTTCATACCTAGGGGGTGACATAATGCCCTAGTAAGTTCATTCCCTTTAGGATGAGCTACCACTAGGTGGGTCTATGAAAGTTCATCGTCCATTCCTTCCATACTTACCATTTTTCATCATTATCCCTCTCATATTCCTCTACTTTGGTTCAGGCATTGGGTTTGCCAGACTAGGAAGGGTTTTGCCTTACCTTGTGGGAAGAAGGGGCTAAAGGCCCATAGGTTAAAAGTAGCTGGAAAGAGTTAAAAGCCAAAATAAAACCTTTGAGATACTTCGCCCAGGGATTCCTGAGAAAACAATAAAAGGCTTCTCAGTAAGAAAAGGGGATCCGTAAGATAAAATAAAACTCAAGGTCTAGTTGGTGGATGGGAGGTCTCATCATGAGTCGACCTATTAGGTCCATGGGCATTTAGCGGTATGACACTACCATCTATCTAGTCACAAAACCGAGGTAGTGGCTCTTGGTGGCATAGCCAAGAGAAAGGGAGTCTCATCACGAGCCAACCTTCCCATTTCTGTGAAGTGCTTGTGGGTAACGTTGTCACCACTGGTCACCATGGAAGGACAATGTCCCCCAACTTTTCCCTTGAAAAGAAAAATCAATAAGACAAAGAATAAAATTCATTGAATGGGCTACGAAACAATGACATCCATGACAAGGTGCAACTCACCCTCTACGAAGGCACCCACAGGAAAGACCTACATTTCCCTGTTATCACTGCACCCTCTGCCCAAACATTCCCCCTACACCATTTCACACACTTACATGAACTAGATTGGTATTCACCTAGGAAACACCCCAAAATTGAGGAATATTATCCCAGTAAGACATCCTGAGACACTCTCCAAACCTGACTTGTTAAACTACATAACATCTTTGAGCATTTGTCTGGGTAAAGGGGGGTTTGATGCACATGTTTGGGTAATTTTATTATTGGATGTGATTGAAATTGATATGATCCCTATGAGTTATGAGCCCATGGAGGGCATACTTTTTTTTGTTGTAGGACCATGCCTAGTGGACAGGTACAGATGGGGAGATGATTAGCTCAGACCTCCATGGGGATAAAAGCCCACAGATGGATGTTGCAACCCCAACCAAGGGCAGAGAGATGTCAGAGAATTGCACCTGGGAAAAGGAAGGTCGTTTCACCAGAGATACTTTGGTATACCTAGACCCAGGGGGGTCTTTCTCTTCCACCCAAACGTTGGCCTTGGGAGGCCCATGACGTCACCATTGTGACCCTAGATGTCACCCAACATTAGGATTGGCATTATGGAGGAAGATGTGTCATAATTGGCACGTGTGGCATCATACAGGGGCTTGGAAAGCCTAAATTTTTGTAGATGAGGCCCAATGTTTCACCCAAGAGGTTCAACGTCATCCTAGAAGGGCATGATGTCACCTCTAAAGATGATTTTAGGGTTTGATTGTTTTAATTTATGTAAAAACTTGATTTTTCATGTAATTTGGCCATGTCGCCCTTTTCATGACCTAATTGTAATTAAAGGTCATTGATATTGTATAAATAAGAGATAAAACTCGCATTTTTATTCATGATTGACTGATCACACAAGTGGTGGTATGAAATTCGACCCTCTTTAAGGGTTATTGGCTGAAATTTAGTGGTGCACACTTCTTGGAGGAGGCAATTCTTGGTGTATTTTAGCGAATTTTCACATGGAGGATATTCAACTAGGGTTTATGCTTAATTATTCTTGGTGAAGTAAGTGGAAAATATGCATTTATTTATTGTGAATGAATGCTTATGGCTAATTTACTTGTTGCATATCTAAGATTATGAAATTGCTTGCTTGAAACTTTAGGAGAAAGACATATGTTACCATCTCTTTCTCTATAGTCTTCCACTTGCTAAAATTTATTGAAAGGCACCTATATAGAAGTAGATAGTAGATGTAATGTCCCCCAACTCTTGATGAAGAGGTATTGAGGAGACACAATGGCCTAGGCATCCCCACTAGGCCATAGTCTCACACTAAGGGGGAAAGGTCAACTAGGCTGAGGTTATATTCTTAAGTTGACCTAAGAAAAAGGTAAAAAAGAGTAAAAGATAACTCAATGAAAGAATAGAAGCATTAGAAGAGTTAACCCTGGGAGTTAATCTAACTGAATAGAGAAATAGAAGAAAAAGTATAAATAGAAGGCTGGGGCGCACCTATGATTCATTCTGGATTTTGGTATTTGCTTGTTATTTCTCTTGAGCATATAGTTCAGGGGTTTTGCTATTACAAACCCTTGTGAGAAACTCAGTGGTGAAAGATCCACTCACCTTGTTCCAAAGCTTGGTCTCGGGGATGAAAGACTCCACCCACACCATTCTACACTCATCACATAACCACCATTAGCTTCAGAAAAGTAACAGGGCCATACTGTTCAGGAGTTTCCAGCAAGGGCACATCATCATATAAAGGAGAGTTCGATCCAGTTGATCAGAAGAGACACTTCAATAATCACCTGCACATCAAACATGTCAATGGTAGTTAGTGATTCCAAGCAAAAAATTGGCTTGGGATCATTACAGTGGTATTAGAGCTTTGATCCTCCAAACCCATGGAGGAATCGTCGCATGCAGAGGTACAATGGAATCTTTATAGGTAGAAGGAAGAAACCAACCAGTGAAATAGAGGCCAAAATGGAAGGGTTAGGGGATGACCGTGAGCCTTAAGGCTTGGCCTTCTTGGCAACCGAATTTGACAAGTTCTAGGAGACCATAAATCTCACAGAGGGCAACTTGGTCCACCATCTGCGGGAGAACCAAAAAAACCAACCTAAGGGGACATGCCGAAATTACTGAAACCTTGAAGAAGGTTGATGATAATTTGAGGAAGATTGACGAGAACCAATACTGGATAACCAATATTTTGATGCAAATGACTCATCAAGGAAAGGACCCTGAGACGTATGGGAATAAGGTGGCTAGTGGATCCGGTGGATTCCATGGTGAGATCAGGTATAACTCAGAGAAAGCTCCCAGGTCCGAAGGGAGTTAGGAAGGAGGCACGTCCAATGGGAAGATGGGTAGCAGGGCCAACCCTAGGCCATACATGCCCATGTTCACAGATGAATAGCTAGGTCGACATCTGGGTAGCAGGGCTAACTCTAGGCCATACATGCCCACATTCACAGATGAGCAAGGGAAACATGAACATGTGAATGATTTTGTTGAACAAATGGCGAGATGTACCAAGGAGTACTAAAGTTTGGATATTACGATTCAAAAGTAGATGTCCCTGGATCAGTATTGCCAACTCAAGTTCAGAAATAAGCCTAGGTCGAACCACAGGGGTAGCTTTGAGTTTGAACGAAGAGCAGGGAAGATAGAGATTCTGTACTTTGATGGTACAACCAAGATGACATCACAAGCATGGGTGCAAAATATGGATACCTACCTACATCTTAACCCCATGAGGGATATGGAAGCCATCAAGTTTTCCACTATGTACTTGGATGGCAAGGCTCATGATTGGTGGTATCATGGACTCACCACATTAGGCCACAATCAAATAGTATCCTACCCAGAATTTACTCAAAGGCTCATTGATAGGTTTGATCAGGGGGATCCTAAGCTACACTTCTGGGAGCTCACACGGCTCAAGCAAACTGGCACGACTAAGGTGTATATTGAATAATTTCAGAGGTTGACAGTAATGGTGAAAGACATTTGCCCAACCAGACTCATGATGCTCTTCACTGAGGGGTTGATGGAACCCTTGAAGGGTTGGGTAAAGGCTTTCAAGCCTACCAACCTACAAGAGGCTATCTGGAAGACAAGGGATATGGGACCAACTGTTAAGCCAAAATTCATACCCAAACCACCTCTTAACAATGGTGGAAGAGATCAAAGGCCTCCAATGAACCAGGGGGGACGTGACCCAGGGGGTTTTGACAGGGGCCATGGCAAAGTGGATGAGAAAACCAGTAGGGAGATGAGAAGGAAGCAACTTTGCTTCACTTGCAAAGAACCATGTAACCCAACACACAAATGCACAGGCTGTGGTCAAGTACACTACATAGAGGTCACTTCTAACAACGAGGAGGAGGAGGAGAATGGCCAGATACAAAACATTAAGGTCGAAACTATTGAGGCAGTAGAAGAAGAGATCACAGGACATGCAGGACAGGTATGGCTACCTTAGCATCTATCAGTGGAGTGCCGAAGTATAACACCTTCCGGATGAGGGGGGTATTATAGGGACAGAAGGTATCGGTTCTGATTGATGGGGGAGCCTCTCATAACTTCATTGATTCAACATTGCTAAAAAAGAGGCACATACCCACATTAGAATTTGAAGGGGTCAATATGGAGGTAGCAGGTAGAGGCACTATGCCTTGTGACAAATACATCCCTGGCATGAAGCTTACCTTGGGTAGACATGAGCTAGTACAGGATGTCTATGTTATGGACCTTCTGGATACCAACATCATCCTTGGTGTTCAGTGGCTGAGCCCATTGGGACCTATCACCACCAACTACAAGACCATGGAGATGTCATTCACAGAGGAAGGTGGATGAAAGATAGTGTTCTAGGGCATGACAGGGAATGCTGCAAAGGTGGTCATGGCCAAGAGGATAGAGGCCATCTTCCGAAGAGACAAGATAGTGTACGCAGTAGAATGCAGGATTTTAGCACGTAGGGATGAGTAGGGAAAGGTTCACTACACCCCATAGATCAAAGAAATACTTGACAAGCACCACAAGGTGTTTGGACCGATTCCCCCAGGGGTACCACCGGATAGGGGGTTGGAGGACATTATTGAGCTAGAGGAAGGAGCCAAACCAGTCATTACCACACCATACAAACATCCAAATAAGTACAAAGATGAGATAGAGAAGGCCATCAAGGAACTTTTGGACATGGGGCACATCAGACCAAGCACTAGCCCTTTTGCTTCTTTAGTAGTGTTGGTGAAGACAAAAGATGGCACTATGAGGATGTGCATTGACTTCAGGACCTTGAATAAAAATACCATCAAAAACAGGTACCCGATACCAAGGATTGATGAGCTTCTAGAAAAGTTGCATGGAGTTGTCTACTTCACAAAGATTGACCTTCGTTCTGGCTATCATCAGATCAAGATGAGGGAGGAGGACATCTCAAAAATAACCTTTAGATGTCATTACGGCCACTATGAGTTTTTGGTGATGCCCTTTGGGTTAACCAATGCCTCAACTACGTTCCAATATTGTATGAACCATGTGTTCAACAGGCAGTTGAGGAAGCATTTGCTAGTATTTTTTGATGACTTTCTCATTTATAGCAAGACATGGGAGGAGCATCTTAGACATGTGGATCAGATTTTGACAATCATGGAGGAACAATCACTATATGCTAAGGATTCCAAATGTGAGTTTGGAATGAAAGAGGTGATTTACTTGGGGCACATCATTGGAGCAAAGGGGGTACAGGTACATCAGGAGAAAATAAAAGCCATCATGGAATGGCCTACTCCTAAGACACTCACAGAATTGAGAGGATTTATGGGCATGTGCACGTACTACAGGAAATTTGTCAAGGGATTTTCTCAGCTGTGTGCACCTTTGACTGATTTGACTAAGAAAGGAGCCTTCAAGTGGAATGAGGAGGCTCAAATGATGATGGAAAAGATGAAGAGGGTAATGAGTACGTGCCCAGTCCTGGCCCTTCCAGATTTCAGCCTACCTTTCAACTTGGAGTGTGATGCCTTAGGAGAAGGGATATGGGCCGTACTGATGCAGAATAGGAATCCTCTTGCCTATGAGAGTCGAAAAATCAAGGGTCCCGAGCTACTCTACAACATTTATGACAAAGAAATGTTGGCTATCATGCACACACTAGCCAAATTCCGAAAATATTTGGTAGGTGCACGGTTTGTGGTCAAGTTAGATCATAACAGTCTCAAATACCTATTGGAGCAGAAGGACTTGAATGAGATACAACAGAAATGGGTAAGAAAAATACAGGCCTACGACTTTGACATTGAATTTTTCAAAGGGAAGAACAATGTGGGGGTTGATGCATTATCTAGGAGGCCATCCATCTTTGCCATGACAGGGGTATCAGTTGACTGGAAAGACCATCTGGTGGTGGAATATGCAAAGGATCAATTCGCGTGTCGGCTATTGGATGGGCAGGTACAAGATGATAATTTCAGGATTATAAATGATCTCATCTATTACAAGGATCGCATCTTTTTGGTTCTTGAATCGGCCTTCAAGGCCAAGGTATTGCAGGCATACCATGACTCACCGATGGCAGGACACTAGGGGATCAACAAGATGTATAGGCAGGTGAGGGAAAGGTTCTCGTGGAAGGGCCTCAAGGAGGATGTGATAAAGCACATCAAGGAGTGTACTACATGCTAGGAGAACAAGGATGAACACATGCACCCAGAAGGACTACTACAACCCTTACCCATTTCAGAGCACAAGTGGGAAAGCATATCCATGGATTTCATCACTCGGTTGCCAAAGACGCAAGGGAAGGATTGCATTTTTGTAATAGTGGACATGTTGATGAAGTTTGCACACTTCTTCGCCATAGCTATCGACTTCAGTGCAACACATGTGGCCGAACTATTTTTTAGGGAGATTTTCAGGTTGCACGGCCTACCCAAGACCATTGTCAGTGACAGGGATAGCAGGTTCATGAGTACATTTTGGCAGGAGTTATTTAGATTGGTTTGTACGACCTTGACCCCTAGTACCAGCTATCATCCTCATACGGATGGACAGACCGAGATAGTCAACAAGTGGGTGGAAGGATACCTCATAAATTATGTGGCAGGGCAACAGAAAGCATGGGCCAGATGGTTGCACTTGGGAGAGTATTGCTACAACACCACCCAACATACATCCATAGGCATGTCACCATTCAGGGCCTTGTATAGCTATGATCCTTTATATTTTGTGGAGATTGCTTTCAGTGACATCCGGGCGCCCATGGTGCAGGATTGGATACAACAGAGCCAAGACATTCTCAGGGATATGAAGGATCATCTACAGAGAGCACAAAACTAGCAAAAGGTCCAAGCAGACAAGCATAGAGTTGATTGTACTTTTGAGGTTGGTGACTTAGTCTATCTAAGGCTCCAACCATACAGGCAGGCTTCCATAAAAAGAAGTGGAGCAAAGAATCTACAACCACGTTTCTTTGGGCCCTACAGAGTCAGCAGGAAGATAGGGGTTGTAACTTATGAGCTAGAGATTCCACAGGGCAGCAGAATACACAACGTCTTCCATGTCTCCTGCCTTAAGAAAGCCATAGGCCAACACATCACACCCATTGAGGTACTACCCCCCATGGATGAAGAGGGACAACTTGTTTTGATTCTAGAGGAGATATTGGAGGTCTGAGAGAAGAGGCTCAGGAACAGAAGCATCAAGGAGTACCCGATCAGATGGAAGGATCTACCCATTGAGGATGCCACATGGGAAAACGAACAAGTGGTGAGAGAAACAGGTTTGGAATTGCTTGAGGACAAGCAATTTCTAGCAGGGGAGACTGTAATGTCCCCCACCTCTTGATGAAGAGGTATTGAGGAGACGCAGTTGCCTAGGCATCCCCACTAGGCCATAGTCTCACACTAAGGGGTAAAGGTCAACTAGGCTGAGGTTATATTCTTAAGTTGACCTGAGAAAAAGGTAAAAAAGAGTAAAAGATAACTCAATGAAAGAATAGAAGTGTTGGAAGAGCTAACCCTGGGAGTTAATCTAACTCAATAGGGAAATAGAAGAAAAAGTATAAATATAAGGTTGGGGTGCACCTATGATTCATTCTAGATTTTGGTATTTGCTTGTTATTGGTCTTGAGCATACAGTTTGGGGGTTTTGTTGTTACAAACCCTTGTGAGCAACTCAGTGGTGAAAGATCCACTCACCTTGTTCCAAATCTTGGTCTCGAGGATGAAAGACTCCACCTACACCATTCTACACTCATCACATATCCACCAATAGCTTCAGAAAAGTAACAGGGCTGTATTGTTCAAGAGTTTCCAGCAAGGGCACATCATCATCTAAAGGAGAGTTCGATCCAGCTGATCAGGAGAGACGTTGGGCATTCCAACACTTGGGTTTTACTTGCAGGTGCTCAACCATCACTTTGAGGGTTTCTTTGAAGAGTTATCATCATCAGATCTTCAACTACAGTTTGGGACGAGTTGGAGGCTAGGAGGACGTCCTGTGATTCGATATTTCTTAGATCTAGGGAGATCTAATTGGAATCTGGATCTGAAACTTCTCCCACGGGGTTTCCATAGCCCGATCTATAATCCTGGAGAGTTTTAGAGAATTTGGAAGTCTCCTTCATTAGGGTCAAGTTATCTAGGGTTCCAAGCATCTAGGAGGGCGCAACTTCATTGGAGGATTCAGTATTTGGAAGGGTTGGCCTTAGCATCTCGACCTGAGACTTCAGGAGGGAAATCTTATCACCATGATCTATCAGTTGGCAAAGTTTGGGCTCATTTGGAGTCTTCCTTCATCAGGGCCGGTTTATTGAGGGTTTCAGCCTTCTACTGGAGTGTGGCATCTTTAGCTGGAGGAGTTGGCATCCATATGGCTCAGATCTGTTTGTATTGACCTTCATCTCTTATCCATCCTTTGGAGGCTTGTTTTGTATTAGCAGGAGCATTTTGTGGCAGCTCATATATATTATCTATTGGGGCCATCTAAGGATTATTCCAGATCTGCTCTTCCTATTGTATATGATTCATGCTTCTTATAATAAAGGTCAGATCTATGCTTGTGTTTTCTATATCTTGAATATGTTGTGAGCTTGCATATGTTGGATGAATCTTGTATAAACACCATTTAAATAACCGGGACACTTCAATAATCACCTACACATCAAAAGCGTCAGTGGTAGTTAGTGATTCCAAGAAAAAAATTGGCTTGGGATCATTACAGTAGAGCCCTACCAATGTAGCACTCTAGTAACACTATTTTCTTGCTCATTGCATATTTTATTACTCTTTGTCTAAGGAAAAGAGAAATCGCTAGGGCCTAACTTTTGTTACTTTCTAGAAATTATCTCTAGGAGTTGGATTTTTTAGGCCTTGGGATAACAACACCTCTCTCATCCTCTCCATCCCATTTGACTAAACATTATCATTGCTATTTTCCTCTAAGACTTCTTGCTTCCATCATTGACTCCATTACCCTAGAAAGGCACTAGTCTACCATTTACAAGTGTTGATTGATCAAACAATTTTTAGAACTTCTTCTCTTGAACACCTACTAACTTATACTAACCTTAGATTAGCCTAAATCATTAACCTACTTGCTGGTGTTGCAAAATATTGCTACAGCCATCTAACAACAACAAATTAACTCTAAAATTGATATATTATGGTAGCTATATGTTGCTAAAACTGCTTGTGACTATTTATTTTCAAATTGCCTTGTTAAAGTTATTATTACAAGTCTTTATTCAAGCATTTTAGAGAATAAATATTGTGGTTGTCACAAATTTCTTATTGCTGTTATAAGTTGTTACACTGCTGAAATTTTATATCAGCTAGTACATTTCTTAAGAATTCAATGTCTTATGAAGCACTAACATCATTTTGGTACTTGGAAAGAGCCCCCTTTTTCCTTGTTGTCTTGTTCTAGGTAGGTACACAATATTATTTATTTGCTTCATTCTCAATAAGACATAAAGAACCTTTTAAGTTGAGTGATCCATGAGAGGGGAAGGATTTCCTTGTGTCATTTTCCTTAGCCTTCTCAAACCCCCAGGTCATTGGGGATGTCTCCCCTGGGGTACTGCAACATAATCCTAAATAGAAAGGGATTTCCTATTAAGGTGACAGTGATAGGTCATTCCAAGTTACGCCAATTTTGTATCCACTTGCCTTGGGATTTTTGAAAAGTACAAATTGTACGATAATAGGGAGCATCTTAAGATTTCCCACGTACTAGATCCCATGCATATATTTTTAAAAAAATGATCTTCTTTATGGAGGCACATATCATCAAAAGAAAGTGACACATTAGTTGTTAGGAGAGATCTTGTTTCTTCAAAAACTAAAAAGAAACATTGGTCAAGACAAGAAAGTAGAGGAGAGGTTGGTCCCTCTTGGTCTTTCAAAGAAGGTGATGTCCCATGGATTTTGAATAAATATGTTCTTTCTTTGGCAAAGGAAGTTATATTGGGTGTGAAGGTGTCTTCTTTATATGGGTCTTCACTACGACACAACTTCATTGTGGAAGACCATTTGTCGGGGTTGAAATCACATGACCATTTGAACCTTCTAAGATTACGTATGTCAAAAACATGATTTTATTATTTGTTTTA
The DNA here is from genome assembly GCA_032191745.1 of Picea mariana. Taxonomy (NCBI): domain Eukaryota; kingdom Viridiplantae; phylum Streptophyta; class Pinopsida; order Pinales; family Pinaceae; genus Picea; species Picea mariana. Next base: position 120,282 of record JASDQU010102585.1, on the reverse strand, counting down.
ATTTTTATGCCATGGGATAAAACACAATTAATTTTGTACGTGTTTTATTTGTAGTGTCATTATCCTCAGCTTGTGCATGGGTGTGTGAACCATGACTTCCCCCAGGACCTACGACGTTCCATATCTAAATCATCTGCATTTGTACATTGGATCACATCAAAGGAGATTCATATGGCTAGCAATCCACAGTGGCGTCAAGAGATTACTGAGATTGTTTGTATGTTTGAGAAGGAACTGCCGACGAGTTTCATGGACTTTCTGGTTCATCTCTTAATTCACCTAGTATATGAGGTTGAATTAGTTGGAGTGGTATCCTATGGTTGGATGTTCTTATTAGAGAGGTACATGAAGAAATTGAAAGGATTTTTTCGACAAAGGGAAAAACCCAAGGGGTTTGATCCAGTTTTTATGAGCAGAACAAAATGAATACATGTATATATTATGAACATAGAGATACAATGAACAATAACATAGATACAATGAACAATTGGCTTATATTCAATAAATAAATATGATGAAACTGTAAAATGCAGACTGAATCAAGCTTGCTAGAATGACGACGGCTTATCTCTGAGAAAAGATGTGATGGTTGCACTCATTCACAATAAGATGAGTACAATGAGGCTCCAAAGGCCTTTATACATCAAACATGAATGCAAAAACCATATACATCAAAAAACCTAACCATAGGAGATGAAGCGCCAAAAGTCACGTGGGCCCCGTTGGGGTAAGTTGGTACATCAACTTCCCGAGGTCGTAATTTTTGCATACGATCTTCGTTTTAGGMACATGATATCCCRTTGGAAAGGTCTATCCGAGGAATACACATTATGAAGTTACACTCTAACTTGCTTTACATTGTGACTATGGCGGGCCAAAAAAACTTTGTTTAAGGCCTCAAAACRACCCCATAATTTTAGGACCYGAAAAGCTAGGAAAAAATTGCCAAGATGAAAACTGAAACTGCCAATATGAAATATGTATGTGATCTAGTTAGAACTGGTGGGTGGATACCGATGTCCACCTAGATCAATCCTCCTCCCTTAGGAAGAAATTGTCTCCATTGCATTGAGTCCCCCCATCAGATGAGGAATTTTTTGCTAAATTTGGCCCTAGGTGAGCCACTTGTCTTGGTGCAGGAGTTGCCCTGCTTTGAAAACATGATAAAGATGAAACTTATGTTGGTGAGTTCCCTTGACCTATGTGCCCATGATCTGATCGGAGAATGGTTGTTCCATGTCGTCAGGGTTGAGCTCTGTCGGTGTCAATTGTTATGCTACCTCTGAGGTGTCCAATAATGGTGGAAAGTATGACTAAAGGAGGTCCACATTAAACACTGGGTGCAAGCCAGGGAAGGGGGGAATGTTGAGCTCAATAAAATTGTCACCCACATCTTTGGTGATGGTATAAAGTCCACAGCGGAGTGGACGAAGCTTCTGATGGGGTCATGTAAGGTGTTCTTTCTGCAAGTGCAACCAAACTTTATCTCCCACCTGAAACTTGTGTGGCACTCAGTGTTGATCATTACAATGCTTGTACTTGGAATTTGACTTCTACAAAATATCCAGAACCTGTTGGTGGATGTGTTGAATCCGCTCAATGAAATGGGTAGCTTTGTCGGCTTCAATTTGAGCATGGGATGAGTTTGCCTAGGTGGATGCAAGGGGTAGTGCAACATCCATGGGACCCAATGGTTGAAATCCCAACCCCACCTAAAAGGGGATGTGGTCGATTGAGCTATGTATGGATCTGTTCTAGTTGTGATGAACATAGGGAAGACTCTCATCCCATGTGCGGGGATGCTTGGAATTGTACATGCGCAGGATATGAACAATCATCTGGTTGACGAACTCATTTTGGCCATCTGTATAGGGGTGGAAGGCAATGGATTTGGTGAGCTCGGTGTCCAACAGTGACCAAAGGCTCGACCAGAATGTGCTAAGGAACCAACTATCCCAGTCTGAGATGATGGTTTGTGGTATCCAAAAATGTACCCACACTCATTCGAAGAAGATCTTGGTAGTGGCCTCTGTTGTGATGCACTTCTTGCAAGCAACCAAAATCGTTATTTTAGAAAAAATGCGAACCGCCACAAAACACATTCATTTCCTCGCTTGGTTGAGGGTGTTGATTAAGGTTGGTTGTCATTGATGTCAACCCTTGAAGAAAGTCCCGTAGCACAAAGGCTTGGGTAATGGACCCAATATTGTTTGATGTAAATATGACTCATTATTGTTTTGTCATGGTTGATAAGAAGTAAATATGGATGAACTCCAAAGTGGTCCCCTTATGGTGAAAGCCCTCACGGGAAGACACTTTGTGGAGTAAGAGAACCCATGCTTAATT